>NW_022994848.1:600000-975996 GCF_902806645.1 Magallana gigas | reverse complement strand
GAGTTTTATTGGTTAATGGCGTGCAGTGACCTTGAACCAAGTCTGTCAATGTGAAGGTCATAGCAGATCTTTTTAAAATTAGTTTTAAATAGTAGATTATTTTCCAAATATGTTTAATCTTGGTAAGATTGAACAAAAATGCATGTATGTTAGGGGGAATGAAATTGAATTAAAAGTTCTATGCCAGCTGGAAAAATTTCAAGTTATAGGTCAAGGTCAAAGCAGAATTCTCTGAAATAACATAAGCGGGGCCCTTTGAAATGTTCACCATTTCAATGTTGTCTGGTTCATAGTAATTTTACATAGAAAATATTCACAGAAGTACAGTAAACTTAACATCGATAAGTTTCTGACAATTAATGACGCAACGAGCACACAGTACGAAAGGTCAACCTTTGAAAAGCAGTGAAGAGGAAAAGTTGCTCAGAATTATGTTTTAAACAAAATTGATTTTTTACATAAATTTTAATTTTGCATTCTGGGTTAAGAAAAAAGATGTTAGTTCAAGGTAAAGTAAACTTGTACCTAAAATGAAGTCAAATTTGTTAAGTCGTACTTAAACACATTGGTTTTTTTTGTTAAGTCGTTCTTGAAATGGTTAAGGGTTTTTGGTTAAGTCGTACTTAAAAACATTCGGATCATGTTAAGTTGTACCAAGAATCATTCGATTTTTTTTTATCTTTTTGTACTTAGGTTTCTTTGTTACTAGATTAAGAACTCTGCTTCTTAGACGTACTTCTAGCGTTGCTTTCGACATTAGCGGAAAACCCACTCGTTGCTTTGCAACGAGCTTTGCTCTAGTTATTTTTTTTTTTTCCCGCAAATTTTGTGCACGAGATTTCTCGAACATTTTTTGTCTGATTGCTATGAAACTTTCAGGGTATGTAGATGATATTAATATCTCTAGACGTTTTTTTCAAATTTTTAAAATTCATTTCTGGTTATGAGTTATTGCCTTTAATTGAAAATTAGGGGGTCTTTTGTCCAGAGTTGATCTCGGGAACTACAGATGATAGATGCATGAAATTTGGCGAAATTGTCGGTAACATTTTATAATTTTGCTGGCATGAAAGTTTTGGTAATTTCTTTGTTAGTTTTTGAGCTATTTGTCGCCAAATTTTAAGATTTTTTCGGGGCTGAAATTTTGTTGTTTTTGTATTATAACCTTTAAACTAAAAATATTTTGTTAATACATATAGAACAAAAGTTGTTTAGAATAACGAGAGCTTTCATTTAAAATTAAGAAAAAAGGGCTGGCCCCTATAATAAGGGGTCAGCAGCTCATACACGTATTTTTCTGATAGGAAAAATCGTTATCATTTTATGAAAAAAAAATTAATTTTGTTATTGTTAATATATTAAATAATGTCATTTGGTATCAAATTAAACAAGTTCTGTCCTATATTTTTTTTCAAATTTCATAAAACAAATATGTGAGAATCGTACATGAACGAGTTAATATGTCTACATAGACACACAAGCGAACAAATGCCACATTAAGGCCCAGGCATTTACTGCATTACGTTGTGTTGCGTCTTCGATAAATTGTTGTGATACAATTTCATTTTTTTTCATCTATATCATTTATGAATTCAATGAACACACATTATTTAAACGTTTTATGTGCAACTATTTGTCGGGGCGCCCCTGTTTGTGACCCCCGCGCGCGCGCGCAGAATGTAAACAGTAACGAACGGCATTGTACTGTTGTAGAAAAGAGAGAGCCGTAATGCAGAGGAGAAGTTGTGTATTCTTTCGGTGTACACATGCATTTTCAATTTGCTGTGAAACATATGAACATGCACAGGGAACAATACTACATATTTGTTTAAGGAGGATATTTTTCTCGTGTGAATCGTTTACGAGGAAATTCTGACAGCCACACTTCTGTCGACGATCAGCCGTTAATAAGCTACGAGTAATAAAGGAGAAAAGATGGACATTAAAGTGTGTGATTTATGTGGATGTTACTGAAGAAGGTGAGGCTTTTACTCCTTTTAAAGTTTCTTGTTAACTTGTTAAAATTTAGTATATAGTATAGATGTACATGTACTGTAAGTACGTGCACACTGTTAGATGTTTTTGTTATGGTGTGGGTGTTTGTTTACTAACGTGTAATTTTTACATGTTTCATGGGTGTTTAGACTCGCTCGAGGTTCATGGGGGACTGGAAAGGGTAACTGAATTTATCTATTTAAAAAAATAACAGATTGTGAATTTTCAACTCAAAAGCAGGGTCTAATTAGAAACATATTATATATTCTTGTGCAGAGGACTCCAAATGTAGTCATGAATACCCTGTAGACATAACTTCAAGTAAATAAAATTGTATACTTCAGACTTCAGAGTTAAAACATGACTTTAATATCTTTATGATGCCGATCATTGTATCATTAAAGAGGTATAGCAGACCAACGGGTACCCGGTACATGTACTTGTACATGTAGGTTACAAGTTAGAACTATGCCTACCATTCTACCAGTTCACATAATTTTTTCTTGTTTAGCAGTTATGATGTGTACTTAAATTGTCCTTGTTAATGTTTTAAATGTAATTTTTTATTCTCTTTTTTTAATCTGACTACTGGCAGTACTGGCGTGCGAGCAGTTCTCGCCGAGGACCATTTCTCGCTGGTGCACTGTTACATCATATTTTCGTATATAATTTTATGTGTTGATAAAATGACGTAACAATGCACTGGTGAGAAATGGTACTCGGCGAGAACTGATCGCACGCCAATATTGATTAATTACAGACAAAAACTGAAGGTTGCGAGTGTTATTTTTAATTGAACAACATTGTTTAAAATAATTCTTTATATATGTGACGATCAGACCGGTTTGAATACCAGTGCCAGATAGCTCAGTTGGTAGAGCACCTGACTAGAGATTCAGGGGGCCCAGGTTCAAATCCCTTCATTATTTCTCCCATCCTGTTACAATATTGGTGTTGTGACCAACCCCTGGAAGTAACAGGTTAACTCGATCCTGCCAGGGATGATCTTCGAGGGTGAAGATCATTTAAGGGGGAGGAATGTGACGGTCAGACTGGTTTGAATACCGGTGCCAGATACATGTAGCTCAGTTGGTAGAGCACTTGACTAGAGATTCAGAGGGCCAGGTTCGAATCCCACTTTGTTCCGTCGTTATTTCTCCCATCTTTTACATATACATGTATATCAGATATATGACAGATGATTAAGGTCATCACATGTTTTGCAAGATGCAATAAGTGTTAAAAACCTTTACTTTACAACAGAATACATTTAAGTGAATATTTATGTTTCTTGTTATTATTTGGTGTGGTTTTCTTGAGTGTCGCATAAACAATTTACCCGCTCCTAAAACACAAACTTTCTTTTTGTGGATTCAGCTTACCGCTGATTGGCTGCTGTTGCAGCAGACAAATAAGATATGCACGCACAAAACACAATGAACTTATCAGAGAATGAGTTGAGTTTATTTAAACTGTTGGAATTTGGGTATTTTTTTTTAAAATGTATACTTGTGACAAAACATATATGTGGTACATACAGCTGTAGCTTTATGAAGAAAATTTTGGTTAGACCATATATAGTCCTATCATGCAAGTAAATGATATTTACAAAAAACTTGCAATTTATGGCGCACGAAATATACGCTAGTTTTATAAAGATTGACATACATGTAATGTACCACATTCTTTGAAAAATAATCTATTAAAAATTCTTCATTAAGTTTACTCATACATGTTTTATGCTTATTACACGTAGTATTGTTTTTAAAACATGTAATTTATAAGAAAATAAACAAAAACCCTCGCTAAATTTATTTGCAAACAAAAAATACACAGTAGAATTGATAAAAAATGGTATACCAGAAGCTAATACCAGTACATGTACTTTGACGCTGTTCGGTGGGTAATATTCGTTTGTAATTTACGAATTGAAATATTGACTGTTGCACTACAAGTATGGTAATAAACTCTCTCTCTCTCAAACTCTCTCTCTTTCTCAATTTGATAAGTGTTTATACCTATGAAAATTTTTTAATATTATATTATGACTTGATATGCAAATTTTTGATCTTGTACTGCCAAAATGTTATGTCATGTATTGGGATATGTCATACTTATTACACTGCATGGTCAGTGTATTTTTTACAGAAATACTATGCATATGTTAATGTAAACACAGCTACTACTAGTACATGTATGTAAACACAGCTAATTATTTTTTTTATTTATTTCAGCTCAAAACAGACTCTTGTTACCACATGGCTTTTACCGGTACCTGTTGATTCTTGTGGGTCAGCTCCTGAGATTAACCTGTCACCTCTATCCACATGCATATTCCTTGTGTTCTACAGACTATTTACTGGTAATTCAAATTAAATCCGATAATGCATGAACAATAATGGAACTTGAAGAAAGCATCATGCCATGTTGTGGTTTGTGTTTGATAAGAAATTATGAAAACAAAATTAAGGCTGTTTAAAGAAATTCATAATTGCTGTGAAAATTTGTTTTTCAATAAAAGTATACAATTATGTTTCCTTTATTTTTTATTTCATAAAGATATTTAGATGTGTTTACATAATTGAAAAATTCCCCCCCCCCCCCTCTATTTAATTGTCTGCATTAAGATTACATGTAGGATATGTAAATGTACATTTGACTTTGAAATAACATCTGCTATGATAATTACTTTTGAAATGAACAAGAAACAACCTATTTCTACCTTTCTAAGGTATATATGCATAAAAAAGTAGAAAAACATGTCAAATTTGAACATTTTTCATTGAAATCAACTCTGTCTCCAGCTACCTGGGTGTGTTTGAATTTAATTCTAATTTAAGGCAGATGTCTAACTTGTAGGTTGTAACTTACTGTTTTAGCATGGTTAGAAGAAGACTAGAAATCAGAATAGATTAGATATTCACTAAATATGATTGTTAGCTTACTTTTTTCATGAAAACAAGAAATCACAAGCAGGACAGCTGTCTATTTGTTAATTAAAATGGTACAAATCATACAATAATCAAATAAAGATCACATTTTAGAATCATTGATGATTGTTTTCAAATATGTGTGAGAAATGACTCAAGGAAATTGCCACATGTTTCATAAAATTAGGTAAAACATTTCAAACCATGACTTTTTATGAAAATCAAAAGATTGGGGGGTGGGGGGTATACATGTAAGGGTATTTCTAAGTGATGTGAAGCTTTTATCATGATTATATCATGTAGGCATATGTTGTATTGAATAAGGTTTCTTTTTAAAGGTGGTTGAACAAAAGTTGACCTCTAAAAGGTCAGATAAAGATGTTTTACTATGGAGAACCCTGTAAATCTGTGTTTACTAAAGGAAATTGGAAATGGTGGGTTCACTTAAATGGCCATATTTTTATTAAACCTCAATGGAATTGGCAATATGTGGTATTCTTTTTCTCAGAATTGCATTAGCTTTCTTATTCTAAGACAAACCGTCTTTTCATAAAAATGTTAGTGTACTAAGTTAAAGATACAAGGAACAGTTTCGGATAAAGTACCATCAATATTTTTGTAAAATTGAGAGTGACTGTACTTGAAGGTTTATCATTGTTGCGTAGATTCATGAAATGAATTTTAATGATTACCAATAGTTAGAGGGATGTCTCTTGTTGGAATTGGTAAGCAATATTAAGGCCCCTAATTTTAAGTACATGAGAAGCAGAAATAAATTGTGAAACTTGCGACTATGACAGATATGTTGACTTTACAGTGAAATTGAAGGTTACAAACGGGAGGTTATATAACATGAAATGTAGGTGGATGGGATATTATATGCCTATTTAGTATTTACTGGGTATGAGGACAATAGCAAGTTTATTGTCCCCCAAGACAGCAAATATTTAATGAGGCAAAGCCAAGGGAAATAGTAGCTGTTGAATGGGACAATAAACTTGCTATTGTCCGAATAGTCAGTTAATTGGTATTTCATTATACAGAAGAAAACTTTATTTGTCAGCGATGCAGAATTTCTTGATGATAAACAAATTAGAGTTAAATCAAACTTTGTATTTAATGCGGCGATCTTATTAGGTCAGAGGTGTTCCGAGTTTAAGGTGATATGGGACACTTCCATGTTGTGACGTATTGTTTATCGAAATAAACAATGAAATAAAGTGTAATTATATAAGTACATGTAGTTTCTTCTCAAAAATGGTCACCTAACTCCTTAGCACAGTGGGTTAGAGGGTTTACTAGGAACCTGTAAGTCATGAGTTCGAATCCCGCTGGGGTTTTTACAATTTTTACCTTTTCAAATATTTTTAAAAGCTATTTTTTGGTTAAATATTTTAAAATTTGAAAATTCTAAACCGGTGAAAAGTTTTCAATTATATAGTACTTTAATCCACATTAATATTGACAGATGTCCCATACCACCTTAAAAAGGAGGGAAATCAAATTCTGCTAATGAATGGTTTTGATGACTATTCACCATGGGCAGATAGCATGGATACTATTTTAGATAAAAAGGCATGTTTATGCGGGCGCCTTCTAGTGATCAATTTGTCGGTCTGTCCATCCGAGATGGCTTGACAGGAGCATAGCTTCTCTCCCCTTGGCCCAATCTGGCTCATACCTCATCCACAGGGTTCCTTTGGTTGAAGGATGTGCAGTGACCTTGAACCATGTTTTTAGGTATAAGGTTAAGGTCATAGCAGAATTATATATATAAAATCCTTGTCTGGGACATATCTTTTTTCCCTTTGGTCCAATCTGGCTAATACTCACAGAGTGTCTCTATGGTTAAACGATGTGCAGTGACCTTGCATGAAATTTCTAGGTAATGGGTGAAGATCATATCGGATCATGCAAAAATCCTTTTTTGAGAGCATATATAATTTCTACTAACCCCTATTTGGCTCAGACTTCACATAAGCAGAGCTTTTGAGTAAAGGGTGAAAGGGTGTGTAGTGACCTTGAACCTATTTTCAGTGAAAAGAAACTGAAGGTCATATCAGAATTATATTTTTAAAAATCCTTGTCCGGAGTATATCTTCTCTCCCTTTGCTCCATTCAGCCTCATACTTTACCCACATGATGCCTTTGTTCAAAATATATGCAATGACCTCGAATGATATTTGTAGATGAAGAGTCAAGGTCATATCAGATCACACAAAAATCCATATTTTAAGAGCATAGATATACTCTCCTTTTAGCCCCTATTTGGCTAATATTTTACCTTTACAGAGTTTATTGGTTAATGGCGTGCAGTGACCTTGAACCAAGTCTGTCAATGTGAAGGTCATAGCAGATCTTTTTAAAATTAGTTTTAAATAGTAGATTATTTTCCAAATATGCTTAATCTTGGTCAGATTGAACAAAAATGCATGTATGTTAGGGGGAATGAAATTGAATTAAAAGTTCTATGCCAGCTGGAAAAATTTCAAGTTATAGGTCAAGGTCAAAGCAGAATTCTCTGAAATAACATAAGCGGGGCCCTTTGAAATGTTCACCATTTCAATGTTGTCTGGTTCATAGTAATTTTACATAGAAAATATTCACAGAAGTACAGTAAAGTAAACTTAACATCGATAAGTTTCTGACAATTAATGACGCAACGAGCACACAGTACGAAAGGTCAACCTTTTGAAAAGCAGTGAAGAGGAAAAGTTGCTCAGAATTATGTTTTAAACAAAATTGATTTTTTACATAAATTTTAATTTTGCATTCTGGGTTAAGAAAAAAGATGTTAGTTCAAGGTAAAGTAAACTTGTACCTAAAATGAAGTCAAATTTGTTGAGTCGTACTTAAACACATTGGTTTTTTTTGTTAAGTCGTTCTTGAAATGGTTAAGGGTTTTTGGTTAAGTCGTACTTAAAAACATTCGGATCATGTTAAGTTGTACCAAGAATCATTCGATTTTTTTTTTATGTTTTTGTACTTAGGTTTCTTTGTTACTAGATTAAGAACTCTGCTTCTTAGACGTACTTCTAGCGTTGCTTTCGACATTAGCGGAAAACCCCCTCGTTGCTATGCAACGAGCTTTGCTCTAGTTATTATTATTTTTTTTTTCCCGCAAATTTTGTGCACGAGATTTCTCGAACATTTTTTGTATGATTGCTATGAAACTTTCAGGGTATGTAGATGATATTAATATCTCTAGACGTTTTTTTCAAATTTTTAAAATTCACTTCCGGTTATGAGTTATTGCCCTTTAATTGAAAATTGGGGGGTCTTTTGTCCAGAGTTGATCTCGGGAACTACAGATGATAGATGCATGAAATTTGGCGATATTGTCGGTAACATTTTATAGTTTTGCTGGCATGAAAATTTTGGTAATTTCTTTGTTAGTTTTTGAGCTATTTGTCGCCAAAGTTTAAGATTTTTTCGGGGCTGAAATTTTGTTGCTTTTTGTATTATAACCTTTAAACTAAAAATATTTTGTTAATACATATAGAACAAAAGTTGTTTAGAATAACGAGAGCTTTCATTTAAAATTAAGAAAAAATGGCTGGCCCCTATAATTAGGGGTCAGCAGCTCATACACGTATTTTTCTGATAGCAAAAATCGTTATCATTTTATGAAAAAAAATTAATTCAGTTATTGTTAATATATTAAATAATGTCATTTGGTATCAAATTTAAAAAGTTCTGTGCCCTATTTTTTTCAAATTTCATAAAACAAATATGTGTGAATCGTAACGTTACATGAACGAGTTAATTTGTCTACATAGACACACAAGCGAACAAATTGCCACTTTAAGGCCCAGGCATATACTGCATTACGTTGTGTTGCGTCTTAGATAAATAGTTGTGATTCAATTTCATTTTTTTCATCTATATCATTTATGAATTCAATGAACACACATTATTTTAACGTTCTATGTGCAACTATTTGTCGGGGCGCCCCTGTTTGTAAGCCCCGCGCGCGCGCCGAATGTAACGAACGGCATTGTAGAAAAGAGAGAGCCGTAATGCAGAAGAGAAGTTGTGTATTCTTTCGACGTACAAATGCATTTTCAATTTACTGTGAAACATATGAACATGCACAGGGAACAATACTACATATTTGTTTAAGGAGGATATTTTTCTCGTGTGAATCGTTTACGAGGAAATTCTGACAGCCACACTTCTGTCGACGATCAGCCGTTGATAAGCTACGAGTAATAAAGGGGAAAAGATGGACATTAAAGTGTGTGATTTATGTGGATGTTACTGAAGAAGGTGAGGCTTTTACTCCTTTTAAAGTTTTAAAAAGTTAAAGTTAAAATTTAGTATATAGTATAGATGTACATGTAAGTACGTGCACACTGTTTGTTTTTGTTATGGTGTGGGTGTTTGTTTACTAGGCTAACGTGTAATTTTTACATGTTTCATGGATGTTTAGACTCGCTCGAGGTTCATGGGGGACTGGAAAGGGTAACTGAATTTATGTATTTAAAAAAATAACAGATTGTGAATTTTCAACTCAAAATTCAAAGCAGGGTCTAATTAGAAACATATCATATATTCTTGTGCAGAAGACTCCAAATGTAGTCATGAATATCCTGTAGACATAACTTCAAGTAAATAAAATTGTATACTTCAGACTTCAGAGTTAAAACATGACTTTAATATCTTTATGATGCCAATCATTGTATCATTAGAAAGGTTTAGC
This sequence comes from Magallana gigas, assembly GCF_902806645.1. Classification (NCBI taxonomy): domain Eukaryota; kingdom Metazoa; phylum Mollusca; class Bivalvia; order Ostreida; family Ostreidae; genus Magallana; species Magallana gigas. The sequence goes on along the minus strand of NW_022994848.1, from coordinate 966,369 downwards.
AGACCAACGGGTACCCGGTACATGTACTTGTACATGTAGGTTACAAGTTAGAACTATGCGTACTATTCTACCAGTTCACATAATTTTTCTTGTTTAGCAGTTATGATGTGTACTTAAATTGTCCTTGTTAATGTTTTAAATGTAATTTTTTATTCTCTTTTTTTAATCTGACTACTGGCAGTACTGGCCTGCGAGCAGTTCTCGTCGAGGACCATTTCTCGCTGGTGCACTGTAACATCATATTTTCGTATATAATTTTATGTGTTGATAAAATGACGTAACAATGCACTGGTGAGAAATGGTACTTGGCGAGAACTGATCGCACACCAATATTGATTAATTACAGACAAAAACTGAAGGTTGCGCGTGTTATTTTTTATTGAACAACATTGTTTAAAATAATTCTTTATATATGTGATGATCAGACCGGTTTGAATACCAGTGCCAGATAGCTCAGTTGGTAGAGCACCTGACTAGAGATTCAGGGGGCCCAGGTTCAAATCCCGGTTTGGTCCTTCATTATTTCTCCCATCCTGTTACAATATTGGTGTTGTGACCAACCCCTGGAACTAACAGGTTAACTCCTGCCAGGGGTGATCTTCGAGGGTGAAGATCATTTAAGGGGGAAGGAATGTGACGGTCAGACTGGTTTGAATACCGGTGCCAGATACATGTAGCTCAGTTGGTAGAGCACTTGACTAGAGATTCAGAGGGCCAGGTTCGAATCCCAGTTTGTTCCGTCGTTATTTCTCCCATCTTTTACATATTATAATACATGTATATCAGATATATGACAGATGATTAAGGGTCATCACATGTTTTGCAAGATGCAATAAGTGTTAAAAACCTTTACTTTACAACACAATACATATAAGTGAATATTTATGTTTCTTGTTATTATTTGGTGTGGTTTTCTTGAGTGTCGCATAAACAATTTATCCGCTCCTAAAACACAAACTTTCTTTTTGTGGATTCAGCTTACCGCTGATTGGCTGCTGTTGCAGCAGACAAATAAGATATGCACGCACAAAACACAATGAACTTATCAGAGAATGAGTTGAGTTTATTTCAACTGTTGGAATTTGGGGTTGTTTTTTTTTTAAATGTATACTTGTGACAAAACATATATGTGGTACATACAGCTGTAGCTTTGTGAAGAAAATTTTGGTTAGACCATATATACCTATCATGCAAGTAAATAATATTTAAAAAAAACTTGCAATTTATGGCGCATGAAATATACGCTAGTTTTATAAAGATTGACATACATGTAATGTACCACATTCTGTGAAAAATAATCTATTAAAAATTCTTCATTAAGTTTACTCATACATGTTTTATGCTTATTACACATAGTATTGTTTTTAAAACATGTAATTTATAAGAAAATAAGCAAAAACCCTTCCTTAATTTATTTGCAAAAAAAAAAACACAGTAGAATTGAAAAAAAATGGTATACCAGAAGCTAATACCAGTACATGTACTTTGACGCTGTTCGGTGGGTAATATTCGTTTGTAATTTACGAATTGAAATATTGACTGTTGCACTACAAGTACGGTAATAAACTCTCTCTCTCTCTCAAACTCTCTCTCTCTCAATTTGATAAGTGTTTATACCTATGAAAATTTTTTAATATTATATTATGACTTGATATGCAAATTGTTGATCTTGTACTGCCTAAATGTTATGTCATGTATTGGGATATGTCATACCTATTACACTGCATGGTCAGTGTATTTTTTCCAGAAATACTATGCATATGTTAATGTAAACACAGCTATTACTAGTACATGTATGTAAACACAGCTAATTATTATTTTTTTTTTATTTCAGCTCAAAACAGACTCTTGTTACCACATGGCTTTTACCGGTACCTGTTGATTCTTGTGGGTCAGCTCCTGAGATTAACCTGTCACCTCTATCCACATGCATATTCCTTGTGTTCTACAGACTATTTACCCGTAATTCAAATGAAATCCGATAATGCATAAACAATAATGGAACTTGAAGAAAGCATCATGCCATGTTGTGGTTTGTGTTTGATAAGAAATTATGAAAACAAAATTAAGGCTGTTTATAAAGAAATTCATAATTGCTGTGAAAATTTGTTTTTCAATAAAAGTATGCAATTATGTTTCCTTTATTTTTTATTTCATAAAGATATTTAGATGTGTTTACATAATTGAAAAATTCCCCCCCCCCTCTATTTAATTGTCTGCATTAAGATTACATGTAGGATATGTAAATGTACATTTGACTTTGAAATAACATCTGCTATGATAATTACTATTGAAATGACCAAGAAACAACCTATTTCTACCTTTCTAAGGTATATATGCATAAAAAAAAGTAGAAAAACATGTCAAATTTGAACATTTTTCATTGAAATCAACTCGATCTGTCTCCAGCTACCTGGGTGTGTTTGAATTTAATTTTAATTTAAGGCAGATGTCTAACTTGTAGGTTGTAACTTACTGTTTTAGCATGGTTAGAAGGAGACTAGAAATCAGAATAGATTAGATATTCACTAAATATGATTGTTAGCTTACTTTTTTCATGAAAACAAGAAATCACAAGCAGGACAGCTGTCTATTTGTTTATTAAAATGGTACAAATCATACAATAAACAAATAAAGATCAAATTTTAGAATCATTGATGATTGTTTTCATATGTGTGAGAAATTACTCAAGGAAATTGCCACACGTTTCATAAAATTAGATAAAACATTTCAAACCATGACTTTTTATGAAAATCAAAAGATTGGGGGGTGGGGGGTATACATGTAAGGGTATTTCTAAGTGATGTGAAGCTTTTATCATGATTATATCATGTAGGGGTATGTTGTATTGAATAAGGTTTCTTTTTAAAGGTGGTTGAACAAAAGTTGACCTCTAAAAGGTCAGGTAAAGATGTTTTACTATGGAGAACCCTGTAAATCTGTGTTTACTAAGGGAAATTGGAAATGGTGGGTTCACTTAAATGGCCATATTTTTATTAAACCTCAATGGAATTGGCAATATGTGGTATTCTTTTTCTCAGAATTGCATTAGCTTTCTTAGTCTTTTCATAAAAATGTTAGTGTACTAAGTTAAAGGTACAAGGAACAGTTTCGGATAAAGTACCGTCAATATTTTTGTAAAATGGAGAGTGACTGTACTTGAAGGTTTATCATTGTTGCGTAGATTCATGAAATGAATTTTAATGATTATCAATAGTTAGAGGGATGTCTCTTGTTGGAATTGGTAAGCAATATTAAGGCCCCTGATTTTAAGTACATGAGAAGCAGAAATAAATTGTGAAACTTGCGGCTATGACAGATATGTTGACTTTACAGTGAAATTGAAGGTTACAAACGGGAGGTTATATAACATGAAATGTAGGTGGATGGGATATTATATGCCTATTTAGTATTTACTGGGTATGAGGACAATAGGAAGTTTATTGTCCCCAAAGACAGCAACTATTTAATGAGGCAAAGCCAAGGGAAATAGTTGCTGTGGAGTGGGACAATTTACTTGCTATTGTCCGAATAGTCAGTTAATTGGTATTTCATTATACAGAAGAAAACTTTATTTGTCAGCGATGCACAATTTCTTGATGATAAACAAATTAGAGTTAAATCAAACTTTGTATTTAATGATGCGATCTTATTAGGTCAGAGGTGTTCCGAGTTTAAGGTGATATGGGACACTTCCATGTTGTGACGTATTGTTTATCGAAATAAACAATAAAATAAAGTGTAATTATATAAGTACATGTAGTTTCTTTTCAAAAATGGTCACATAACTCCTTAGCACAGTGGGTTAGAGGGTAACTAGGAACCTGTAAGTCATGAGTTCGAATCCCGCTGGGGTTTTTACAATTTTTACCTTTTCAAATATTTTTAAAAGCTATTTTTTGGTTAAATATTGTAAATATTGATGACTATTCATCATGGGCAGATAGCATGGATACTATTTTAAATTAGATAAAAAGGCATGTTTATGCGGGCGCCTTCTAGTGATCAATTTGTCCGTCTGTCCATCCGAGATGGCTTGACAGGAGCATAGCTTCTCTCCCCTTGGCCCAATCTGGCTCATACCTCATCCACAGGGTTCCTTTGGTTGAAGGATGTGCAGTGACCTTGAACCATGTTTTTAGGTATAAGGTTAAGGTCATAGCAGAATTATATATATAAAATCCTTGTCTGGGGCATATCTTTTTTCCCTTTGGTCCAATCTGGCTAATACTCACAGAGTGTCTCTATGGTTAAACGATGTGCAGTGACCTTGCATGAAATTTCTAGGTAAAGGGTGAAGATCATATCGGATCATGCAAAAATCCTTTTTTGAGAGCATATATAATTTCTACTAACCCTTATTTGGCTCAGACTTCACATAAGCAGAGCGTTTGAGTAAAGGGTGAAAGGGTGTGTAGTGACCTTGAACCTATTTTCAGTGAAAAGAAACTGTGAAGGTCATAGCAGAATTATATTTTTAAAAATCCTTGTCCGGAGTATATCTTCTCTCCCTTTGCTCCATTCAGCCTCATACTTCACCCACATGATGCCTTTGATCAAAATATATGCAATGACCTCGAATGATATTTGTAGATGAAGAGTCAAGGTCATATCAGATCACACAAAAATCCATATTTTAAGAGCATAGATATACTCTCCTTTTAGCCCCAATTTGGCTAATATTTTACCTTTACAGAGTTTATTGGTTAATGGCGTGCAGTGACCTTGAACCAAGTCTGTCAATGTGAAGCCAAGGTCATAGCAGATCTTTTTAAAATTAGTTTTAGACAGTAGATTATTTTCCAAATATGCTTAATCTTGGTCAGATTGAACAAAAATGCATGTATGTTAGGAGGAATGAAATTGAATTAAAAGTTCTATGCCAGCTGGAAAAATTTCAAGTTATAGCTCAAGGTCAAAGCAGAATTCTCTGAAATTACATAAGCGGGGCCCTTTGAAATGTTCACCATTTCAATGTTGTCTGGTTCATAGTAATTTTACATAGAAAATATTCACAGAGGTACAGTAAAGTAAACTTAACATCGATAAGTTTCTGACAATTAATGACGCAACGAGCACACAGTACGAAAGGTCAATCCTTTAAAAAGCAGTGAAGAGAAAAAGTTGCTCAGAATTATGTTTTAAACAAAATTGATTTTTTACGTAAATTTTAATTTTGCATTCTGGGTTAAGAAAAAAGATGTTAGTTCAAGGTAAAGTAAACTTGTACCTAAAATGAAGTCAAATTTGTTAAGTCGTACTTAAACACATTGGTTTTTTTTGTTAAGTCGTTCTTGAAATGGTTAAGGGTTTTTGGTTAAGTCGTACTTAAAAACATTCGGATTATGTTAAGTTGTACCAAGAATCATTCGATTTTTTTTTATCTTTTTGTACTTAGGTTTCTTTGTTACTAGATAAAGAACTCTGCTTCTTAGACGTACTTCTAGCGTTGCTTTCGACATTAGCGGAAAACCCACTCGTTGCTTTGCAACGAGCTTTGCTCTAGTTATTATTATTATTTTTTTTTTCTGTCACGTTTTCTCAAAAACGCTTCAGCCGATTTTCGTGAAACTTTCAGATCTTATTTATGACAAAATTTGTAAGAAAACTACACGAGATTTTTTTGGTCGTCACTTCCGGTACCGAGATATTAAAGATTTTATGTTTTTGCTTGTTCACAATTTTTCTCAAAAAGTATTCAAGATATGACTTTCAAATTTTCAGAGAAGGTAGAGAGTGAATGGCCGCAGTGCCCTTCGCATATCCAAATGTCCGCCGTCACTTCCGGTCGTCACCGGAAGGAAATGAAAAACCTTAATTTTTTAATTTTTTGGATTTGAATTTTTTTTATTTTTTCATTCGATAGAGACGCTCTCAAAACTTCAGAATATGAAATTCGTTTTAAAATCAATCCACGCATTCTTGAGATTTTGGACTCCAAAGTTCTGAAGCGAGGGTCTGCGTAGCTCAGTCGTTAGAGTGGTGGACTTGTGCCCAGGCGACCCGGGTTCAGTCCCTGAGTGCCGAATCTTTTTTCTCTCTCATTTGTGTTTTGATTAATGGGTTTATCTTTAAAATGATGGATTTGAATGTTTTCCGTTTTATTTTTGTCATAAATAAAAAAAAAATAGCGGCTCTTTTTAGTACAAATATAGAGCTCTTTTCTGCCAGCAGCTCTCTAAATTACGACGCTCGTGGCATCACCGACATCAAAGACATGCCGCCGAAGTGCCCCTGCAGTTCGACCGCATTAGAGTTCGCTGGGTCGCTTTGCCGGCATCAAAGAAATGCCGCCATCTCAATGACTGTATGCACACAACATTCAGCAATGCACCCACGTTATTCTACTCGGCTTAAAAAGGAGGACTGCTTAGTATTTAATCCCATATATAGATACACACATGCATGTATACATGCGTTTATTGACATAGGTTGCTTATATATTGATTTCCTGAACATTATAACACGCTATGTAATCTCTCTCTCTCTCTCTCACAAATGTTTTAGCATTTGAATAAGAACTAGTACAGGTAACGTGGAGTAAATTGGATAGAAGCTAAATGTACATTGGCGTCCAAAAATTATACATATTTTATATCAAGTTACGGGATAATGTCTATGGATTCAAATAATTTGAAATTCATTGTTAAATGATTGTCTTCTTACTGATTGGAAGTCAACGCTAAAAAGTCATTTTTATTAAAGATGGTGTACTTTTTCCTTTTTTTGTGCATGTCTATATACTGATACAAATCTGTTGCCTGTCGGGATTAAGAAAAGCCTCCGAAGTTTATACACGTAACTATACAAACGAACGGGTGACTGCGACAAGGTTTAAAAACTGACCACCCATTTATGAGTGTTTGAGCCTAAGAATAAATAGATGTAAAAAAAATCAATAGTTACATCTTTCAAACAACGCTTATATATTGTTCTAACATATGTATTTTATTTAGAAATTGTGTAATATGTGATATTTAGAATTTAATATTCTACGTTTAATATAGCAGTCAACGACCGACCCCCCCCCCCCTCCCAATTCATAAAATCATTTAGTTTTTCTGGCCCGATTTTACTTGATCTTTGATCTTGGGCCTTTAATTTTAACTAATTACCATTCTAGATTACTGTACTAATTACCAGACCAATTCGTTCATTAATAACAGAGTTATGAAGTTTTTGGCATTTGAGTTCAATTGTCGTGTTTGACATGTACTATAAAAAAAATTCTAACTCCCAAGCCCTTCACTCAATCCTAATGAAAATTTGTGAAAATGAACCTAGGACCCCATTCTTATTGTCTGTGAAATATGCAGCAGATTGAACAATTAAGACAAAATTCCTGAAATTAAACGGCGCTTATTGCCTATACCTGGAAATTATATTTACATAGTACACGCACCGACCCCCCCCCCCCCCCCCCCATCCGCCTCTTCCTATTCACAAAACCATTTAGTTTTCCTGGCCTGATTTTACAAGATCTGTCATCTTGAACCTTTATTTTCTAGATTACTCTACTAATGACCAGACCTATTTTTAAGAGAGATATGAATTTTTGGGCATTCGAGTTTCGATTGGCGTGCTTGACATGTACTGTAGAAAAAAATTCTAACTCCCGAGCCCCTTACTCAATCCTAATGAAATTTTGTGTAAATGTACCTCGGACCCCATTCTTATTGTCTGTGAAATATGCAGCGGATTGAACAATTAAGAAGAAATTCCTGAGATCAAACGGCGAGTATAACATGTACGAGGACTTATAATTTACACAGTACAAGGGATGTAAGCAGCCGCGTAATATTTCTGTTGCATGTATATTTCTTGTTTTCCGTTTAGTCTGTATCTACGATAGCGTGTGAACTACTTATGAATGTTTGAAATGTGGAAATTATTGTCATCAAATTTTTACCGAATAAATTTACGTGTTACTGATTTCGTTATTTCTACATTTATAAAGATTTTATCAATCCTGCTGAAATAAAACAGTCAAACATAATAGTAAATGACACGAAAAAACATTTTCAACACTGAAATACATGGGTAAAATGCATCAGTCATTGTTTTAGGACTTCCCCTAATTGTTGTTAACCGAATCCGAGATCCACACCTCAAAATTCTATTTATTTAAGACGAAAATCAAGCTCGGGTCTTTTCATCCCCCTCCAGACACAAACACGCATCAATATTTCAAATGACCTCGCACTGTTACCAAACCTGAATAGTCAGACATCTTACACGTTGTTTTTCATCTCATACAAAAACTCAGCTCCTCTCCCGGGCGGAAACTCCCAAAATTCAAAGACAAATTCGGGAATTATTTCGCTTCAGCCATGTTTTGAAACACCTGCAAAGACTGTGTGTTCTAATCTCGCCGGAGCAAAGATTTGTTCTTTCTCTCCATTTCTTTCTCTCCTTTTTATCTAATTTTCTAACTAAAATATTCAACATAAAAGGGTGTTGGACTGTAGTACAAGTTGAAAAACACTCTTTAATTAAGATTTAGACAAAAACAGTCTTTTATTATTTGTGCCGTCTTGTAGCCGGAAATTTTTTATCCGGTACGGCTTGGTTTTTTCTTTTATTGTTTACTTTCTATTTCCTAACTTGTATATTGCACGGGTTTTTTGGATCACTCGTCGTCCTACCTCAGGTCTGCACAGTCATGCACTGTTTTTCTAGTCTGCCAACAATGTAAGTATCTGAAAGTCATTATCTTTGAGTCTTTTGTTGTTAGGTTATATTTTTTTTACTCTCGGCTATGTATTTTGATAAATTACAGTAGTTTTTTCATACATATTTCTATGGTTTAGGTTAGGGGAGTTTGTTACATTTTCATGTATACATTTAGACTAGGTATATGTGAACTTCTCAGTCATGTAATGTTAATATACTGATAAAATTTAAGCTTCATTATACATATTTACACATTTTCATGACATTATCTATTTTTTGGCTCTGTACATCACATTTATTGTTTTATTTTCTTTTCTTGTAGTTTTTCACCATGTTTTTGAATAAATATAATCATCAAACGACATGCGTTAGCTAGCTGTATTCAGGAGACAGCATAGTGAACAAATTGCAGAATACAGAAATCAACCATGGCTCAGAAGGGAGAAACTTCTACTTCAGAAAATACATCAAGAAGAGTAAGAACACTCACACCTAAAGCACAAGAAGTTATCTGGATAAGGTGAACAGATATGAATTCATAATTTCACGTTGCATTGATGAAATAAAGAATATTTTAATGGATATAGCATCCTGCAGTAAAGAAATAAAGGTCTTAACATCATCAAAAACCGACCTTGAAAATAGCCATAAACGCTATCAAGACATTTATCAAGAATTTAGTGAATTCCTGTCTAATACATACACTAAAGAAAGTATTGAAAAGTTGGCTTCTGTTGAGAGAGACTTTCTGAACATAGATAAGAAAGTTCAAAACGCTTTAGTAAAATTACAAGATGACATTGATTTTGTGCAATTGGAAACTTATTCGAGTACATCCCACAATACTTCCAAATCTACATCACTTAGCCGACGCTCAGTGCGTTCCCTACAAAAAGCAAAAGAAGCAGAAACTCGTCTGAAAATTGCTGAGCAATCTGCTCAACTTAAAAAACAGAAATCAAAAATCGCCCGTAGAAGAGAAAATTCACTTAGCACAAAGTCAACAACAACAGGAAGATCTGGATACAGAATTAGATCTACTTCAAAAACAAGCAGAACTCGAACTGGCAAATATGCAGCTGGAATTCGAACTTGAAGCGGAGGGAGAAAGTGTCAAACATGAAGATCTAGGACCCAACATGCCCACTATTCCAAGTATATCTGGTGATCAGAAGACAAGAAACTTTGTTGATAATCTTACATTAAACCAAGATGTGAAACCTTCTGGTCGTAGAGTTCGTACTAATTATCAGCAGGAAGCGATTCCTGATTCAGACAAAGAAAATCATCCTGTACATACTTCAGATGTCTGTCATCATGATCAACAAAGCAGAGACAACGATAACCGTACTCCACTACAAACTGCTTTGAATTTACCTTTACAGAACAATTCAAATTCCTCAAATTATCTTCTCAAGAAAAACTTATTGTTGGAAAGTTTTCAGCAACAACGTTTTGATGACAAATCAGATAGATATGTGGTGTGGAAATCACAGTTTAAGACAATGGTGTCAGAAATCTGCTGTTCTCCGTTAGAAGAAATGACTCTTTTGACAAACTGTACGAACAAAAACTCAGAAGCTCACAGATTGATCATGAGCCTTAGAGCGTCCTATGCAAGTGATCCAAAGTTATGTTTAGTGAACATTTGGAAACGTATGGATGAAAGATTTGGCTCTCCAGAATTACTTGAATCATCATTGAAATCTAGACTACAGGCTTTTACGAATTTCACAGACCCAAAGAAGTTGTATGAACTCCATGACTTACTTTGTGAGATACAAGCCGTAAAAAGCATTCCAGAATACAGTGTCATGTTTTCTTACCTTGATTCATCCTTAGGATTGAAACCTACAATTCAACAACTTCCTTGTTTTCTCCAGGATAAGTGGATCAATCGTGTGGTCAATTACAAAAAAAAACATTCAACAGCCTTCCCTCCTTTTGGTGAATTTGTATCTTTTATTGGTGAGATGAGCATCATCAGAAATGATCCTGGATTGATGTTTGATACTTCTAAACAACCTCGATTTGACAAAAGTCAAAACTGTGTTTACTCACAAAACTGACATTTCATCTGAAACAACAAACGTTGGACATCAATGTTTGATTCACAAAGGATCCAAACATACCATAAACAAGTGTAAAGCTTTCAGAACCAAAAGTATCGAGGACCGTAAACATATTTTACGTGATCATAACATTTGCTTTCGTTGCTGTGAAACATCAGACCACTTCGCTAATCGTTGCAAAGCTAGAATTTTGTGTGATGTGTGTAAAAGTAACTATCATTGTACCGCTCTTCATGAGGATGTTAGTTACCGTCAAATGTCGAGGAACTTTCCTTCACCACAAACCCATGGCGAGGAGGAAAACTTTTCTTCTGGAATTGTGAACCAGTCTGTCACTACCAAGTTACCGATATTTGTTGTGAATTCAGTGGAAAGTCGTGTGCAAGGATTGTACCAGTGCGGGTATTTGTTCAAGGTCAACCTGAAGCATCGATACTCACTTACGCCATGTTGGACGACCAAAGCAACAGAACTCTCTGTAAAAGTTACCTTTTCGACGCTTTGTATATCAAGACCATGGCAGTGGACTATACTATGCAATCATGTTCAGGCAAGATTGCAACACGAGGACGCATTGTTGACAACCTTATCGTAGAATCGATCAATGACAATCGCCAATTAAAGTTACCACCTGTGTTGGAGTGTGATAGTATACCCAATAGTCAGGCAGAGATACCAACTCCGGATATCGCTCTTCATTATCCACATTTGCAGGATATTGCTCGAGATCTACATCCATTGGATCCATCTATGGAGATCCTCTTGCTAATTGGACGGGATCTTCTTCACGAAAACATCAGATGACAACAAAGTTGGTCTCTCGATTGAAGACCACACTTTTCTGAATATTATGGACAACAAGTTTCATCTTGATCCTACTGAGGGTAAATGGACTGCGCCATTGCCCTTCCGGCAAAATCGTGAACAACTTCCAGACAATTACTCACAAGCGTTATTCCGGGCCAAATGTCTTGATACTTCTCTAAGAAAAAACAACACAAAAAAAGAACATTTCATTGCGTTCATGCAGAAAATCTTCGATTGTGATCATGCAGAACTAGCTCCGATAATACCACCTGACAAAGAACATTGGTATCTTCCCCTGTTTGGAGTCTACCATCCTCGTAAACCAGATCAAATTCGCGGAGTTTTCGACTCCTCAGCCGAATTCAAGGGTGTGTCATTAAATCAACAATTGTTACAGGGACCTGACTTCATAAACAACCTCTTAGGAATTCTCATTCGATTTAGGAAGGAAAATGTAGCTGTAGTTGCTGACATCCAAAGCATGTTTCATTCATTCCTGGTTGATGAAGACCATCGGGATTATTTACGTTTTATGTGGCACAGAGATAATGACATTGAGAGACCACTTATTACTTATCGAATGAAAGTTCATGTATTTGGCAATCGTTCTTCCCCATCTGTTGCAATGTATGGATTACGTCGTATTGGTGATTTGGCTGCTGAAAGTCATGGACAGGAAGTGAAAGACTTTATCGTGAATGACTTCTACGTTGATGACGGATTGAAATCTTGTGCAACTACTCGTGAAGCGATTAACATTCTACAGAAGACTAAAGATGCCATGAAAGAGTATGGTGGATTGCGACTTCATAAATTCGCTTCAAATGAAAAAGAAGTAATGGAAGCTTTTGACTCGAATGATTTGTCAAAGAATATTGTGGACCTTAACTTTGAGAAGGATGTCTTAACTCAAAGCAGTCTTGGCCTTCTATGGGATTTACAAACAGATACCATATGATTCAAAATTTCTAGTGAAGACAAACCATCTACAAGGAGAGGTGTACTTTCAGTTGTGAATCGTCTCTATGATCCACTTGGATTCATTGCTCCTGTCGTCATACAAGGCAAGATTATTCTGCGTAAAGTTGTGTCAAACACCTCCAGCTTGGATGAAGCCCTACCTGAACATTTGCTCAAAGAATGGGAAAAATGGAGAAATAACTTACCTGATTTGGAAAACTTACATATTCCTCGTGTGATTGTTCCCAAATTGTGTGAAGCACTTAGAAGGGAGTTGCTAGTTTACTGTGATGCGTCTGAACTAGCCATAGCTGCTGTTTGTTATTTAAAGGCAAAGTATTCAGATGGTTCTTCATCTCAAGGATTTGTTTTAGGAAAAGCAAAAGTGGCACCTGTTAGTGGACATACAATTCCTAGACTGGAACTATGTGCCGCAGTGCTTGCTACCGATATAGCACAAATAGCCAAGGAACAGTTAAAAGTGAAAATAGACGACATCAAGTTCTTCAGTGACAGTCGTATTGTATTAGGATATATTAACAACACGAAAAAACGTTTCCTTGTGTATGTGGCTAACCGCATTGCTCATATCCACAGTCTCAGCAGTCCGACCCAATGGTACTATATTCGCAGTGAAATGAATCCAGCAGATGTGAGCACAAGAGGAATTCTTCCAAATGAAATGGAAAAGTGTGCATGGCTTTCAAACATAGAAAACGTGGAGATTGTGCCCTCTATTGAACAATTTCCTTTATTGAGCCCCGAAGAGGATAAAGAAATCCGCTGTAATAAAACTGACATTGAAACAAAAACAGCTGTGGGTCTGGACAATGAACTCCTTACAAGATTCTCAAAGTGGAACAAACTGGTTGCTGTACTTGCTAAAGTTTATGGTTTCATTCAGAATTGTCGTAACCCAAAGAGCAAATTGAGTGATGTTCAACTTCTTCACAACGTTGAAACAGTTATAATTAGAGACATTCAGAAGAAATTCTATTTAGAGGAAATTGAAAATATTAGAGACTCTAAGCCTGTGTCGAGAAATAGTTCCATTCAGAAACTTGACCCCTACATCGACAGTGAAAGGATTTTGCGTGTTGGTGGTCGCTTGAAGAAATACAATGATGATCCTTTATTCAAGAATCCAATCATTTTGCCTGCAAAACATCATGTTACCACTCTTATTGTCAGAAAACTTCATGAAGATGTCAGACACCAAGGACGTCATATAACAGAGGGTCATATTCGTTCTTCTGGATTTTGGATCGTCGGAGGTAAAAGACTCATTTCATCTGTTCTTCATAAGTGCGTCACTTGCAGAAAACTTCGGAAAAAACCTGAACATCAGAAAATGTCCGACTTGCCCGAGGATCGTCTCATACCTGGACAACCACCATTCTCTTCTGTTGGAGTTGATATATTTGGACCATGGAACATCATTACACGACGTACCAGAGGTGGTGCAGCAAACAGTAAAAGATGGGCCGCTCTATTCACTTGCCTCACTACCAGGGCCGTGCATATCGAAGTTGTGGAAGAAATGACATCCTCCTCATTTATTAATGCGCTTCGTCGGCTTATCGCCATACGTGGACCTGTTCAAGTCCTTCGTTCAGACAGGGGAACAAATTTTATTGGTGCTGCGAAGGAGCTGAAAGTCAATGTCATCAATGTGGAAGAAGAACACCTTCATACCTTTCTCAACGAACAGAGAACGACCTGGATCTTCAATCCTCCCCACTCCTCTCACATGGGAGGAGTGTGGGAACGCATGATAGGGACAACGAGACGCATATTGGATGCGATCCTTCTTGATTATGGATCTAGGAGTTTAACTCATGAGGTTCTCACTACATTTTTAGCAGAAGCCTCTTCCATTATCAACTCAAGACCTCTAGTGCCAGTGTCTACAGATCCTGAAAATCCCCTTGTGTTATCCCCTTCAACTCTTCTTACTCAGAAAACAGGCATTAAGGATGTGATATTCGCTGATCATGAAAACAAAAACGAGCTATTACAGACGCAGTGGAGGAGAGTTCAACATCTTGCATCAATTTTCTGGAAACGGTGGAAGACTGAATATTTGAACACTCTACAGATGCGCTGTAAATGGAATTCACATCAAAGAAACCTATCGCCTGGTGATGTAGTTTTAATCTGCGACAAAGAACTTTCCCGCAATTCTTGGCCAATCGGTATAGTTACTAAGGCTTTACCAAGTGATGATGAACTTGTGCGTAAAGTGACAGTTCGTGTAATCGTGAATGGTGAACCTAAAAACTATGTGCGACCAATTACTGAACTTATCGTAATTCTTGAACAGTGATCGTTTAGTGAATCTTACTTATAATTGACTGAAAATGGACTGTGTTTCAATTTGAAAATGGACTGTGTTTCAGTTTATATTACATGTAACTTAACAAATTGTCATATTTAGGGTGCTTAAAAGTTTAATATAGAGTGATATTTTCTATATCAGGCGAGGAGTGTGCCGTCTTGTAGCCGGAAATTTTTTATCCGGTACGGCTTGGTTTTTTCTTTTATTGTTTACTTTCTATTTCCTAACTTGTATATTGCACGGGTTTTTTGGATCACTCGTCGTCCTACCTCAGGTCTGCACAGTCATGCACTGTTTTTCTAGTCTGCCAACAATGTAAGTATCTGAAAGTCATTATCTTTGAGTCTTTTGTTGTTAGGTTATATTTTTTTTACTCTCGGCTATGTATTTTGATAAATTACAGTAGTTTTTTCATACATATTTCTATGGTTTAGGTAAGGGGAGTTTGTTACATTTTCATGTATACATTTAGACTAGGTATATGTGAACTTCTCAGTCATGTAATGTTAATATACTGATAAAATTTAAGCTTCATTATACATATTTACACATTTTCATGACATTATCTATTTTTTGGCTCTGTACATCACATTTATTGTTTTATTTTCTTTTCTTGTAGTTTTTCACCATGTTTTTGAATAAATATAATCATCAAACGACATGCGTTAGCTAGCTGTATTCAGGAGACAGCATATTATTAGGGTCTTCCGTCTTCAGCGGACGGAAGACCTCCTCGTTGCTCGCAACGAGATCGTGTCTAGTTTACTGATTTTTTTTTGTAATTGTGCTTTACACACGTGCTATTAGAGAAAATTCGGACGACACGTAACATTTCCGTATAAAATCGCTTCGTGTTGTCATTAGAACAAATATTCAAACGAAGGCCAAATCTGACTAATTATTTATATCTTGTGTAATATTTGCTTCCTGTGCATAGCGATTAGCAGCGTTCTCGACCGCATGCACTCGGGTAGACTCCAACCCCGGAGGCTTTCACACCTCCATAAATTAAGCCCCGCCCTCACCTGAGATATACCACCCGGTAAAAATGTTCGGCCTTTAAATTGATTTTTCGAATTTTCTTCTGATTTTTTTCTTCATTTACTGAAAGCAGTATATTGGTATATCATAGCAAACGAGATAATTTCAATCTTTTATATATACACACACACACACTCTCTCTCTCTCTCTCCTCTCTCGCTCTCGCTCTCTCTCTCTCTCTCTCTCTCTCTCTCTCACCATGCTAACGTACGAATATTTTAGTATTTGAACAAAGTACTATCGGTTTAACATGAATAGTAATGTTGATTGGAGCTAAATGTACATCTTGGCATAAAAAATATGTATTTATTTCTAGTTACGGGATAATGTCCATGAATTCAAATAATTTGAAGTTCGTTATTAAATGATTGTCTTAAAAATTCTTAATGATTGAAAGTCAGCGCTAAAATATATCGATGCTGTACTGTCTTCTTTGTGTATGTCTACAGATAAAAATCTTTTGTGTGTCTGGGAACAACGAAAAACTCGGAACTAACAGAAAAGGCGCAGACTATACACATGACCGGCTGACTGCGTCAATGTGTAAAAACTGACCACCTGTGTATATATGTGTTGTAGCATAGGAATAAACAGATGTAAACGTCTGGGAAAAACAAAAATCTGAATTTTCACTTTTGATTAAAAAAATAATTACGGTTGACGGGTGCCTTGGGATCATAATCAGTTAGAATCTATCTTAAAAGATTATTATTATTTACTTACAAGTAGGACTACTTGCATGTGATATTTACAAAAGTGGGATTTATTATATCTATCTAATAGTGATTACACACCGAGGTCAAAATTAAAGAAAAATGCATTAATTTTATTATTCGATTGCTTAAGTGGATTGGGGGGGGGGGGGCATTATCCGTACTACATTTTATTTTTCGACTTAACGTTTCGTTGCAGATTTTTTTTAAACCCGGGAGTTAGTTGGCAGAGATAAACTTGAGACTTAAGAAAAATAATCGGTATGTTAAAGAAACAGATTAATAGACAATCAATTTCTTACCCCAATCGATTTCTGATTAATCTCTCTCTCTCTCTCTCTCTCTTTCTCTCTCTCTCTCTCTCTCTCTCTCTCTCTCTCATGACTTTTCTAGTGCTAAAACATGAGGCCCCGAGTCAGAAAGGTATCAGCACGTTAAAATCCCCTTACGGCATCACAACCGCCAGTTCCAACATAGATTTTATTGTGAACTTTTCTACAACAACATATGATACCTATACAATATAGTCAGAAAGTGATATACCTGTAATCTCTCTTGTGTCCGTCTATGTCTCTCTCTGTCTCTCTGTCTCTCTGTTTAAAATTTACAATGTATTCTGCAGTAAATGTTACAATGTATTTTATAAAATTAAAACCCGACATTTGCAATGTATTTTTAAACATTTTAATCAAAAGAAATCAACATATGAGCTAGAAACTCGCACGCTTTGAAATTCTTCAAAATGTACCTGTGTAGTCAATCGCGCAGTCATGATACTTGGACATGTGTACACGAACAAGCATGAATATATTTTGTGGATTCTGTGTTTAATTGGCTGTTTTTCAGTGGGTAGAAGGCAGCTCATGAGACACAAAGAATTAACAACCCGATCATTTAAACGAGGGCTTGTCATATATCATCAATAAGGAATGATTATGTACCTGGTTGGGGGGGGGGGGGGGGTATTTTCCGATGACTGGCAGAATAAACATAATGACATGCACTTTTTTAATAATCAGATTCAACATGTAAAATTTAGAACTTTCACCTGATAGCTAGGGACATTTTCATAATTTTGTGATCGTTTCATTCAATAACAATAGACGAAGATAAATAAAACATATTAAATAAATTTAACGACCTGTTGCATTTTTCTATCAAGTTGTCTCTATGCATATTGTTAATGCTATATACAGCATATTAATAAGAAATATTGAAGAAAAACATACTGAAGATTCAAAAATCTGATTTTTTTTCTCAAATTAATAGTACAGTGGCGTACAGTGGGGTACAGTGATAGTCAGTGCCCGGTACAGTGGCGTACAGTGGGGTACAGTGATGGTCAGTGCCCGGTACAGTGGGGTACAGTGTTGGTCAGTGCCCTGTACAGTGGCGTACAGTGGGGTACAGTGGAAGTCAGTAGGACTGTACAGTGGCGTACAGTGGAATACAGTGTTGTTCAGTAGAAATGTACAGTGGGGTACAGTGAGGTGCAGTGGAAGTCAGTGAAATGTACAGTGAGGTGGGTCATTATCAAAATATGCAGCCTTTTGCGTCAGTGTCAATTTCAAGGGGGAAAAATAATGTTCTGGGGAATATATACAGTACCATTGGATTTTAGAAACTTAAACCTATATTGTTGAACAAATAAATTGACAATTTTACTGCTTAAAGTATAAAAAAAAATATTATTTGTTATGAGATTTCAGTGAATTTATGTTGTCATTAAATTTTTCCAACGTCTTTAACCTACAATATCTTCAATAATATTGATGTTTTATTCCAAAAATCAACGTTAATTTTCTAAACAACATTCATATATTAATTTCTGCTATGCTCCTTAACAATTTCTCTTTTAAAAACAATGAATTTGATGAGATATATGCTTGTACAAAAATTTTTTGTCATTGGTGTTACAAGGCAAATTAAATAAAAATATCTTAAAATACATCAAGTAAATAAAATTGTACTACAACTGGAATCCCTCAGATCATAGTGACATCATTCCCTGCTACTAAAAAGATAAATGTATCAGTGATGACATCATTGTAATAAAAAATATGGCAGAAAATGTCAGTATGCTCAGAAAAATATAACGTGCTATTTAAGGTTTTCTATTATGAAAGAACAAAAAAGTTTTTCACATAAATGATGAATGTTTATCACATTATAACATAGGCTATGTAGCTTTGTGTAGTATTTGTTCTCTTGGGTCATACTGCTACATTTACTATGGATACATCAGTGGTATAACGGTCAGTGGTGTAACCAAAAATTGTTGTTACACCACTGAAAAAACTGTTACACCACATGACATTATTTAATTATTTTACGTTTTCTTCCATTTCATTTATATTTTTAGCATTTTGAACAATTGCTTTTTATCAATTTTGCAAGTTAGACACTGTCACAATAAAGAAAGTTTGACTATTTAATTGCAATTGTGTTTTCTTAATCTGGAAAATGAGACCTGTTACACCATTGACATTATTTGAAACACCATTGACATTTTGTATGCTCTAATTATGTTTTACCCATTTAAATACTTGATTAAAAAATAGAATTAAAAACAAATTTATTCTAATAAAGAAATGAAATAATCCACATTTTATTTTTTAGTAAAAAATCAAAATTTTTATTGACTTATAGTGTATTATAAGATATGTTATTCCACTGACATTTCACGTTCCCTATTATGTTATACTAAAATCTTTCAAATGCTAAAAGGTAACTGGTATAGTATTGACGATGTTGTTGATGAGATTGATGAGCCAAAGAAAGTTCGAACTCGGTACAAGGTGGATAAAAGTGTGTGGATGCCAATAGTATGAAATATAACATCAAAGAATGAGTAGATTCATGTACAAAAAAACATCTACATGCCATTTTTGTGTCAGTGGTGTAACACTGATTATAAGTGGTGTAACAGTGTGTCTATCTTCAGATTATGAAAGAATGACGTACGAAAACTTTTATTTAAGATCAAATTTATCATGTTTTAAATGCAATCAAAAATAGAGATTAGTTTATTTTACAAAATTTAATACACTTATCTCTTATTTATTATCGCTAGGTCAGTGGTGTAACTTTAAGTCAGTGGTAAAACATAATAATCAGTGGTGTAACATGTACATTTTTCTCCAAATAAAGTTAACTGGCAATGATACATGTATATTTGAAAACACCAGTGCATTTATAGTAATGTCTTTTTTATGCTCCATTAAAAGAAAAATCCAGTGTTCTTTTTAATGCTCAAATTAAAAATTTGTTGAGTAACATCAAGACTTTGTCTCAAATGTTATGTTGGTCAGTATGTAAATGTGTCAAATATTTTCTGTTATCTAATTCTGATAACTTTAAATGAAGTTTGTTGATTTAAACTTTATGTCCATCATTTTAACAGAATTATTTTATTTTATTTAAGAATTTTTTCCTATACTATATGCTTGTTACACCACTGACAAAATTTTCACAGTTCATTATATTTTAGTCTAATTATCAACTAAATAGTAGATTCCAATGTTTGCAAATTTTTAGATGTTATACTTCATTGTTTGTTAAATGTGTTTTTTGCAATCAAAGTAATTTTTTCAGCAATAATTTTCTCATGTTTTTGATTTTTCAAAAGTCTGCATATTTTGATAATGACCCAGGTACAGTCAATGTACAATGGATGTCAGACAATGTCAGTCAATTTTTGGGAATATCAGTGGATTTTGAATTCAGTAGTGAATGTCACAAAATGCTCCTTTTTGTGGGATTTTTCTGCAAGTTCACATGGAACATTTAAGGATGTTTATATGCTTAAACTCGATTGTTTGGCAATACCTGGCGCAGATTTCTGAATGGAAGAGGTGCTTTCCAACGTCCATCGCGATCTTTCTGAAAATATTTGACCATCAAATCCATAAACTCTCTATCGTCTGCGGTGAGTCCAGTCTCATTATCATCCGCTTGAATATGATATACATTGGCTTTTTAATTAAGACTTTGAAATGTCTTTTTTTTAACTGAAACTCATTAGAACATGGCTTGAAAATGGTTTCACGATGAAGGTCAATCAATTTAGTGTTGAATGAAGCAACAGTTGTTGGTTTATGAAAGTTTCCTAAACACACTTCTCCGACCACTACCAAGCAAGGTTCAGACGTTGAGCAAAGGGTGCATTTTCTAGTTCCTATGCGTTGATCTCCAACATGATGTGCTTCAGGCAGATCTAGTCCAATCAGTAATAGTATTTGAGCTCTGGAATTGGTATGTCACACATATGAGTTTGATGACTTATTATATCAGGTGTGGGTATTTCACTACGATCATCAGGAATGTCATTACATTCTGTTACTGTCGGAAGTTCCATAGTTACAGATCCGTCTATGGGTGATACAAAGAATCATGTAGCTCTGTGTCCACTAATCTTACTGGACCGGCACATAATTACAGTGTAAACTGTTGATTAGTTGATTTCGATATATGCATATAGTAAAACAGTTCTGACCTTTCTAGTGTACATTTACTTTGATCATCAACAATAGCGTACAAGGTAAGAAATTTATTGGGGTCAATCTTATGATAAATGTTGACTAGAACAGTCTTTGCACAAGATCTTCATGAAAAATTGTCACCACAAAGTATAGTACATTTGATGTTTATATTTGTTTCCCTGCGGTCAAATCTAGAAGTGTTTCTGGATGGCTGCTCCCCACCGTCAAGCCTAGCAATGGTTCTTGTTTAAATTCCATCGACAAATCTTGTAATGGCTCCATAATGCATTTGTTGATTGTTTCTGGGCACAGTGTGCATCCCTGTGCCTTTTCTTTCACTACCACATTCTGAACAATTCAAATTAGCATCACAAGTGTTATACACGTGTACCTTCGACTCAAAACATTTGTAACACAAGTTGATATCACGTAGTATTTGTTTCCTTTCTCTCAGTGGTTTCCGCCGGAAACTCCTACAATCATTGTGTGTGGAGTATTATGAATAGAACAATTTGGTAATTCTGCAAATTCAGTTTTCTTGACGTTCATTTTCATGTATGGTGTAAGATTTGGTTTTAAGGATTCTGGTTTCTCGTATGAAAGGCTTGGATCATTCATGGTAGTTGCAGCTTCACTGATGAAATCACAAATAACATAAAACGGAGGAAACGGAAAATCACGGTCTTGTCTGAATTTGCTTGCCTTGGTGATCCACTTGAATTGTAGATTACTAGGTTATTTAGTAACAATTGGTTTCATTACCACTGATGTACATGTATCATAATAACTGAGAAGATCACCATATTTTGGATTTGTTTTTCAAGCACATGATTTGCAACAATAAATCAGAATGTTCATAAAGTTTCCTCGCATCACTGTCAAAGTTTTGAAAACTTTGATAATCTGTTCATTAGAGCCGATTCCACCATTTCAGAAGAATCTAGTCAACAACTTCTTAATGCCTAGGTGAGGATTGTCTATGGTTGAAGCTCTGATACTTCTGGCGTAAGTCACATATATAGGTCCTAACCAGCGAATGAGGAGATCCAATTCCTCGGGCGAATTAAGGTTTAAGTCTCGACACACAGATTTGAACCTGAACTTCCAAGTTTTATAATGTTCAGGCCTGTCGTCAAATGTTGTAATCTTAGACAGCATTAAATCTTTATTGGGAATATAGTTGGCTAGTTGTGAAATGTCTGTTGCAGGGTCACTTTTCACTGCATATGCATGCTGTGGATCACTTTCATTCGGAATTTTACTTTTAGCAGTAATTTTCTGAAGACTCGTTGGTTGCTGAGTAACTGACACATCTGGTATGAGTCTTTTCTTTGGTAGGAATATTGCAGGGACGACTTTTGCAAAATGTGATATGAATGATTCAGTTTCTCAATTGTCTTTACATTCTTCCTGATTTATTTGATCATCACATACAGTATTTTTTTGTAGATCAAAACATTATCAACATATTTTCTGGATTGCTCTTTTGAATCAATAATGTCAAGTTCTGTGTCACATATACTGTCTGATTCCACAAATTCTTCCATCGCTTCAGCATCGACAATAAAATTTTCTTTCTGTGTGCATAGAAGTTGTAGATCCGTCTCCAAGTCAGTTGATTTTCTGGATGTCTCCGCTCTTCCTTTCTATTCTTCTTCTTCTTCTTCTTCTAACTTGGATTTCTGCTTTCTTTTTTTTAGTTCGGCTTCTTTTTGGTAAATTCAAGCATTGCTTTGATAGCCTCTGCTCTAGCTCTTTGTCTTAAAATGAGTGTTGATTTTGATGGAAAAAATTTTTGGATTGATCCTTTGCTTGACGTTTTTCCTGAAGTTCCGTCATCATGTATTTGAGGACAACTAGTGAAAATTACATAGTTAATTTCTTCTATGATGTTTTTTAATCGTGATTCTAGAGCAGAAACAATAAGTTCATGAGAAAGTTTCTCCTTTCTACATTCTTCTGTATCAGTTCTTTTTAAGAAGTTGACAAATTCACAAGATTTTTCTTTAAACATTTTAACTTATTTGGTGAGGTTTTCCTTTACAATTATTGCTATATTTTTCTTATTAATAGATTCCACGAGATACTGTATTTCATCATCAATTTTTCTTTTTATTTTGGACAAAACTGTCCAACGTTTATTCACTTTGTCTTGAAATAGCAATTGTCTTGCAATAGTAAGCTTTTTCTTTCTTCTATGTAAGATATCCTATTTAAACTTTTCTGACCCTGCTGGTTGTTGTCCTGACTCTATGGGTAGTTGCCCTGACTCTGAGGGTAGTTCTCCGACTCTGCAGGTAGCTGTACTGACTCTGCGGGTAGCTGTCCTGACTCTGCGGGAAGCTGACCTTACTCTGCTGATACAGCTGCCATGGTCTTTTTACTATACTGATAACCACGCCAATGTTTAGTTCAATTTATTTATTGTACACTTGTACATCAGTATGCTTTGCAGGAAAAGGCTGTAATAAACAAATAAAAATATGAATCTGAAAATTCCTAACATAGTTTAAATCAATACATGACAGATGACTGAAAAATACCGTATAACGGGTCATTTATACTGCTGTGATTTTTTACGAATTTGTCTTTAAATAGGGCGATTTTAATTTTTATACTGACTTTTGCACATAAAAACACAATGACACGTAAATTAACGTAATTTCTATAAAAATAAGAAAAAAGAAAAGGTTTCGTCATATAAAATATCTTTGTTATTTATATGCATTAACATATTGTAGTTTAATAAAAATTATCAAATAGTTTACCAAGCTTGTATACATATAACATCATGCACGAGTGATTTTCGCACCAACATGGCTGAGTTCTGTCATACATTGTTTTAATTTCATAAACATATTAAACTGAACATTTTTAATATTCTAAAAAACAAATAAACACTCAATTACTTACACCGTGGGGCTACATTATCAGCTCCATTGGTACGCTTGCACAGATATAGCTTACGCCATCTGCAGCATGTGTGCACGTCTCTGTACATAACTCAAAACTACACTGAAGCATACAAAAAGGGGAATAACTCTTGATATAAGAAGTAAGTCGTACCAAGAATATTCGTGTAACACAACAATTATTCATTTTTATAGTTTATTCATCAGTCAAGTGAGTAAGGCAATGAAACGTCATACGAAATAAATTCACGCCAGGTAAACCAAAAAAATTTATAATGGAGAGGACCAATTAAATTTTGAAATGTTATTGATTCGAGAATTGAGCGCATTGAGATACAATTTTCTTCTTTCACATATAGGAAAGTGGTTAGGGGTGGGGGCCTAAAATAAAGGTAACTGGAGGTTAACCATGAACCCCTAATTTAGTTAAATATCTTGCATAGGATCATATTTTCGGTAAAAGTGGTTTTATAAAGGTACAATATCAAAAATTAAGAGAAAGTAAAAATAAGTGTAATATTTGGATACTTTAAGGGTGGTTTTTTTTTTGTTATTCTACCGAAAGGTCATATTGCACAATATTATTTTAATGCCCATATAAAGTCATTGGTGCTCGATGTAGCATCATGGGCGTTTGGTTTTTATCAAAAGTGCAGATTTTTTAATTAAAACTTTTAATATTTTTAGTAAAGCACATTTGCACTGTAAGCGGCATTGTCTTGTGGTAACACATGTAATGACATTTGATACCTTTTTAATTTTGAATTGAAAAGAGAATTTTGAAAGACAGAAATGTTTGCATTTTCCCATTAAGCAATAAGTAATAAACTTTCTGCAATTATACAGTCAAAATCAAACACATTTTAGTGTGACAGGCTAATTTTAGAACATACACAAGATGTCGACGAAAAAAGTGGTCGGACCGTTGGCAGTGGAATAACGCCTTCGGAGAGAAAAGAAAAAAAGAAAAAGTTTAAAAGAGGACGTTGTAAAGTAGGAATCTATATTGAAGACCACTTTAGGCGTACAACTGTTAGAAATGAACTAAACTTTATGTTTACTATCAGTTTGCCGGCTTCTTGCTGTTTTGAGTCGAATGGTTCCCAGAAGGGATAATTTTGACGTTGTTTTTCATATCCATTTGTTGTCAAATGTATGGAAATAATGGTCAATTTCAAAAGAGCTCATCGCCACTGAGACGCAACAATCAACATAAAATGCAGATGACCATATTGAATATTTTTTTTGTAAGCAGCACACAAATCTGTTTTTATGAATTAAACAATTGTTAACAAACCTGTCGTATTACCTCTTTCTCCATTTTGCTTTTCTGAATTACTATTTCCGCAAATCCAACTCAAGATTTAATCGTGTTTTAAATGCAGAGGTAGATCGTCGTTATTTAATTTTAAATTATGAATTTCGTGTATATTTTTGTGCAAGGGACCTTCAACAACTGACACATATGTGTACATTAATTTGAACAAGATTTAGCAATGCAACTAGTATTTGTCATTTCGGTTGAAACGTTTTCCATATTTGTTTGTACTGAATCAGTTTTTTCATTACGTTTTCTTATATAATACACTTTTCAAAAATAACCAAGTAAGGCTGCTAAGAGTTTTAGATCAGCCTGGTAATTATTTCATAAAAACCGCATATTTAGGCATTCAAACATGAAAAACATACACCTGTGATATAAATATATGGGAATCGATAAAATTGTGGTGAATGCGCATTTAGATTTGATTTACGAAAAGTCTTCCTGGTTTTGTGAAAACAGGAAAGACGGGTTTAAAAAAATGATTTCAGATCAAGATTGGTTGCACAGGTATTGTAAAAAAACTTTTTCTTTTACGCAGGTGTATTTGTGGAT
This sequence comes from Magallana gigas, assembly GCF_902806645.1. NCBI lineage: Eukaryota > Metazoa > Mollusca > Bivalvia > Ostreida > Ostreidae > Magallana > Magallana gigas. The sequence goes on along the minus strand of NW_022994848.1, from coordinate 940,496 downwards.
GCAAAGTGTTGTTTACATTACATATGTTTCATTTGTTTGTACATGAACTAATGTAAGGTCTGTTTTACAGAGTTGTGGAATTCGTAACACTGAATATGTTGTTGTATATTGTACAAATTCAAGGGTTAGGTATGTGTCTATTTCATTTTTACGATATATAGTACCGTAAAACTCGGTTATAGCGAAGTCCTATGGACCAATGGATTTACTTCGTTATACATGTATCCGTAATTCGTTATATCCGTATAACAAATTCGTAATAGTAACTATAGCGAATTCACTACATACATTTTTTTCTTTCTCCAGACTAAAATGTTTAATAGCTGAGGTTTAATGTAAAGATACATTATTTTGAGACCTTTAATAATCGGATTATGAATTTAAAAATTTATATGAAAATAAATTCATTTAAACCATTATGTTAAATGGCAGTACGAATTTTTTATATTGGAAAGAAAGAACAAGGTACAGTATCAGTCATATTTTCCCCTGTTTTAGAGTAATTTTTAAAAATATCACAAAAAAAGGAAATGTAACATTTATCTACACAAGAATATTCATAAACTAAGAATCTATAAATAGTTACCTGATTACACTTTCACAAGGGTAATTGTGACGTCACAAACAGTGCATTTTCCCGTAATGTTCATAAAACTGAGCAGAAAACACCAATTCCTCAGTAGTTTTTTTAATAGAAAAATATGTCCGCAGCCGTCGCCCACAATGAAACTCACGTTATCACTTTTCATGTTATGACACATAAAATATAATAATTTTGTTGTTGGCGACGGCTGCGGACACATTTTCCTCTTCAAAAAACTATGAGAAAATGTGCCATTTTTCATCATTTTTGACTAAATCTTAGAAATTTGCCAAATTGTTAAAGTCATAATCATTTTTTGAAACAAGATAAAAGTGTATAACTTGGTATTTTATAAACACACATGTTCAAGAACGCAAATTAGTATTTTTATGAGATTTAAACCACTTTTGAATTTTAGGGCAAATATTAAAAGAAACTGTACCTTCTTCTTTGTTATGAAAGTATTAAACTTCGTTATTTATCACCTCTACGGGACTCAAAATCAGTTTACTATATCCCCAAATGCATTATGTCCGAGTTCGTTATCAATAAATTTTGCAAAGATTTGATAAGAATTTTAGCCGGGGACTGAAAAAAACTTTGCTATTTCCAAGAATTCGCTATATCCGTGTTCGTACTAAACGATTTTCACTGTATTGAGATTATTTTTTTTTTCATATTAAGCAAGAACACGTTTATTATCAATATAAGTAAAAAATTTGGAGAAATAAAAACACGTTAATTTATTCGATACTTAATCCTATACAAAAGGAGATGATTATAATGTATTGAATGTGTTCAATTCTGTTTTTGTACATAAATGATTTAATTTACGATTTGCATTCGTACAGAAAATCTAGCACTATATCAGCCTACTTGGGAGCAGTATCCTTGGCCAGACAAAGATAGAGACTTTGGTAGTGAGAATGCAGTGGACGGTATGTACATTGATCGTGGAACTAAGGGTCAGTGTACAATATCTGATGATGGAAGATACAGTGCAACATGGAGAGTAGACCTTGGAAGAATGGTCAGCATCCGTTATATTGACATATATTACAGGACAGATAACAGAGGTATATATTTAAAAAATATATTCTAAAGAAATATATTGGATTATCACATATGCATAGTTATACTTATATATGACAGGTTCTCTGGACAGGTATTTAAAATCTTTCATGCAATAGGTGCATTTTTGTCATATTAGTTTCTTTTACATATGCAGCATATTTTATTCTTAATTACTTGCAAGTTTGTATATCTACATGTAATATTTTTATGTTTGTTTATACTGAGCTATGTGTTTCTTAACACTACTTGCTTTGCTGTGTATCGGGCACGTCCTTGGAATAGGTAAGTTTCATACTTATTGTTTTGATTCATACTAATCAGATTTAACATCGTGTTTTTCATATTAAGCAAGAAAAGAGAAACAGTAGATGTTCAATTTTTGCTTTTTGCAAACTTTTCAGCAACTTTATCTCTAAAGCTTAATCATTAAACAGGAAATATTGATAATTTCAAAGAAATCTTAAATTCTGATTCTGTAACAGAAAATCTAGCATTACACAAGCCTACTTGGAAGCGGTATCCATGGCCAGACAGAGAAAGAGACTTTGATAGTGAGAATGCAGTGGACGGTATGTACACCGCTCGTGGAACTAAGGGTCAGTGTACAATATCTGATGACGGTAAACACAATGCTACATGGAGAGTAGACCTGGGAAGAGTTGTCAGCATTAGACACATAGACATCTACTTTTTAACATTTAACCAAAGTATGTATTTTTCAATTTTCTAAAAACATATCTTTCAGTACATGTAACACGTATACATATAGGTTTTTTGGATACAAGATAACATACTTGATAACGGAGACACAATGTAGAGTTAATTTTGCACCATGAATTTCTTCAATGAAATAACAAAACAAGGTCGTCAAATGTTAGCTTGCTGAACGTCTATGTCAGTAAAAAAATTAGCAAAAGGAAATTGACTACATTGTAACAACACTCTTCACTGTAATGTTTTACTTAAATGGAAACTCAAACAAAAATACTGGAACATTATTTTGTGACATCAAAATGCTTGAAAGAAATAAGTTGACTACGTGAAACACTATTTCGCGAAAGTTGTAGTAATATCAATGATTCGTAATTAATGAATATGCTAATATTTATAAAATATAATTATTAAAGGATACCTGCAGCCCAGCCGATGTGAAACATATGTTAAAGAGTTTATTTTCCAAAATTTAATGCAAAAATCTGCATCGAAATCAGTGCAAAAATAACGGAGTTACGCCTCTTCAAAGTGGCTATTTTTACCTGCTTTGGGAAATCTAATCAAGAGAAAACAGAATTAGGCGATAACGAGGCTTCAGCGGAGGTGACGTCACGAGGTTAACAGGATAGAAATTTCCTTACAAAGCTATACAAATTAAATTCGATTTTTCAGCCAAAATGATTGATATAGGTCTGATGTTTTGACTTATTTTGTTATTTTAAGTATTGTAGATCTAGAAATTAGTATCCGTTATTATTTTATTACAATCATATTTCTTTTTAAAATTTGTCGTCGCCTTTTTACCGATAAATACGATATCTTAAAACGCCTACGTTGGCAATTTTTTTTTCATTATCATTTTTTGATTACATAATATCCTTTCACACACGAATGATCCGAGATAATGACACAGGTGAACAGGTAAACTAACGAAGCCACTGCTCCAGACGCACGTGTATCTGGGGAATGTATACACAAGATACACGAGTCTAGTGAACAATGAGAGGGTTTCACACCTCTAGACAGGTATATTGATTTGTGTATAATTAGCTACTCAATTGTTAAAAGATAAAACAGAAAAATAAATTAGACTGTGTAAAACCAAGCATTCGTCAGCTAAAACATGTGTATAGTCCGTCAATCAGTGATGAAAGAAACATGCATGATGCTATCAAATAGTAAAACTAATGTTCGAAGAAAATGCCTTAATTGTTACTTATCTATTCACTTAAATAATGACTAAATTTACAATTCAGCAATTGAAACCTTTTTTATGTGATCAAGTAATTATTTCGGAAGTAATTACGTTGGTCTTGATAATTTCTTATTTAATAAAGTGCAACTTTCGAATTCTTTCGAGCGTTATGGCCAGCAATTAAACGCTTTTTTTTTGTAGTTAATGAAACATACATTCTTTCATTAAAAACTAAAATAAACCGTTTGTGAAAATGTTGGGAAAACAGTTTTTTGTTTATCCTGAAAACATCTGACAAACAAGTAACGTTGTTTTCAATTGGTAAAACTAACTACTGATGAATCATAATTGTTTGTGGAGGACCATTGTTTGTGCTTTTCTTGGGTAACCCTTGCACACGAATTTACATCCCCGCCAACGTGTATACACGCATTTATTTAGTATGTATTTACAAATTAGAACTTGCTACCGACGGAATTACAAACCAGGAAAAGTTTGACTTACCATGGACATTGAACCCACGAAATAAATTGATTCCACCATACTAGACACATCTATTCAATATACTGACGAACATTTGTCCTATTTATATAATTTAAAATTGAATGCATGAGTTATACTAAACGTTAAACATGTTTCCAGTTGAAGCTACCAGCACACAGCTTAGTTCATGCACAGAGAGCTGCAACATTGTAATCGTGTTGGTATCACTTCTGATTGTTGTCGCAGGAAGTCTGATAAATTTTGTCATCTGGAAACGTAACGCTAGTTCGTATCATTGGTGAAATACCTAGAATAAATTTGTGTTTTATCTTAAAAAAATAAAGCAGATATTTCTAAGATTCAGAGCCTTACGTTATCTATCTATCTATATATCTATCTATCTATCTATCTATCTATCTAATGTGTTATTTGTTCTATTAATTTTAAATCTGACTTTTATTGCGGCAAAATTTTCCAGAATGAGGTGGGTCTCATACATATTTTTAGGATTGTATGAAACAAATATATAGCTTCGTATCAAAATACAATAAAAAAAATTATTTACAAAATCAATTAAAAAAATACGAACTCTAGATAAGATTGTTGATTTCTTTGGAACTAAGCTGTTGTGTTTAATATTTGAATAATTATATACTGTATTTAGATAAATTTCAGAATTAATTCATATGAGAGACATTCAAAACTCTGTTTATGTTTTAGTCGTGAAAATAAGCCGCAACCTACAAATAAAACAGGTACAATATAAGGAATTCTGAATAAAGTGAAGTTAAGATTAGCGTCAAATGTCAAATATGTAAACAATTAAACTGAATTGTCCAAAAAACCATATGCTGAATGTGCGCAGAAACTCATAGTTTAACACAATAATTCAAAGAAAATAAAAAAAAGTATGAACAAACAAAACTAAAAAATGATTGGGATATTTTGGCTAAATTTTCAGAGGACAAAGATCATCAATATACAGACCTTGAAGAGGTTGAAAAATCCAAGACATATGAAGAAATCCATAGGTATTCCAACTGACACCACCACTGTCTACCAGTACCAAATATCCTGGAAAAGATTTTCAACAAAAAGCTACAGCTACAAAGCAACAAATGCCACAAAATTAAAGTTTTGAACAATTTTAAGCATCGTATGTTACACTGTAGGGCAGGATATCATGATTCTCTACAAATGAATTATTTCACTTCGGATTTGCTGTTTGTATATGCACAACATCAAAAATACCATCGTCCTGAAAAATTGGTGTAAATTGTAGATTTAACTGCAGTATATGCAAAATGTGAATGTGGCCACAGTTGAGCACCTCTTTGAAACTTTTAAAACTGAGATAAATTGCCAAGATTTGCCTTCCTGCATAATTTCTTAGAAGTACTTGTGTGACTTGTATGTATTTTAAACATTTTGAAAAAAAAAATGCTAAAAAAACAAAAACAAAACAAAGCAAAAATCTCTTTAATAGCGATATTTGTATCCTTAATTCTTATTAAAATATCAGATATTATTTAATATATGAACAGAATTATTTGTGAGTAGTTACGAAATCATCATTGTATTGATTATTTGTAATAGCAATGCCTTATCAACTAAAATTTAACTTGTTTAATAAAGCAGATTAACATCAAAGCTTAAATATATAGTGTAAATTCCAAATTTCTAGAATTGTGACCCCCGGGTTAATAATCAGTCCCAAGAAGGCGTTCAAAGTTTAACTTTAAAGAAAATGACCAGCGCATATCGGCATAACCTTAAATGCGACTTGCATAAAACGGCGAATTGGCAAAGAAATTAACCGGCGTAAAATCACAATGGAAACAAATATTGTTGTCATTACTGTATATGTAAACTTGGTAACAGATAAACTAAGTCAAAATCAATATCCATTAATAGTATTCTGAAATACAGAGTTTCTTTAGTAGTTTTCCACAAAATTACAAAATAATTTTTTCTGCCACAATTATAGCCTAAATCTTCATTCCTCAGTATTTTATATCGTCTTCCTCGCATATAAAGAAAATTATGTAACGTAAAGGAATAAAATGTTATATTATAGCATTTTAAAATAACCATTTGTTTAATCTTTATATACAATCAATAAAGTCACCATTCATTGAGAATATCAACATCTTTTATCTTATTTCAACATATCACCATGATTTATCCGAGAAATTTGATGATAAAGGCGAATTCCAAACTAGATTTCCAAATTAGCGAGATTGAAGTTCGCCAGCAGGATGCATTAACAAGCTGGATTACCAAAGGTCAACGGGCGCATTCGGCGTACGCTGATTTGAGAAATCAATTCTTACATATGTACCTATGTGGTTTATATCCAGATATTTTTGTTTTCTTTTTTCATCATCAGATTATTAAAGACAGAATGTATTCTAATATTCCATTATACTTTTTAAAAGCGCTACACATAGTAACCGGTGCATCGAATAACCCCCTATGAGCAGAAGTATACATCATTTACACTGGTATGGGAACCAGTTTCACTATTGTGAATTTAATGTACGGGGCTTACATACATCATTACAGGTGCTGCCACGCAGTAATGGGGAAGTATAGTGCGTATACAGAAGCTCAAATGTTATATACATATATCTGTTATATACGTACAGAAGCTGGGTTAGCGCTTTTCAGTACTATCAGTACTTTGATTATAGTGAGTTTTCATATTTTTAAAGGCTACTGTCATGTTTAAAATGATTAAACCTTAATGAGAATGATCTCATCCAAAGGTTTCATGATATCACTTTTATTAGAGAAACTGAAATAGGATAAAGGTTAAAACATGCTTGCGTCAGTGGTGTTGGTTTTCTCCAAGTGTATCTCTTGTCATGTGGATGAAATGTTCTACATGTATCTATTAAATTGTGAAAAATTATTACATATAATGAATTATATAAATCTTAGCTTGTTTCTAATACAAAGTTGAATACAAAGTTGAAATTACAACAAATAATGCTATTATCATACGAATGAATTGTTATGAAATAATAATATTGCTTAAGTTGATAAATTTCTGTAGTATCCTCATTAGGTTAATACGGACTCAAAAGTCGTAATTGTCTATTTTCTATCGAAATACGTACATGTGGTACTTATGAATTCCATGTATTTGTTTTACTATAAATGTTTGTTTGTTGTTTTATCAAATACCATTTACATTCTTAACTATCTTTGTCTCTGATAACATAATATCGAATCAATTTTAAACCCGAAATATCAATAACTTCATAAAAATTGATAGACACAAAATGGGCGTGTCTTATAGCATAATCGAAAAACAATTCATGAATATACGTAATAAGGAATCATTCTTTAAATATTATGAGGTGATATTGACGGTCGAAGCGTGGTCAAATCACATTTTTGTTGTCTAAATTATTACAAAATATGTCTATTAGTAATACTTTTTTAATCATTGTCAATTAATAGAGTTTTTGTTTAAAATTCAATCATTATACATTATATGATGCATGTACGTATATTCAAACGATATGTGATTGAGTGTTTTGCATGACTGAAGTTGTAACAGTCTTGTTCTTTTGCGTTTCGGCGTATTAAAGACTCCGACACCCCCCTCCCTCTAAGGTGACATGCTGTCCGAATGCAGCGGATACGTTTTGCATAGACTTTGTAAAAAGCAATCAAGTCTTGCTAAATTAATGTATGCAGAGTGACAATGATAGAACAGTTTCACTAAAGGCTTAATCAATAAGCGCATTGTGTGTCAAATGTGAAAAAGCATGCAAAATACGTCACTTCTGCACTGAAATTAAGCTCCTTTACTACCCATAGACGAATTCTTCTTTTAGACAGTTACAAGATGACAATTGAAATTTTTGTTCATTTGATTGTTTCAATTAATTTAGTCAAGTTTCATCAAAGCTCATTGGTTAAAGTACCGTACTTGTGAACCGCAGATCACGAGATCGAATCAGATTAGGGCTGTTCCTGATATTAACTGATTTCGATTTTCAAATAATTATTTTTTCACCAAAAAATGCTTATTTTTTCACTTATTTGACTAAAATACTTACCATGCTGTCTATCATAATCAAGTAAATTTATAGCAGGTTTGAAATCTATTTCAAAGTGTAGTGAACCACCTTTTAAGCAAAAAACTAAACAATTGCATATGTTTATTTTTTTTAATAAATGGCATTGTTCGTGAAGAAAGATTTATACCTATTTGTGTATATTTTTAGACATCAGTATAAGAAAACCTGATAATTTAAGTCTGTATTTGTACACATCTGATTGAGATTTAGCACTTACTAAATGCAACTATGCCTTATTAACATATTTTGACAATTTTATTCTTACATGTACGTTATTCTTTATTTAAATATTCGATCAGTTGTTTATCATACAACACCTTTAAATTTAGAATACCAGGTTTAAAAAAAAAAAACCCAGATAATCTTGACAATTATATAGGAAATGAATCACATACGTTCATCCATAGCAACTTTAACAAGATACACCTGTACTAACGATGGGAAAAAAAAACACTGCTATAAAAATCGATAAAGAAAAGCGTTGACTGCGCATTTAAATGGGTTTTTAAAAAATCTTCCTGGTTCGGTGAAAAGACGGGTAAAACAGACCATAAATAGATAAATTCTACACATCCAGGCTACCAAACAAACATCCAAAGTAATTTTTAGATTGAGTTGGTGTACTTTGGAAATGTAAGTATCCTTACATAATAAATGCGTCTAAAAATTATTTTATTTTACTTGCACGTGTGTTATAAATATCTACATGTAAATTTGCAATGCCTGTTTCGTTTCAACAGTGGCATGCATCACTTAACACTGAATGTTTTGCTGTATATCTTGCATGTACATGGATTAGGTAAGTTCTTTACTTACAGCTTTAAGTAAAAAAAATCAGATTTTAAAGTCAACTGAGTTTCCCATGTTACCTATGGTCTTTGTCAAGTGTCGCTCGCCGCCAGTAATCCGTCTCTGATTGAAACGGTATGAAAATAGCAAATATATACATTTGATATACATAATGAATATGTATTGGTCTCTATGTTACTAAATCTATCAAAAATCCGAATGATTCTGTAACTTATTCTACATGTACACAGTAGCCCATTATTAATTCGTTCCTGTGCCTGCATTTTGGTTGTTAACATGTCTTAAAAATGGACCTTGAATTCCTAAGTGCGATAAGGCTAGTTACCACAAAATTCTCGGATACAAACCTTGAAACTTTAATTTACTCATTCATAACGACCATTGAAGGCATGCAGTTTCTTTTTAAATGAAAGTTTACATTTTTTGGCCCTGCAGCTTGTGTATAGATAGTCCAAGATCTCTTGTAACATTCGACACCCCCCCCCCCCCCATCTCTTATATATATTGATTTAATGTTTGCAAAAATGCAAAAAAAAAATAAAAGCTAGGGGTAACAATCACATGGGTCTTATTTTGGTATTTAATCATCCAATGATGAATTTTTGGCCGGTCCATCTACAAATTATGGAACTCAAATGACCGTCAAGTCCAGTGGCTCTCTTGTCGTTTTTTGTTTTCCTTTTTTCACACAAAATAACAAAACATAAAAAAGAGTACGAGGGTTGTTCGGAAATTATTGAGACAAATCGATTATTTTCTTTTTTAAGTGACGAATTTTGGTGAAAATTGGCATAGACAATGAAGAAACACCAACAAATAATAAAACAAAGTAATATTAAAGGAATATTTAATATTTTGTTTACGACAGTAGATAAACAAGTCGGTGGTCGGGGTACCCGGCGCAGCCATGAACACGGAGATTAAACAACTTAAACATCTACTTTATAAGTGTCCGTAGAATTACAGTTAATAATAAAAGAAATCAAATTAAATATGTTCATTTTGCTATTCTTTGCGACTACTTGTTGATTAAGTTTCACTGAGGTTCGAGTTGAAATACGGATACAGTACACATATATTTACCAAACAATAAAAATCTGACAACGACTTTACATTGAATTTTGACGTCAAGGCGGCGCAACGAAAACCATTAAACTGGTGGAAATCTCAGAAGAAGACCTTTTAAAGCCACGCAATTGCGTAAAAAAACTATACGATGACAAGACAAGGTATAGAACTTCAGTTCATCATATTTTTTTTTACTGATTGTTTAACTAAAATTAGGCCAAAGGGATTAATTAACAACTTTTGACACACTTACTGTTGTCAACAGTTCTAAAATATGTAAAAAATGACTGCAGGAGACATTCACAGTAATTAGACTTTCGTGTAAAAATAACTCGATTTTTTATATAAAAAAAACAAGAATGAGAGAAAATGTAAATGATGACATCTTGAAATTGAAACAAAAGATGAGAAATAAAGAATAATTCTTATTTCAGTTCGTTTGTAAGGTGTTTAAAACACGGGAGCAATAAGAAGCGTTAAAATGACGTTGCGAAAAGTTTGCGGTTGCGCCGGGTTACAGGACGAAGGCACGTTGATCAGCTTACTAGGAATGATCTATTCATGCCATGAACAAGAAACTTTTCACATTGATAAACTCTATCCTGATTTACGTTTTGGTGAAATTTCAAGAGTTTATCTTTTTTACTAAAAGAATAAGAGAAAATGTCTCAATAATATCCAAACAACCCTCGTAAACATTTGTAAAGCTTGCATCAATTTTATTTATTTCTTAGGCTTACCTATTATACAGAGTGTGATGATGATTTTGTAGAAATGGTCAATTCTGATTTCATAAATCTGTCTTAGTTGGTTACATATTTCATTCATACAGAAAATCTAGCACTGTATAAACCAACTTGGGAGCAGTATCCCTGGCCAGGCGAGAGTATAGACTATGGTAGTGAGAATGCAGTGGACGGTTTGTACGATGATCGTGGAACTGGGGGTCAATGTACGATATCTGATGACGGTAAATACAATGCTACATGGAGAGTGGACCTGGGAGGAGTGGTCAGCATTAATAAAATAGACATTTATTACAGGACGGATAACCAAAGTACGTACTTACGGTTAACACATATGCACATGCGTTTAAATGTTGGACTTAAGATAAAACAAAATTCATAACAATGATACGTATACATGTATTGAAACACCATTTAAGTAGGCTAAAAAGCATTGCAATTTTATAGTCCTTAAAATTATCAGAAACATGCTTAAGGCATATTACACCATACATATCTTTGACAATCGATATGTTTCATGTGCAAAGACACTTTGTCACTCGTGGTGTTTTAATGAAGAGAAAAAATATTAAAATAAAAAGGCTAGCCACTGTAGAAACAAGATTACATGTGTTTTCGTTCAGGAATTAATTTCGTTATTTTCGTTGACAGTACAAATCAATGAAATTATTTCATGACGGATTTTTAACTTAAGCATCAATAAATACAGGGTTGATGTGCGATACATTTTAGGGATTACTTTTGGTCTAAAAGCAACGAAATTTAACCAAACAAATATGTGTCCTTCTTTAGTATGTTCATGGGGTGTACATATACAAAGTCATTAAAGTATTATTTTTTCACATAATAATGTTGATTCTCCTTTTATTCATACTCCAATCTACTTTTAATCACAGGGATCTCTGAATGGGATTTGATTACGCAGCAAACTGTATATTCATATTTATATACGTTAAAGAATAATTCACAACTTCTAAATAGAATACAATAAATATATCTGTTTTTATATGGTTTGTGATTATACTTAAAACAAAACAGTTTTACACGATTCTATACGTATGACACTTACTTATCTAATCATTAAAAAAGTTTTAAAATTATCTATTTATAAACAGTAAATGTAAATAGTTATTATGCTTTTCTAAAAGACAAATCAAAGTATTTTTAACGGGTAAAATACATAGCAAATGTCGTTTTTATATAAGCTCAATAGATGATGCATAAGATGTGTTTTTAATAAAGCACAATTTTTTTTATTTAAAGCAGCACAGATAAGCATTTTATTATCAATTAGTGGATAAAGTATGTACTATAACGGAGATGCCTGTTATAGTAAAAGGCGTATGCCCGGCATAACCTTAAAAATCCTTTAAAAATCGGACTTGGTTTAATATTTGGACTTAAATCCGTTTCACTAAGTTTCACTTTGACCTTAGTTAGGCCATAAAATGCTTGCTAATTCTGTTGCTGTGAATATTTGTGATAACTGTAATGTTAAATTATATGATTTAGCATCCTATAGAATTTTCTTAAAATCCTATATGAATTATATTTTCTATAGGAGAATGGTTTTTCCTGTGTGAAAATGGTTCAGCCAGCAGGTTATTTAGGAACTAAAATATTTTACTCAAATAAGAATTTTCAAATTCCCGATAGGAATATTGCAAAGGAAAAATTATTTTCCTGTAGGAATTTATTTTGAAAGGTGAATATCTCACCTGACAGGTCAGATACAATGATAACAGTGGTGGTTGTAAACTTTTTAAGCAATGGTCTTTTAGACGGTATAGTTGTATTTTTCGGTATATGCAGTTAAAAACGGGTGCAAAAATTCCACCTTGACATAAGCATTACTATTCGCACAATGTTACTTGATAAAATATTTCCTTGTAGAAGCAAAATCATTTTAGCAATTCAGTTTTGTTGAGTGATTTTTTTTTGGTCACTAAACAGGATTAATGTTTAAACAACAATACACACTGAACATAAATGTAACCAATGTGCCTAAATCCTAATCCTAAGCGTCTCTCTCTCTCTCTCTCTCTCTCTGATTCAAAACAATCACAAAACTATAAATGACAAGTTTCTATCTTTCTTTCTATTTAGATATATGTATCTCTCTATCTAGTATCGATCTATCTGCTTATCATCTGTATATGAGCATGTTCATAAGCTCGTTGTCAAAGACATAAGTCTGGGCTTAACTTAGTCCGATATTAGTACTTACAGCCAGGCATACGCCACTTAATGAAACGTAATCTACGCCGGACTAAATTCGGTGTGCGCCCCGAGATGTAACTTAAGTTTCTTCTTATCTTACGCCTTTTAATGAAACGGGCCCCAGAGTTTTCATTCTCTAAAAGGTGTTAAAAATTGTCATGACCATAATTCTGGAGAATTCACTTTACTTTGAAGGGTGTCTTAAGTGTTTGATCAACAGGAGTTACATTTTTTTATACTCCATTATCATCATGATTATAAATATATATGCATAAATTGTTTCGCTTAATAAATACATTCTTTATGCATAAAAATCTTTGGAAGTATTTTTCTAGTTTAATAAACGGTGTTGTTTATATGTTTAAGTTATTAATTGAAACCTTAAAGTTTTTTGTTTGCTTTTTCAGATTATAGTCAATATTTAGATAGAATTGCCGGCTTTTTTGTCTATGTATCCAACACAACTTCAAAAGACGATGGCTATCTCTGTTATCACGATGAGTCAACTGGCCAATTAATGTTGTCATTTGACCAGCACATTAACTGCACTCTAAAAGGACGATACGTTATCTACTACAATGAACGTAGACCGGGTGCTATGTATCCTAGCTTCTATTCAGAATATGCTTATAATGAACTGTGTGAGGTTGAGGTCTACGGTGGGTCTGAAATTATTAAATTAAACATAGAAACTGAAGTTTAATTGAATAAAAACAAATATTCTAGCTATACAAAATGAAAACCATGTTGCTCACTTGTATCTCAATTTAAAATAATGTTTATATGTTCTCGCGTAAAATAAGCAATCTTCAGTATAAGATTTTTATATAGTGTTCTGTCCTTTTCAATAAATAGGGTGTAATGGAACCTATGGTGACGATTGCTTTTATCCATGCCCAACAAACTGCTTAGACAGGAAGTGTGATACCGATACTGGTCACTGTTTAGGTTGTGATCCCGGATATAATGGTCAGAGATGTAACCAGGGTATGTGTTAGATAATACCAGTTTTAATAGTATGATGCTTTGGATGAGGTGATATTTTTATTGTTATGTTTTTTTTTATCTAAATTTGATAAATTACAGATTTAAGATGAAATCTTTTATTGATTTCTGTTACACTTTGTTAATATTGAAAATTGGTGCCATGCGACTCAGTTGTTACGATTGAACGCAACTGACTTGTTTCGTACACTTTGTTAAAATAGTTTACACCTAATAAATTAACAACGTTCTTTAGTTCAATATTACCGTTGTAATACTTCTTTTCAATTAAAGAAAAGTTGGTAGGTTATGGTTTCACTTTCTAATTTTTTTCTGACAATTTATATTTGTAGAGTGCGATGAAGGAAGATATGGAATAAATTGTCAGTATAACTGTGGCCATTGTAAAGAAGAATCTCATTGTCATCATATCAATGGGTTGGGTTTAGATGGATGCGCTCCCGGTTATAAAGGACCTTTCTGCAATATATGTAAATTCTGATATGTATTCAATATGTAGTAACCTGTAATTATACTGTAAACACTGACAATATGAAATTGCATTAGTGGTTAGAAGTCAGACCATAAATGCTTTACGTAAATTAATCTTTCACAAGCTATTTAGCCGTCTTTTATTCATACAATTTCAAAATTGTATTACTAATGGTCAAAATTCACATTCAATAATGACAACAAATTAAAAAAAACGCAAAACAGTACAGTATCGACTTAATATGATATATACTTTCATTGCATTGGATTCACTGTTCTTTAATCGTAAAGCCAAGTCACTTTTAGTGAGGATTCTGATAACGATAACTTCATATCATTAATGGATACTGTATCATTAAATGTTACATGTAATAATACAGATATATTTTTCGTTGATATCAAAATTTAATGGTTATTTTTTTGTGGCTGACATGATATTAAAATATAATAGAAAAAAAACCCAAAGTTTACATAATAAGAAATGTAATCCTTGTTGTTTAAAAACTCAAGTGTCTCGACTTTTAAACCATTACATTAACTCCTTATCTTCGCTAGCCAACAGTTTTCGGTCCACTTTGCTCTCTATAAACCCCTGGCAGATTTCATTGCGAAAACGCAGCGATACGTTTTGTTTTATGATTGCCTGCAGCTGCGAGTAGCTGATGCAATCGCAGCATTCAAATTAGGCGCTTGTTAATAAACTGACGCGAAACAAACGTGTAATCTTTAGTAGAACATTAGGTGCTTTTAACAAGTTGAGACACAAGTGCTCAAGTATAGTGTCTTCCAAACGATGGTCTAATCTGTCAATGAGATCACTTTAAAAAACGATATATTTTACTGTTTGGGAGTGAACCGAGATTTTCAAACGTTCAAGGGTGGGAAGTAAACATAGCGAATGTTGAAGTTATATGACGTTATACTGTTAGTATATATATCACTCCTTATGGCTTTTGTTTTCAAAGGTTCGATGAGTTGTATCTAATTTAATTTCTTTTGTCCGCAATATTCACGCCGACGATACCTGGTGATATTTTCATTCCTATTTAATAGCAAGCTAGTTATGTTCCGATTATCGCTGGTCCACATGTTTTCATGTTGTAATTATGCCGTAGTGTGTATTTTACCCGTTGTTTTATTCGATTAAACTGTAAATATTCAGGGGCGCAACGCAAGTTGCTCGCTAGATAGCTCCACCGCATCAACAAACTTTTGTAATGAGATGTGCCAAGCATTTATGGGGAGCAAAGTGGACCGAAAACCCCTTAGCTAGCGAAAATATGACTCCTAAACTATCATACTAATGTTAGCAAAGTAAAAAAAAAACAAAATAAAATCCAACTTTAATGAAAGAGCTTTATTAATAAATGGAAGCCCTAATGCAACAGTCATACCTTGAATTTTGATTCTCGCGTGTGATGATGCACTTACATGTAAACAGTGTTCTAAATTATGGCGTCAAACTCATATTTTATCCTCTCTGTGTCAGTGTTTCTCTAGACTTTGCAAATACAAATGTTTGAAATGCTATTACTTTAATATACAACCTCTGAATGCAATTTAGTTTAACAAGTACTACATGTAAAGACATGTTGCAGAAAATTAAAGATAGACTGCTATATTTTGTTCAAATTTGCTACTAAATCATACTAGTATATTCTATGTACTATGCATATATTTCTAATTATATGTGGCTGAATATTTCTTTTTATTTATTCATTTTGTGAAACGAAAACCTTATATTATTTCAGCATGCGAGGAACCATATTTTGGCATCAATTGTTCACAGATGTGCAGTAATTGTTTCAAGCAATCCTGTCATCACGTGACTGGCGTATGCACTTCACAGGTAATGGCTTTTTACTATATGATTGATATCTTTGCTTAAAAATGAAATACACAAATCTGATTATCAGAGAAGACTCTAAAAGGTAATGAATATGGAATGATTCATTGATTTTTTTCAATAGGGATAAATAGCACAAAATTAATAAAGCAAATAGACCTGATCAGAATTTATTTATATATTACATGATACAACTTGGCAAATGCATCACAACCTTCATTATCTTAATTTTTCAGGCCATGGAAAACACTGCTACTGATGATGGCGTACACATTTCGTATATAGTCGGGGGAAGCCTTGGTGTTGTTGACGTTGCTGTTATCATCGTTGTCGGATTATTCATATACAGACGGTTAACATTTTTTTTTATTTTAGAGATTTGAATTTTTTAAGGGGCGTGGTCAAGATTTTGGTCAACAATTATATCCCCGATTTTAATGTTAACAATGCAATATTTAATATGCAACCAAAATTTGAGTGTCATTTATTGAGTTATAAGCGAGTTACAGAGCTAACAATTCTTTGCTATGTTAACAAAGCCTTTGTTTACATTTTGAATGTTGCAGTCAAAATTACAGTTTTAGACAAAAAAATATTGTGTTAAACGTTAGGAACTGTTTGTTTATGCTAATAATGACTAAGAAGATATACAAATTAGTTTGAAAAAGATTTTGACTGGTATATTTAACATATGTAAACAAAAACAGGGCACGAGCCTTGTTTACATGACAAAGAGTGTGACCCCTGCATCTTGCATATAACTCTTAGATTGACTCTCAAAATTCATTTGATAATTAGAAATGCATTCTTGAAGCATTGTAAATAATAAAAACAGAAAAAATAAAATTTGACCAAAATGATGACCATGGCCCTTTAATTGTTATATTAGTTTTTAATCGTTTTGAACACTTTTAGATACCTATTGAATTTTTTTAACATTTATATTACTTGGTACTTAATCTTCAATTCACTCATTAATCTATTAAAAGAAAATCAATTAAATTTGTACATGTACTTTTGAAACGGAAACATTGAAATAGATTACTAGTAAATGGTCTCATTTTTCTATTAATTATTTTGTTCTATAATCTACGAATGAATAGTTTTGAAGCTTTTTTTTTTAAATTGTTAAATTACCAAACGTATTTTGTGAAAATTGCCATGCTTTAAAGGGGCATGGTCACAATTTTGTTAACATTCTATTTTTATGTTTTTATTATTTACAATGCTTTAGAAATGCATTTCTAACGATCAAATAAAATTTGAGAGTCATTCGTTAAGATACAAGCAGGATACAGGGCTCACAATTCTTTGTCATGTAAACAAGGCTCGTACCCTGTTTTTTGTTTACATAGGTTTAATATACCGGTAAAAATTCTTTTTCCAGCTTATTTGTTTATCTTTTTATCTATTTTAAGCATAAATAAACAGTTCCTAACGTTTAAAACATTCGATTAAGATTTAAAACTGAAATTATTACTTCAACATTCAAAATGTAAACAAACGCTTTGTTTACATAGCGAATAATTTCAAGCTCTGTAACTCGCTTAAAACTCAACAAATTTCGGTTGTCTATTAAAAATGCCTTTCTGAAGCATTGTAAATATTAAAATCGGAAAAATAATTTTTGACCGAAATCGTGACCATGCCCCTTTAAATTTGCATTTACAATATATTGTACTGAAATACTATATCAATAAATATAGAACCCAAAGTGCCTCTCGAAACCAGCTGGAATCTTCACATGAGAACAGTTCGAACACTGTGGCAATCAATAGTAAGAATGATAGGCGATTTTCAAACTTAATAATCCTGAAATTGATATCTTTTAGCGATATTAAAACTTACATAAAAAAATGTTTGAAAATTTGAAAATCATTATTAACTTTCAGATATTTCTGAGTCAAACTTGACAAACATTTACCAGAATATTAATGTACAAAATAGCAAGGTTGTAAAACGTTCTAGAAAATCACCAGCTACAAGGGAACTAAGTACAGAATCAAGAGATGATGATGTTGACATCGATGAAAAAATTCACAACGAAAATCCATACGGAGATGTTTATGTTAACCAAGAACAAATATCTGATATCTTGATAAAAGATTTGGAGAAGGAAATACAAGAAAGATCGAAGAAAGAAAACGATGGTTTTAAAAAAGAATATGCGGTTTGTATCACATATTTGTTTCATTTAACCATGCCTCTAATGTTATCCACGTAGATCGTTGTACAAAAGATATCACCATTCTACTATTTAGGTCGAAATCAAATAAAGCATACATTATTACCATGTACATGTATTAGCTTTTGATACTATTTAATAACATATAGTTGAATACTTCCTTTCATTTCAGACACTTTTATACGGGGAAAGACACCCATGCTATGTTGGGAAACTTCCGGAAAACATTAACAAAAACAGATTCAAGACAACTTTTCCTTGTAAGTACATTTATTAGCAAAAGAAAAAAAAATAAAACACGATGTATATTTATTTTATGATTACAACATGTACCGTTTTAAATCTTAGATCTTGGAATTTTTATCATTTTAGCGTTGGTCTAATTATTGTGTTGTTTCCAAATCAAATCAATTTCAGACGATCATTCTAGAGTAGTTCTGGTGAACACACGTTCAGACTACATCAACGCAAGCTTTATCGATGTACGTATACGATAGAAACTTGTAACTATTTAAAGGTTTTTTTCAGTTTATTTTTGAAAACAAAGTAGGATATTTTTGAAACTGAATCACTTTTTAGGGTTTGAAAAAAGAAAAGGCATACGTTGCAACACAAGGTGTGTATTTCCACCGAAAATTCTTTTGTTTTTGCACAAAGGCTACTCAATATGAAAAATCGCAATTTCGAACATCAGAAAATTAAGAACTTCTTTTTTTTAAAAAGGACCTAAACCGACCACAATCTCCGACTTTTGGTCCATGGTATTACAGGAGAGCATCGATCAAATTGTAATGTTAACTAATTTGAAAGAAGGAACAAAGGTAAACAGTCCGTTATTGTATCACTAAGTGTAATAGATGTAAATATAATTTTTTGTTTAATAATCACCCATTCTTTTTAGTTAAAAAGTGCACAATATTGGCCAGATTTACATGAAACCATTACTTGTGACAGAACTACCTTACATACCATTAATGAACAACAGTATGCTCAGTATGTTGTTCGAAAAATAAAATTATCACACGCTACGGTAAGTGAGAGTTTCAATATTTAGTTTTTATAATTAATCTTGTATTAAACTACTTGTTTTTTGTATCTACATGTGTATAAATCGATTCGTAATTTGTAGTTTGTTCTGAGAAATCGTGAGGAATTACAAACCTATAATAGAAATGGACGTTTTTAATGTTTACAAACGCTCAACAAATATTGCCACATTATTTAAATTTCTCCTTATGAAACACGTCTTTGCTAACTGTCGTGTTTTAGCTCAATGACAGTAGAACAATAACTCAATACCACTATACTGCCTGGCCGGATCACGGTACACCAGAGCCACTTTGCCTTTTACTTTTCCATGATCACGTGATTAGAACAAAACCAGGAAGACAAAATGGCCCAACATTAGTTCATTGCAGGTATTCGATAGACATTTAAAAACATGAACTACGTAAGCTTTCCTTATAAAACAAATCATTTTTTCTAGATTGTTTAAGATCTTTGCGTTATAGTATATTTGCATTAGTGGCAGATGTTAACAAATTTACTTTCTATAACGTCTTTTTGACTATGGAAATAAAAAGATGCAGTGCTTGTTATCTTAATTTCCATTATATCAATGAAATTAGGAACAAACACTTCAAATTCTTTACTTATATTTGTTTTTAATTAAATGAATTTTGTGTTTCGTCAAGTGCTGGAATAGGCAGAACAGGAACGTATATAGCAATAGATGTTCTGTTTGAGGCAGGCAAAACAGAGAAAAAAATAAACATTGCGGAATACGTCAAGAAAATGAGACAAAATCGCATGAATATGGTCCAGACTTTTGTAAGTTCAAAATATACTCTTTTTTAAACAAAATTATAATGTAGTAAAAATATTAATATAATTATTAAGTGTCAAGAAAAATTTTGTATTTTCGAGAATTACAAGCACATTGTTTTATTCAATCTAAAGAGTAAATTTTGTTTTAGGAGCAATACAAGACAATATTTCTGACTCTCAACGAAATGTTTAAAGCACCAGCTGCTGCTTTTACTAAAACGGAATTTCTACAAAAGTTACAAAAACAAAACAAAAATATGCTTGGAAAGGAATTTCAGGTTATTTTTTTCCCATTTTTTGTTACAAAATGATCGCTGTATACATTAAAGTACAAAATTTGCAAAATATACAGAAAAGTCATTTTTCTGATTAAGAAATAACATTAAAATTATCCTTTTTATTATTTTGACTCATGAGATCTGCATCCCTTTTTTTCTTAAGGTTTGTTACATTTCGGTTTTCTATTTTAGATACCATTTAGTTAAATTCTGTAGTTGAACTTTTCTCAAGACTCTTTGATACCACTGACTGTGAAAATAATGTCAGCTACATGTAATTCATAAAATTTATGTTCATTTTCAAACACCTTTATTAATGCATTGTAATGTACAAATCTTATATATGCATGTATCTCAGAGACTTCTGTCAGTCCGGCCTCATTACGCAGAAACCCACTACAAGATGTCGTCACATGCTCAGGGTGCTCGATCGGCAATTCGTCCTCGTATGTTTATTTACAATTCATCTTAGTGAATGGAAAATATACAAACATGTTTTTATAATTGCCAACTACATTGTTTTACAATCTAAAATAATTTCTTGAAAAAAAAAATATTGTAAAAGTTAAAGTCCTTTCTTTACATAGCCCAGAAAAATAGGAAATTATCGTATGAAATAGATACTATATGTTATGAACATTTGTAATGAGGTTAAGTCCATTCTTACATTTTAGTTGACAAGTACATCATTTACCTGACATCGAATGTTCCAAAACGTGGAACCTACATTAATGCCATTGTTGTACCAGTAAGTGTTACAATTTCGTAATTTAAACTTGTTCCCCCCAAAATATAATTCCAAACATTATAATAAAGACTAAACGTTCAATAATATGTAATAATGTAATATAAAACATGTACTTGCACCTTCTTGATTTTTTTTCAGTCTTTCATTAATCAGAATGCATTTATAATCACCCATTTCCCGGCACCAGGGGACGTTGTAGACTTCCTTCGACTGATCACTGATCATGACTGTGAACTAGTTGTTAGCACAGAACCTCTCCATGAAGTTGAATCGGTACGAATATTGCATAACATATACTTAATTTTCAATAAGACCAAACCGCGTCTACAAATTTTCATAAGCTATAACAAAAATTAAAGAAAAAAAATTGTGACTGTAGTTCATAGAAATAAAAAGAAGTACAACACTTAATGTGTAATTATAAGCTAGGGTCTTGCATTTCAGTCAAATCAATGGTTGCCAACCTCGATTACATCAAAAGCTGTTTCTCCATTTACAATTCACTTAAAGCAAGATCACAAATCGGAGATAAAGAGTTGTACAATTGATATTGTTCAAAGTGAAGTGAGTATTCGAGGCAGTTGCAATACATAATATGGGACTAATATGAGGAAAAGAAGCAACGTGCAATTAATCAGTAAAGTTGTTGTACTATATACTATAATAATCTTTTTATAGAAAAGCAACGAGACGTGGTCGGTCAATGTAATACAGCCGTCCTGTGTATTGACAATGGATAGTTCACAGACAGTTTCTCAGCTCCTAGGTTTGGTGTCCTTTACACAAAATATCACAACTAACAATCCCATCATCGTCGTCAGCCGGTGAGAAGATTTCCAGTATACTTCTTAAAACATATACATTTAAATACTGAAAGATATATCATATTTTTAACGTATTTTGTTCAAATAATCAAAATGATTAAGAAAATACAAATACATTAAAATGAGTATGACCTATACCATAACCTTTGAGCATTTTTTTTGTTTAAAGCAGCCCTTAATTAAAATAATCTTTTTCCAAAGCCTCTTTGATAGCTTGTGTAATCGTAAATACAGTTTATTATCAATACTTAAACATATATTGTACAAGACCTTGGATAAGTTTATCATCTTTTTTGTAATAACAAGTGATGGGGCTGCTTTGTGTGGCCTGTTTTGTGCTGTAAACAACCTGATGCAACAATTGACAATGGACGAGGAGATAGACGTGTTCTCTGTGGTCAGACTCCTACAAACACGACGTCCCGAAATGTGCTCATCCTTGGTAACATTTTTTTGTAACTCTTTCTTCTTTTAAATCAAACGGATCTCCTAATAAGAGTAACTTTTTTTACACTATTAATGCATGGTCCCTGAAACGTTAAACTTTCCAACTTGAACGATTAGTGAACGGTGAGAGCTTGGTGACCGAACAGTAAGCGAACTTTGCAATAACGGTGAGCGTGCACTTAACGGAATTTGGTGTGCAATTATTAACGGTGAAC
Organism: Magallana gigas; assembly: GCF_902806645.1. Lineage (NCBI taxonomy): Eukaryota > Metazoa > Mollusca > Bivalvia > Ostreida > Ostreidae > Magallana > Magallana gigas. The sequence continues at coordinate 917,663 of NW_022994848.1, read as the reverse complement.
GATGAGCGAACACAGAGCTCAAACGCCTCGAAAAGAAAAAGGTGAACGCTACGTGAGCGGAAGATGATCAATTTATTCGGATTGCCTCTAGAATTATCCTTACAATCAGGAAAAAACAGGATATGAACAAAATATATGTATTATTATCAGCCTAAAAATATTTCAATCGACTGATTTATAAGTGAACGCTGAAAAAATAGTGAGCGCAAGCTAAACGCTCTGTTAACGCACACTGGGCGCAATCTTTGCGCTTTGTAAGTGGTAAGCGCGAACGGAGCGGCGCGGAGAGCGCAAGTAACCACGCAGTGAACAAACTGTGAGCCTACTGTGAGCGCTCGGTGATCGCACAAAAAGTACAACCATACAGACATATGTGCGAATTTGATTCGCAAAGTTAATCAATCTGATATATTGTTGTAATACTACACCATTAAGGTTTTATACAAAGTGAATATGCACTGCCATTGTTATTTAAAATCAATCTTGTGAAAAATATGTGTTTTTAGAAAACAACTGTTTAAAATTAAAGTTTAAACTTGATTTTTTTAAAATTTAATAACAGGAAGAGTATTGCATGATCCACGACACCTTGAAGAGCTTCATACAGTCGCAAACTGGAGAAAATGTGTACCATAACCAGTAGTTTAACCACGTGAAATTAGATTTCAATAACTTAAAGTGATGATGATCATGTTACGCAAATAACAAAGGTGCTTAATAAAAACATCAAAAACAATGTTAAATATTGAGATATCTAAAGTTTACAAGTACTTAACTTTCACCATAAAAATCATGTTACTGAAAAATTATATTATATCCAAGAATATGAACTTATGTCAGTTAATTTCAACATTAGATCAAAATTAAATTGTATGTATTTTAGTACTAAGCAATGCCTTATAAACAGTTTTATAAACTAGACTCTTGTTGCTATAGCAACAAAAAGGTCTTCCGTTCCTCATGTATTAATCTGCACAAAAAAATCCAGTTATCTTGTAAACAGAAAATGGATATAATATATACATTTTGTTTTTCCACAAAGGTTGGATGTTCAAGTTTTTGTTATCTATGGTATCTCGTTAAGAAAAGAGTTTTATCTCGGGACCGGAAACGGACAAACGGAAGTGATTGGTGAAATTAAAAGTAGATATTTTTAGTACATTTACCTACGGAACGTTACTGTTCTCCACATTGAGTAAAATGTTAAAAAAATCTAAAGTAAAAAAAAGTCTTCTGCTTTAATGCTTCAAGTGAGAACCGGAAGTGACGTACGACAAAATGAAACCCGTTAAACACATGTACAAACAAATGTTCATCATCCATATAAGTTTGTTGTCTTGATCTTTTACAGTTTCTGAGATCTTGCGAGTACTATATGTTTTTATAAAATAAGGCTATTTGAGATATTTGAGATATCTCACCGGAAGTAGATTTTTTTTTTACCATTTGAATATGACCTTTTATATTTCTTTAGCTTAAATGTTACTTCCAGGCTAAGTAAACAAAATAATTTTTAAAAAATCAAAATTTGGTGTACTTCCTTTGACGACCGGAAGTTACGCCGGATTAAACAAAATAGTGGTAACACATGTACGTACATTGGTCTATCATTCCACAAAGTTTGGTTGTTCAAGTTGTTACCGTTTTTTAGATCTCTTCAAAATAAGAATTTTTGTCTCGGGACAGGAAACGGACAAACGGAAGTGCTCAATAAAAATTTAATTTATAATTTCTTGTTTACTTGCCTATCTTACATTATTATTTATCGAAATAACTAAAACTATCAAAGGAAAAAAGTTAAACTGACAAACAGCTCGATTTGTTTGAACTCTTCCGGTGTGGACCGGAAGTGACGGAAAACAAAATAAAAGCGTTTAAACACATCTTCAATCAAATGTCTATCATACGTGAATGTTTCGTGGCTTGATCACTTTTAGTTTCTGAGATATCGCGGGTACAAAATGTGTTTTATAAAAGCTATCTGAGATAATTGAGATATATCACCGGAAGTAGAATATTTTCGTTGATATTACATCGCAGAGATATCCTATGTATAGATTTATACTTATATAGCTATTCTACGGACAAAAAAATTAATGCCTTAAAATAATTATTTTTTAAGTGCTTCCGGTGACGACTGGAAGTTACGACGAACAAAACAAAAGTGTTTAAACACATCTACAGCTATAGGTCTATCACCCCACAAAGTTTGGATGTTCAAGTCTTTACTGTATTTGAGATCTCGAGGTGACAAGCTTTTTGTGGCGGGACAGGAAACGGACGATCGGAAGTGAATTTAGAAAATCTTTTCCTAAAAACCGCTAGATGTTTATATTTTCAGTCATTCCTGAAAATTTTATAAAAATTCATCAAGACATCTCTGAGAAATTTACAAGACAAAAAGGGGAAAAAAATAATAATAATAACTAGACACGATCTCGTTGCGAGCAACGAGGAGGTCTTCCGTCCGGAAGACCCTAATTATAAAAGACTGTTTTTGTCTAAATCTTAATTAAAGAGTGTTTTTCAACTTGTACTATAGTCCAACACCCTTTTATGATGAATATTTTAGTTAGAAAATTAGATAAAAAGGAGAGAAAGAACAAATCTTGGCTCCGGCGAGATTAGAACACACAGCCTTTGCAGGTGTCTCAAAACATGGCTGACGCGAAATAGTTCCCGAATTTGTCTTTGAATTTTGGAAGTTTTCGCCCGGGAGAGGAGCTGAGTTTTTGTATGAGATGAAAAACAACGTGTAAGATGTCTGACTATATATTCAGGTTTGGTAACAGTGTGAGGTCATTTGAAATATTGATGCGTGTTTGTGTCTGGAGGGGGGTGGGGGGGGGGCGGGGTGAAAAGACCCGAGCTTGATTTTCGTCTTAAATAAATCGAAAATAGAATTTTGAGGTGTGGATCTCGGATTAACAACAATTAGGGGAAGTCCTAAAATAATGACTGATGCATTTTACCCATGTATTTCAGTGTTGAGAATGTTTTTTCGTGTCGTTTACTATTATGTTTGACTGTTTTATTTCAGCAGGATTGATAAAATCTTTATAAATGTAGAAATAACGAAATCAGTAACACGTAAATTTATTCGGTAAAAATTTGATGACAGTAATTTCCACAGTTGTAACATTCATAAGTAGTTCACACGCTATCGTAGATACAGACTAAACGGAAAACAAGAAATATACATGCAACAGAAATATTACGCGGCTGCTTACATCCCTTGTACTGTGTAAATTTTAAGTCCCCGTACAGGCTATACTCGCGGTTTGATCTCAGGAATTTCTTCTTAATTGCGTGGACCCTGAGGTCCACGCAGAAAATATATAAGCGAGGTTAAACCGGATGCTATGGGGAAAATTCAGCCTGCGCATGAGCTAGCCTGGTTCCTGTGCGTAATGGTAGCTCAGGGAACCAGGTTAGCACACGTTTATCTGAATCGGGATCGGGATTCCGTGCCATATGCACACATAAGTTCAAAGGCGCTGTTATTGTAAAGTTGTCGGTAAACAGTACAGAAAGAAAGTATTCCTTTTAAAGAAATGATTGGCATGTGATATGAACTATCAGTATTATGAAATAAGTTAATGTTAGCCGAAACTACCACATGCATCATATAGCATAATTTGGAATGTTTTGTTGTTTTCCGAATACACATGTAGCTTAACTTAACTTTTACAGTAGGCGAGGCTAGAGAACTTCCCGATTAAATTTTTTAAGCATTTAAGTATGATTGAATAATTATGTCACTTTATAAAAGTTAAAATCTAAAATAAAATGCATCAAAATATGAAATTTTTAATTTACACAAAGCTGTCACTGCATAGTTAACAAAGTAGTGCGAATCGTAATGTGTGCGCAAATAGTAGAATTCACCGAATGCCTGATACTATACATTCCAATTTCATTCATAGATAGATCATAATTATTTGAGAAGTATGAACCCTTTAAATTCTGAGATAAAAAGTCAGGGCTAAACATACATGTATACGTAATACAATGTACAAATTTAGTGGTTAAAAGCAGAGGGCTAGAGTCGGATGATCTTAAGGCTTTCACGTTTTCGTTGAAAACACATGCAAATGGTCCACGTATTGTAGTCCTTTTTTAAAGGACAGCAACTTGTTCAATCCGCTGCATATTTCACAGACAATAAGAATGGGGTCCGAGGTACATTTACACAAAATTTCATTAGGAGTGAGTAAGGGGCTCGGGAGTTAGAATTTTTTCTACAGTACATGTCAAGCACGCCAATCGAAACTCGAATTCCCAAAAATTCATATCTCTCTTAAAAATGAACGAATAGGTCTGGTCATTAGTACAGTAATCTAGACTTGAACTAGGTTGAAAATAAAGGTTCAAGATGACAGATCCAGTAAAATCAGGCCAGGAAAACTAAATGATTTTGTGAATAGGAAGGGGCGGGGGGGGGGGGGGTCGGTGCGTGTACTGTTTAAATTTAATTTCCATGTATAGGCAATAAGCGCCGTTTAATTTCAGGAATTTTGTCTTAATTGTTCAATCCGCTGCATATTTCACAGACAATGAGAATGGGGTCCGAGGTTCATTTTCACAAATTTTCATTAGGATTGAGTGAAGGGCTTGGGAGTTAGAATTTTTTTTATAGTACATGTCAAACACGACAATTGAAACTCAAATGCCAAAAACTTCATAACTCTGTTATTAATGAACGAATAGGTCTGGTAATTAGTACAGTAATCTAGAATGGTAATTAGTTAACATTAAAGGCCCAAGATCAAAGATCAAGTAAAATCGGGCCAGAAAAACTAAATGATTTTATGAATTGGGAGGGGAGGTCGGTCGTTGACAGCTATATTAAACGTAGAATATTAAATTCTAAATATCACATATTACACAATTTCTTAATAAAATACATATGTTAGAACAATATATAAGCGTTGTTTGAAAGATGTAACTATTGATTTTTTTACATCTATGTTCTTAGGCTCAAACACTCATAAACGGGTGGTCAGTTTTTAAACCTTGTCGCAGTCACCCGTTCGTTTGTATAGTTACGTGTATAAACTTCGGAGGCTTTTCTTAATCCCGACATACAACATATTTGTATCAGTATATAGACATGGACAAAAAAGGAAAAAGTACACCATCTTTAATAAAAATGACTTTTTAGCGTTGACTTCCAATCAGTAAGAAGACAATCATTTAACAATGAATTTCAAATTATTTGAATCCATAGACATTATCCCGTAATTAGATCTAAAATATGTATAATTTTTTGGACGCCAATGTACATTTAGCCTCTATCCAATTTACTCCACGTTACCTGTACTAGTTCTTTTCAAATGCTAAAACATTTGTACTTAAGAGAGAGAGAGAGAGAGAGAGAGAGAGAGAGAGAGAGAGATTACATAGCGTTTTATAATGTTCAGGAAATCAATATATAAGCAACCTATGTCAATAAACGCATGTATACATCCATGTGTGTATCTATATATGGGATTAAATACTAAGCAGTCCTCCTTTTTAAGCCGAGTAGAATTACGTGGGTGCATTGCTAAATGTTGTGTGCATACAGTCATTGAGATGGCGGCATTTCTTTGATGCCGGCAAAGCGACCCAGCGAACTCTAATGCGGTCGAACTGTAGGGGCACTTCGGCGGCATGTCTTTGATGTCGGCGATGCGACGAGCGTCGTAATTTAGAGAGCTGCTGACAGAAAAGAGCTCTATATTTGTACTAAAAAAAGCCGCTATTTTTTTTTTTATTTATGACAAAAATAAAACGGAAAACATTCAAATCCATCATTTTAAAGATAAACCCATTAATCAAAACACAAATGAGAGAGAAAAAAGATTCGGCACTCAGGGACTGAACCCGGGTCGCCTGGGCACAAGTCCACCACTCTAACGACTGAGCTACGCGGACCCTCGCTTCAGAACTTTGGAGTCCAAAATCTCAAGAATGCATGGATTGATTTTAAAACGAATTTCATATTCTGAAGTTTTGAGAGCGTCTCTATCGAATGAAAAAATAAACAAAATTCAAATCCAAAAAATTAAAAAATTAAGGTTTTTCATTTCCTTCCGGTGACGACCGGAAGTGACGGCGGACGTTCGGATATGCGAAGGGCACTGCGGCCGTTCACTCTCTACCTTTTCTGAAAATTTGAAAGTCCTATCTTAAATACTTTTTGAGAAAAATTGTGAACAAGCAAAAACATAAAATCTTTAATATCTCGGTACCGGAAGTGACGATTTAAAAAATCTCGTGTAATTTTCTTACAAATTTTGTCCTGAATAAGATTTGAAAGTTTCACGAAAATCGGCTGAAGCGTTTTTGAGAAAACGTGACAGAAAAAAAAAAAATAATAATAACTAGACAGGATCTCGTTGCGAGCAACGAGGAGGTCTTCCGTCCGATTTTTAGAAGAGGAAATGACCTTGCCTTTTATGTTCATCAACAAAACATGTCAGGAAATGCAGATGTGATCTAAAAGAGCGATGGATGAAGGATTATACACCCCGTTGGATCCCTAATTTGAAGGACCAGCCCAATTTTATTTCATATTAAGTAAGAGGTCTTTTGGCTTAATAACAGGTCTTATGACCTGTAATAAAAAGAAACCGAAGAAAAAAAGGGGACCTTCCTTTGTAAACGGAAGACCCTAATAACAAAAAGAATAGAAGGGTCTTCCACTGAAGACGGAAGACCCTAATAATAAAAGACTGTTTTTGTCTAAATCTTAATTGAAGAGTGTTTTTCAACTTGTACTACAGTCCAACAATCCTTTTATGTTGAATATTTTAGTTAGAAAATTAAATAAAAAGGAGAGAAAGAAATAGAGAGAAAGAACAAATCTTGGCTCCGGCGAGATTAGAACACACAGTCTTTGCAGGTGTCTCAAAACATGGCTGACGCGAAATAATTCCCGAATTTGTTTTTCAATTTTGGGCGTTTCCGCCCGGGAGAGGAGCTGAGTTTTTTGTATGAGATAAAAAACAAAGTGTAAAATGTCTGACTATTCAGGTTTGGTAAGTGCGATGTCATTTGAAATATTGATGCGTATTTGTGTCTGGAAGGGGGTGAAAAGACCCGAACTTGATTTTCGTCTTAAATAAATCGAAAATACAATGTTGAGGTGTGGATCTCGGATTCGGTCATTACATGTAGAACAGTAACCTAGAATTGTACTAGGTTGAAAATAAAGGTTCAAGATGAAAGATCCAGCTAAATCAGGCCAGAAAAACTAAATGATTTTGTGAATAGGAGGGGGGGGGGGGTCGGTGCGTGTACTGTGTAAATTTAATTTTCCGGTATAGGCAATAAGCGCCGTTTAATCTCAGGAATTTCGACTTGATTGTTCAATCCGCTGCATATTTGACAGACAATAAGAATGGTGTCCGAGGTTCATTTTCACGAATTTTCATTAGGATTGAGTGAAGGGCTTGGGAGTTATGATTTTTTTTACAGTACATGTCAATCACGACAATTGAAACTCAAATGCCAAAAACTTCATAACTCTGTTAATAATGAACGAATAGGTCTGGTAATTAGTACAGTAATCTAGAATGGTACATAGTTGAAATTAAAGGCCCAAGATCAAAGATCAAGGAAAATCGGGCCAGAAAAACTAAATGATTTTATGAATTTGGGGGGGGGGGGGGGCGGGTCGGTCTGTGACTTCTATATTAAACGTAAATTCTAAATATCACAAATTACACAATTTCTAAACAAAAGACATATGTTAGAACAATGTATAAGCGTTGTTTGAAAGATGTAACTATTGATTTTTTAACATCTGTTTATCTTAGGCTCAAATACTCATAAACGGCTGGTCAGTTTTCATCCCTTGTCGCAGTCACCCGTTCGTTTGTATAGTTACGTGTATAAACTTTGGAGGTTTTTCTTAATCCCAGACGGGCAACAGATTTGTATCAGTATATAGACATGCACAAAAAAAGGAAAAAGTCCACCATCTTTTATAAAAATGACTTTTTAGCGTTGACTTCCAATCAGTATGAAGACAATCATTAAGCAATGAATTTCAAATTATTTGAATCCATAGACATTATCCCGTAACTTGAAATAAATACATGTATACTTTTTGGACGCCAATGTACATTTAGCCCCTATCCAATTTACTGCATGTTACCTGTACAAGTTCTTATTTGAATGCTAAAACATTTGTACTTTAGAGAGAGAGAGAGAGAGAGAGAGAGAGAGAGAGAGAGATTTTCTAGTTTTTTTTATAGTGTTTAGGGAATCAGTATATTAGCAACGTATGTCAATAAACACATTTATATACATGCATGCGTGTATCTATATATGTGAATAAATACTAATCAGTCCTCCTTTTAAGGTCATGTTGAATACTTACTTAAACGTGGGTGCATTGCTAAATATTGTGTGTGTCATTGAGATGGCGGCATTTCTTTGATGCCGGCAACGCGACCCAGCGTACTGCAGGGGTAATTTGGCGGCACGTCTTTGATGCCTGCGATGCGACGAGCGTTTGAATTTAGCGAACTGCTGACAGAAACAAGCTATCTATTTGTAATTTAAAAAAGCCGCTATTATTTCTATATATAATAAATATAAAACGGAAAACATTAAAATCCATCATTTTAAAGATAAAATCGTTAAACAAAACAAAATTAAGAAAAAAACAACATTCGGCATGTCTTTGATACCGGCAATGCGACGAGCGTCTAAATTAATATTTAGAGAGCTGCTGACAGAAAAGAGCTCCATATTTGTACTGAAAAAAGCCGCTATTATTTTTAATTATGACACAAATAAAACGAAAAACATTCAAATCCATCATTTTAAAGACGAAATCATTAATCAAAACACAAATAAGAGAGAAAAAAACATTCGGCACTCAAGGACTGAACCCGGGTCGTCTGGGCACAAGTCCAACACTCTAACGACTGAGCTACGCGGACCTTCGCTTCAGGATTTTGGGGTCCAAAATCTCAAGAATGCGTGGATCGATTTTAAAACAAATTTCATATTTAGAAGTTTTGAGGGCGTCTCTATCGAATGAAATAATAAAAAAAATTCGAATCCCAAAAATTGAAAAATTTAGGTTTTTCATTTCCTTCCGGTGACGACCGGAAGTGACGGCGGACGTTCGGATATGCGTAGTACACTGCGGCTGGACACTTTCTATCATCCCTGAAAATTTAAAAGTTCTATCTTAAATACTTTTGGAGAAAACTTGTGAACAAGCAAAAACATAAAATCTTTAATATCTCGGGACCGGAAGTGACGACCAACAAAATCCCACGTACTTTTCTTACAAATTTTGTCATAAACAAGATCTGAAAGTTTTATCAAAATCGGCTGAAGCGTTTTTGAGAAAACGTGGGAGAAAAAAAAAATAATAATAATAATAGAGGAAAAGAAACAAAGCAATAACAATAAGGTCTTCGGTTGGAAACGGAAGACCTTAATAACTAGACACGATCTCGTTGCGAGCAACGAGGAGGTCTTCCGTCCGATTTTTAGAAGAGGAAATGACCTTGCCTTTTATCTTCATCAACGAAATATATCAAGAAATGCAGATGTGATCTGAAAGAGCGATGGATGAAGGATTATACAACCCGTTGGATCCCTTATTTAGAGGACCAGCCCCAATTTATTTCATATTAAATAAGAAGTCTTTTGACCTAATAACAGGTCTAACGACCTGTAATAAAAAGAAACCGAAGAAAACAAAAGAGAGTCTTGCTTTGTAAACGGAAGACCCTAAAAACAATAAGAATAGAAGGGTCTTCCGCTTAAGACGGAAGACCCTAATAATAAAAGACTGCTTTTGTCTAAATCTTAATTGAAGAGTGTTTTTCAACTTGTACTATAATTAGTAAAATTTGTACTATAATTAGTTATAATTAGTACAGTAATCTAGAATGGTACTTAGTTGAAATTAAAGGCCCAAGATCAAAGATCAAGTAAAATCGGACCAGAAAAACTAAATGATGTTATGAATTGGGGGGGGGGGGGGGGGGGGTCGGTGACCTCTATATTAAACGTAGAATATTAGATTCTAAATATCACATATTACACAATTTCTAAACAAACACATATGTTAGAACAATGTATAAGCGCTGTATAAGCCACTGTACCATTGATTTGAAATATCTCAAAATCTTAATTATGATTTTTTCTTTGATATTTACTTTTATTCTAATATATGTATAGCATTAACATTAGGTACATGGAGATGAATGCAACAGGTCAAAACGTTTGAAATGGGCGGGAACAAATTGACGCGGACGTCTAATATATGAAGCGTATTTTCAATCCATCTCAGCATTTTTAATTTGCTATATAAGTTAATAGAAAAACATTTTATTTCATCAATAATAGTGATTTTATTTCATCAATAGTAATCGGATCCCCATCCGAGAGAGATTATACGCAGGGCAAAGCATATTGTCCGATGACTCGTCAAAAGTCTGAAACCAAGTGAGGGCGATTTTGAAACGGGGTTTATTCCCAGGGGAGAATAATTAATTCAAATTCCGATTTAATAAATTAATATATATATATTATACCCATATAAAAATGTTCGCTAGGCTAATTTATACGGATATGCACATTCATTGTTTATCTAGCTATAATGAGAGAGAGAGAGAGAGAGAGAGAGAGAGAGAGAGAGAGAGAGAGAGAGAGAGAATTATTGACCCCGCTGCTTAATCACTAATCCCGCTTTTGGGCGAACATGTACTTGTTTATAGACTTTTGTAAATAAATCTAAATGTTATAAGACTGATTGTAAATGATAATAATCCCAATCCACCCTGCCGTAATGATTTTTATAAATTAAAAGTGAATAATCAGACTCTTTGTTTCAACAGTGTATATCAACGATCAGTGTTTACATCTGTTAATACATAGGCCCAAACACAGATACAAGGGTGGTCAGTTTTCACACCGTATCGCAGTCACCCGGTTGTCAGGGTGAGAGAGAGAGAGAGAGAGAAAGATTTCATAGTGTTTTATAGTGTTCAGGAAATCAATATATAAGCAACATATGTCAATAAACGCATGTATACATGCATGCGTGTATCTATATAGTTATGTGAATAAATACTAATCAGTCCTCCTTTTAAAGCCATGTAGAATATCGTTGGTGTATTGCTAAATGTTGTGTGCATACAATCATGGAGATTGCGGCATTTCTTTGATGCCGGCAAAGCGACCCAGTGAACTCTAATGCAGTTGTAATGCAAGGGAGCTTCGGCGGCATGTCTTTGATGCCGGCGATGCGACGAGCGTCTGAATTAAGCCAACTGCTGACAGAAACGAGAACTATATTTGTACTAAAAAAGCTGTTATTATTTTTATTTATGATAAAAATAAAACGGAAAACAATAAAAACCACCATTTTAAAGATAAAATCGTTAAAGAAAACAAAATTAGGGAAGAAAAAATAATCGGCACTCGGGGACGGAACCCGGGTCGCCTGGGCACAAGTCCACCACTCTAACGACTGCGCTACGCGGACCCTCGCTTCAGAACTTTTGAGCACAAAATCTCGGGAATGCGTGGATCGATTTAAAAACGAATTTCATATTCTGAAGTGTTTTAGACGTCTCTATCGAATTAAAACATAAAAAAAATTCCAATTTAAAAATTGAAAAATTAAGGTTTTTCATTTCCTTCCGGTGACGACCGGAAGTGACGGCGGACGTTCGGATATGCGAAGGGCACTGCGGCCGTTCACTTTCTACCATCTCTGAAAATTTGAAGGTTCTATCTTAAATACTTTTTGAGAAAAATCGTGAACAAGCAAAAACGTAAAATCTTTAATATCTCGGTACCGGAAGTGACGACCAAAAAAAGCTCGTTTAATTTTCTTACAAATTTTGTCATGAATAAGATCTGAAAATTTCATGAAAATCGGCTGAAGCATTTTTGAGAAAACGTGGTAGAAAAAAAAAAGAATAACTAGACACGATCTCGTTGCGAGCAACGAGGAGGTCTTCCGTCCGCTGAAGACGGAAGACCCTAATAATAAAACACTGTTTTTGTCTAAATCTTAATTAAAGAGTGTTTTTCAACTTGTTTTACAGTCAAACACCCTTTTATGTTGAATATTTTAGTTAGAAAATTAGACAAAAAGGAGAGAAAGAAATAGAGAGAAAGAACAAATCTTGGCTCTGGCGAGATTAGAACACACAGCCTTTGCAGGTGTCTCAAAACATTGCTGACGCGAAATAATTCCCGAATTTGTCTTTGAATTTTGGGAGTTTCCGCCCGGGAGAGCAGTTGAGTTTTTGTATGAGATGAAAAACAACGTGTAAGATGTCTGACTATTCAGGTTTGGTAACAGTGCGAGGTCATTTGAAATATTGATGCGTGTTTGTGTCTGGAGGGGGGGGGGGGGGTGAAAAGACCCGAGCTTGATTTTTCGTCTTAAATAAATCGAAAATAGAATTTTTAGGTGTGGATCTCGGATTCGGTTAACAACAATTAGGGGAAGTCCTAAAACAATGACTGATGCATTTTACCCATGTATTTCAGTGTTGAGAACGTTTTTTCGTGTCGTTTACTATTATGCTTGACTGTTTTATTTCAGCAGGATTGATAACATCTTTATAAATGTAGAAATAACGAAATCAGTAACACGTAAATTTATTCGGTAAAAATTTGATGACAGTAATTTCCACAGTTCTAACATTCATAAGTAGTTCACACGCTATCGTAGATACAGATTAAACGGAAAACAAGAAATATACACGCAACAGAAATATTACGCGGCAGCTTACATGTACTGTGTAAATTTTAAGTCCCCGTACAGGCTATACTCGCCGTTTGATCTCAGGAATTTCTTCTTAATTGTTCAATCTGCTGCATATTTGGCAGACAATAAGAATGGGGTCCGAGGTACATTTACACAAAATTTCATTCGGATTGAGTAAGGGGCTCGGGAGTTAGAATTTTTTCTACAGTACATGTCAAGCACGCCAATCGAAACTCGAATTATTTGAATCCATAGACATTATCCCGTAACTTGATATAAAATATGTATAGTTTTTGGACGCCAATGTACATTTAGCTTCTTTCCAATTTACTCCACGTTACCTGTACTAGTTCTTATTCAAATGCTAAAACATTTGTACTTGAGAGAGAGAGAGAGAGAGAGAGAGAGAGAGAGAGAGAGAGAGAGATTACATAGCGTTTTATAATGTTCAGGAAATCAATATATAAGCAACCTTTGGCAATAAACGCATGTATACATGCATGTGTGTATCTATATATGGGATTAAATACTAAGCAGTCCTCCTTTTTAAGCCGAGTAGAATAACTTGGGTGCATTGCTAAATGTTGTGTGCATACAGTCATTGAGTTGGCGGCATTTCTTTGATGCCGGCAAAGCGACCAAGCGAACTCTAATGCGGGCGAACTGCACTTCGGCGGCATGTCTTTGATGTCGGCGATGCGACGAGCGTCGTAATATAGAGAGCTGCTGACAGAAAAGAGCTCTATATTTGTACTAAAAAAAGCCGCTATCTTTTTTTATTTATGACAAAAATAAAACTGAAAATATTCAAATCCATCATTTTAAAGATAAACCCATTCATCAAAACACAAATGAGAGAGAATAAAGATTCGGCACTCAGGGACTGAACCCAGGTCGCCTGGGCACAAGTCCACCACTCTAACGATTGAGCTACGCGGACCCTCGCTTCAGAACTTTGGAGTCCAAAATCTCAAGAATGCGTGGATTGATTTTAATACGAATTTCATATTCTGAAGTTTTGAGAGCGTCTCTATCGAATGAAAAACTAAAAAAAATTCAAATCCAAAAAATTAAAAAATTAAGGTTTTTCATTTCCTTCCGGTGACGACCGGAAGTGACGGCGGACGTTCGGATATGCGAAGGGCACTGCGGCCGTTCACTCTCTACCTTTTCTGAAAATTTGAAAGTCCTCTCTTGAATACTTTTTGAGAAAAATTGTGAACAAGCAAAAACATAAAATCTTTAATATCTCGGTACCGGAAGTGACGACCAAAAAAATCTCGTGTAATTTTCTCACAAATTTTGTCATGAGTAAGATCTGAAAGTTTCACGAAAATCGGCTGAAGCGTTTTTGAGAAAACGTGACAGAAAAAAAAAAAAAATAATAATAATAATAATAGAGGAAAAGAAACAAAGCAAAAACAATAAGGTCTTCCGTTTCCAACGGAAGACCTTAATAATAATAATAGAGGAAAAGAATCAAAGCAATAACAATAAGGTCTTCCGTTGGAAACGGAAGACCTTAATAATAGAGGAAAAGAAACAAAGCAAAAACAATAAGGTCTTCCGTTTCCAACGGAAGACCTTAAAAAGAAACATTACAATCACTATAAGGTCTTCCGTTGGAAACGGAAGACCTTAATAACGACATTTAATAAAACAAGCGTTATGCATAAATGGTTATATTTGTTAGATTTCTTTAAGACAGAAAACAAATTACATATTATATGTGTCGGTTAAAAAATATATAAGAGGTTGCAGACGTTTAATTTAGCATGTTAATGTCAGTTAAAAATCATAATTAAGATGTGCAATTACACATATTAAAACAAACAACCTAACAAGAAAAAAAAATATAAAGTTAACGAGTGATGAATTGCCTTCATTAACTATTCAAACATGAATAAAAATGTTTAAAGAATATTCTAGCGAGTTATAAACTAGCATAAGCATATCTAATAAGCTTTTAATTTTGAACCCGGTAAATACAAGGGGTGTAAGGTAGATGAAAATTGTTTTGAATACCTTTACATTCATTTTCTAAGTATTTAAGTGCAGATTTAACTATCAGTAGATATATAAGGCAATTTAGGATATATGTGGAAATAAGTCCTGACAAAACTTTTAATAGAAGATTTTATTAGCAATATAAACATGTACATGGTTTTTTTTTTAATCCTTTTTTAACTTTCGTTATTTAATCCTATTGGATATTTTATACACTAAGTTAATCTGTTCATTTTTAAATCTGAACGGAATTGTACTGGATAAAATATATATTATATTCGTATATATTGGCGATAAAGACGATGACAAGTTTAGTGTCCTCTGAAACAGCAACATATTTTCCCAGGGCGAATGCCGCCGGTAAATAATCTTGGTGACTATTGACCATATGTAGATACATGTAACACCAAAACAATTCACGGTTAGTTAGAATTGCATGTTTTTTGTTGTAATTTTACATAGTAGACATTCAGAGGTATGATAGATTGTGATATTCATATTCAGAATTATGTTTTCTTATATGTATCCATTTAATAGCAAAAATCTTCAATTATGTCTATCATTGTACATGCCGTTGCAATATTGACCAAACGCGATTTTGCCGTTGTATTTATTTTTTGTTATCATACACGCTTTTATTAATTGTTATGGCCGTTTTGCTTTTCCAAAAGAAAATCTAAGTAACAAACAGAAGATTAGCAGTTTGATCGTGTATGAACTTGTTTGGTACGTGATAAAATTATGAAAATCCTTTCTGGATTAAAAGATCTGATTACGTAACCAACCATGTTCGTGTCCTTGATTTTAACTACAATATGTTTCATATATCCGTACAAATTAAGGAAATGAACATAAATCATTTATTGGCCCTATATCTTCGTTTGCTTTTTTCAATAAGGTACTTCCTCGTCTTTTTTTAAGAGAGAGCACCTTATTAGCTCTGACGAGTTTAATTATATTAACATTTACAAATGAAAAGGGTTCTGCATTGAAATCGTTTTGAATTACAAGGAATTATAAAGTATAAAAGAAACTTTAAACGTACTTAATGTCGTTTCGCTCATGAAAAATGATATCGTTCCTAAATTTTACTAACCCTTTTAATTTAATTTTTGGCGGAGTCTCAAAACATGTATTCAATATACAAAACTATGATATATAATGTGGCAATTCATGCTCTCTTATGCGTGGTTGACATTCATGGACTAGGTATGTAAATATCTTTTTATTTAGGAACTTGTAGAAAATGATTAGTGAGACATACTTTGATTTAAATCTTAAAGGCGTTAAAAAAATAACAAGAAACGATTTGAAGTAGCTGTTATCTTTAAAATGATTTAAGTATATTGGAGATCAGAGAAAACAATCGTTTCGTCCATCAATGAAATATTTTACTTGTATGTGCATCATTGAAACAGTAAATCTTGCATTGCGAAAACCTACTTGGGAGAAGCATCCTTGGCCAGAATTAGAGAGAGACTATGGGAGTGATAATGCAGTGGATGGTATGTACAAAAATCGAAGTGATGCTGGAGGTCAGTGTACAATCTCAGATGACGGGAAATACACGGCGGAATGGAGGGTAGACCTTGGAAGTGTGGTCAACATCAAACATATCAATATCTATTACAGGACGGATCACATGGAATGTATGTTTATTTTGACAAAGAATAATTTTTTTTTAAAAAAGTGTAAAATACGTGGAATTTAACGATCAATACATAATGGACTTATGCGTGTTAGTAGCAGGAAATGTTAAGATGAGAAACAAAATTAATGTTATTTTTTGAATTCGAAACAGCAAAACAGGAATACAGAATTAATAATAGATTTACAGAATCGTATAAATAAAGGGGTGTCTTTTAAACGTTTTTATTAAGTTACATAAATTAAAGTAATCTTTAGCATTCTAAGTATGTATAACTAAAGGATATCGATCATCCCACATACTGTGCAAAAACTGCTTGTTTTTTAGTTTTTGTTTTGTTTTTGTTTTGTTTGTTTGTTTTTTTTTTTTGGTTTTGTGTTTTGTTTGTATGTTTGTTTGTTTTTTGTTTCTTTGTTGTTTTTTTTTCATTAAATCAGTTCTGAACACTTCTTATAGATCGTAGTCAATATAAAGATAGATTGGCAGGATTTTTCCTTTACGTATCTAACTCGACTACAAAAGATGGCGGTTTCCTTTGTTTTCATGACTTATTAACCATAAAAAGCACCATATCATGGGACCAGAGGATCAGCTGTTCTGTCAATGGACGATACGTCATTTACTACAACGAACGTAAAATGGGTGTTTCATATCCCCTCTTCTACTCCAAATATGCATTCAATGAACTGTGTGAAGTTGAAGTATACGGTAATTCTCTATACAAATAAAATAAACAAATCCATATTCAAGTTCCCGATTAATGTCAATGTCTATTTGATACTTTAACTTTTTTTAACCCAAAAAGGATGCAACAGATCATTTGGGGAGAACTGTTCACACAAATGTCCTACAAACTGCCAAAGAAGTATATGTGACAGCAACACAGGCCATTGCTTTAGTTGTGAATCGGGATACATAGGTCTTAACTGTAGCCAGGGTGTGTTTATTCAAATATTTTTAAGCGAACGTATAGCTAAAACACAAATTTTCAATTAAGTTTCCTTTACGCATTTTCTAAACTTCGATGTTTACATTTTAAGCATAGCGCTTTATTTTGCCAACTAAATTCAACAATATCATCTAGAGTAACAAACGAAAGTATCGATAACGAATCCGTCATAACATTGCTTACACTACTCGGTTTCTTAGATGTTAGTTAAATCTTGTGATATTGTAAATCGGTCAAATATTAGTCTTTTATTTAACTTGACGCCAAAATGTCGTTTTTATTAGAATTTTTCTGATATCAAAAAAATAGCAATCCAATTTGAGATATTTCATGAAAACTATGTTAAAAATCATTATGATGTTAATTTTTGTCATTGCTTTTTATATTTTTCCCCAAAATTGTTTTAAAAGCTTTACAACTTTAACAGAATGTCCCGAAAGACATTTTTAAAATCTTAAACATTATAATGTACTAACTAAGCGTCCGACATTTAGCGTAATGAATAACACATAGCTAGATGTAACTGTGAAGTTTCCATAGAGTCTAATGATACAAAGCAGTTGTTAAATTGCGATTGTGGTTATTGACAAGCCTTAAAAACAGTTACACCATAAATATTAGGACTGGTATCAATTTTTAAAGCAAAAGAGGAAGAAAGTCGATCAAGATCACTTGATCAGGAATGGAACTTCGACTCAAGCGGTAAAAAATGCTTTTTATCTACAACTGGAATAATCATAAAGTGAATCGCGGAAGTAAATGTTCTCATAATAAATTTACATCTAGCTGTTTACGTACAATTTTACAATTGTGTGCAGTCAGTTAAGAAAAAAAAACTAATGCAGCTTTTTATAACACATTTAAATGTTTCGTTTTAATTTGTATCTTTTGTTTTACAACCATTAATGCCTAATAATACAACATTAAAATAAAAAAGTACTTGATATTAACATTAATTGATTATGACGATAGACATATATTTAAGATTAAAAAACCATCATATATTGTAACATATATCAATATATTAATATTTTTTAAGCCTCTCTTATTTGTATTATGGAAAATTAACATGTCAGTTTAATGTTGAATTAAAACAAAAATATGTAAATGATATAACAATGTACATTTATATCATATATATTAAAGACTCGCTAGGTTTTTAAATATGTATTATCGAAAATTTACATGTAAAATAAATGAAAAATTAATACTAAATAACATACAGCAATAGATATCTAGAGTATGTGTGTTGACATTACCAACGTATTTTGTTGCAGAATGTCGTATAGGTCATTACGGTGAGAACTGCGTTCACAACTGCAGTAAAAATTGTAACTTGACCAGCAGATGTGATAGGAAGACAGGACAGTGTGAGGGAGGCTGTATAACAGGATGGACAGGGAACAGGTGTAATCATCGTAAGTTTTATTGCTTCTCGTGTGTGTTTATTTCAAAATGAGAAGTAAATGTTTTAATAATTCACAAAGCTGATCAGAAGTCAAAGAGAATTACATCGATTATTTGGTTTAGAAAAGAAAAAAAACCAACATATGTCATAGTAATTTTTAGGTACTTTTCTGATTATAAACACGCCTGAGGTTTATTCACCAATCTCATAAAAATTGTCATTGAATGAATATGCCAGGTGTGTTGTTAGTCTTTTCTCCCATCCATCAAATAAGTGTTGCTTATTGCATTAGAACACACTTAAATATATATCATAATTTTGGGTTTTTGTTAAGAAATATGTCATTTACACAACTGCAGTCAATCAGTTTACACATAGCTTAAGAAAACTTAATGTATATTTTGCTAGTCTAGATTAACATTATTTTTATTGCCATAAAAAATGTTATTGTTGCAGGCATTAAAAGGCAGCCGTGTGAAGAGAGCTTAAAGAATATCCTAATTGTGAATGTTTTTACATCAACTGCAATCATAGTCACAGGGAGTGTAATTAACTATATCATATGGAAAAGAAATGCAGGTTTGATACAGTATTTTGTAAAATTTGCATTTTCATCGTCTTTTATTTCTGTCATAACACTGCGAATCAATCGTGTATTGTACATTCCAGTAAATTCAAAAGATGTGTTTCTAGGGAACAAGCGGAATTTGCATAATTAAATATTGAAAATCACATTGTAACATTGTATTATTATCTTCAATCGTAAAATTGCTGAAAAAAAAATCTTTTTTATAAGTTGACCAAACTTTTTTGGTATTGAAAACAAGTATGCATTTATAATACCATTATCATATAAAATTATATTATTATATTGTAGCCAAATACGCTCAAATGGGGTAAGAACTACAAATAATTATCATGTTAAATGTGGATATGTCCAAGGTATAATATACATTTTAGATAAAGACAGAAATGTTAAATGTTAACATTGTTGTGTGAACAGAGCAATTATTTCAAGAAATAAAACTTGGTCTGTTATGTAGATGATCATTTCTAAATTTATATGTTGAATATTGTCCTGTCTGTTTGTAGCCGACAGAACACTGTGTCACATCAAAATACAAAAGTCAAAACCAAAGGTAGTTTGATAAGATGTGAAATTCAGTTTTAACATTTGGTAAACGATGTAATTATCAAAAGCAGCTTACATATATTATGTTTTTAAAAAATGAATAACAAAAAGTCACAAGATATAAGTAAAAAGAATATAGTTTTTTTTTTACATTTTTTACCGGGATATACGTAGACAATATTTTTAATAGCATGATTTCATTTCTTTTTTCAGAGAATGAAGATCAACAATATACAGAACTTAAAGAGGAAAATGAAAAATGTAATACTTACGAGGAAATGCACAATTATTCAAATTAAAAATGAATGAAACTTGGGCATTAGATAGACGGCATAAAAAAGAGTACAATTTATCAAAATCTTTGACTTTGACTTATTATAAATCTCAATGTCATTTATAATTTGAAAAATATATTTTCTTAGACATCACATACATTTTCTCTGACAAGGAATTGTACCATACATTTATGGAATAAAACATAGCTGAACCATATCAAACTATTTGACCCTAATTTATTTTTAGACTTTTCAATGTCAAATAATAAAAGATTTTTGACATACCCTGATTACACAGATACGACACTATGACTCCATAACATCATTTTTTTACTTATGAAATTTGCCCCATGTTACAAACGTATGGGGCAAAAGGGAGACATATATTTCTGTAAAAAAAAAACAACAAAAAGAAACCAAAAAAAAAAAACCTGTGTTCATGAAAATTTAAAAAAAAAAATGTGTGTGTTGTTTAAGCAATTCAGGAGTAATGTCCATTTGAATACAAACATATCCGAAGAAAACACCCGTAAGTAATATTTGTATTGTGCATTAAGTCGTCTTATTACGCTATGGATTACAAAGAAATAGAGGGGAGCTGGATATTTTTTGTTCGGCGGGTTTCTTTGGTTTTTCTTTTTTTGGGTTATTTTTTTTTTTTTTTTTTTTTTTTTGGTTTTGATTATTATTATTTTTTTCTTTTTTTTTTTTAGTTTTGATTTTTTTGTTTTTGTTTATTTGATCTTTTGGTTGTTTATTTGTTGGCTTTTTTTGCAGGTGGGGGGGGGGGTGCATTTTGTAATATTTTTAGGCTTACAACTACATGCATCATCGTAGTAAATAAGAGGTTCGTTTAAAGTTTGTTCATGCTAATGCTGTTTATATTTAAACATTATCATCTCCTGACAGAGAATATAATATTTTTCTATTCGTAAATGTGTTGTCATTGAGATGCGTTTTCTTATGAATTTCGTCTTCTACTATTCTCCATAAGTATTATCTTTCAGCATTATAAAAATAGATTCCCCCGGGCTAACCACGGGAAGATATGGGCCATTTCAAACGTCGTTAAACTAAAAGTCTCTATTCAGCAGCATTCCATTTAAACGTACATGTACCCACATATGATAAGATCATCACTAAGTACCGCCCCGGCGTTGTGAGTCAAGTCATCCGCGTCATATTCACGTATATATACGTGTATATAACACTTACCCGTAACACTGTGGGTGAACTCAGTGCGCTTGAACCGTCAATATGTGGCGGTATGTAGCTATGTGCTGGGCTATGCATGTAGCGGTGACTGTCGGTTACCCCGTGTCTGAGTCTCAGAATTCGAATCAACAAAAATGTAAGTAATGAAAGACTTTAAGCGTATTGAACATTGCGGGTGACAGGATTAGGCTAGTGGTTTGTGGCTGGTAATTATTATAGCATTGAATCATAATTTTTTGAAGTATACACTCTCATAACTGCAGCGGTGTGTGCATACAAATTGAGTAACGCGCGACAGTGAATAAAAATCTAGCTCAACATTTAACAAAAACATAGTCACCTCCAACAATCTCTTTCCACTTCGCATTGTTAAACGTGGAATCAAATTGGAATGGGGGGGGGGGGCAAGGCCACGCAATCTATATTATTATTACTATATTAAAATAATAGACTCGAATTTTCGGGCTTTAATACTGAGAAATTGGAACACTATTGTCTTTTGTTTTATATATTTTTAACATCATTGGTACATGGAGATTACCAATTTGTTTTTATTTTTTCTCAATCAGGCTTCGCTAATTAATGATCAAAGAAAATTCCTTTAAAAAAATCCAGAAATCGTCTGAATTTTTTGGATTTTACAATCTTGCGCATGCGCATTACATTCACGCTAAATCATGGGATGCTTTTTAGTTTATGTTTCCACAGTATCACATTAAAAAACGATAATACAAATACGTGTAAATTTTCATTTAAAATTTGCTATACATTCTGTTCGTGTAAGAAAATACGGATGATAACTATAACTCAGTGTGTTTAATATGAACAAGTACTCCTTTTAAAGGAATGATCGGCAATAATGACATATAGATAGTTAGAAGCAATCAACATAATCAGTTTGATGTAAAATAATTTTAAAAGTACTGTATTTTTACAAAATATAGAATATTTTGAATCTGTACACCATAATTTCATAATTATAAAGTCAACAAATTCAATTTTGAAATAAATTTGATTAAAGCCGTTCGTAAACTCCTTGTCTAGTTTTATATTTTTAACGTGATTATTAAATGTTAATGTATCTTCTTCTTCAGACTACTGAGTAGGGCTCTTCAAAGAGCATTAACACGTATACAAAGAAAGAGTTGTATTAAAATAATTTAATGCTACTGAAAAATATTGAATGCCATCATAACTTGCTATTGAGGTCGCATTATAACGTAACATTGTTTATAAATCAAGCCATCTTCCTAGCTACTATTATGCAACATCAATAGATCGAGGTCAGTTCATGGAGCATCTTCTTGTGTGCGTTTGATTGAACTGACTCTAGTAACTCTAGGGTCATGTTGGTGCATGCGCAAAAGCTAGACTCTATGAACGTGAATAAAAAGATGAGTGTTGCTCTAGTTTTAAAAATGGCAAATAAGTTTTCTCCTCTCAGCTGACACAATGCTAACTGTTGTAGATTTACATAAATTTACATAATTTTAGAGTACTTTCCATTTCAAGTTTAATCTCTTTTGTTTAAAACATTCACCCTGTACAAATCTGTTTTAAAATTTCCCTGTCATTCAGGACTAATAAGATTCCCTCCACCTACCCCGATCTGAAAATTATATTAAAATTGATATAAACATCTCAATGATGAAATTTTTTATAAGTAAGTAAGAATTGATGAAAAAGATAACTACGAAAAATCATTGTCGCGTTTTACCTGTAGAGTTTAACATTTCTACCGATCCAGCATTAGCTAAAAAATACTTTAATTTTTTCTCTGTTTATCTCTTACTCTACTTCAAACCTGAAAAAATATCAGGTATATAAAAGTTTAAGTCATTTCTAATCTGTGAGTGATACATAATATTAATATACCCAAAAATTAAAATATTCATATGTCAAACTTGCAATTGCTCATCGTTTTCCGCCATCTTGAAACTATTGTGCTCTATTGTGAAAGTAGGAGTAAACTTGTGTAACACGGGTTCAACACTAGTGTCGTGAAATACATGTTTTATTGTCAACTCTTGCAACCCGAGTTACTCGTGTCATTCAATCAAACTCGCCCAAGTTATGATTGAGGTCAGTTCATCGAGGTCAACTGCATTACTGAATGAATCTTTCGATCGAAATTCTAACGCGTGAGACAAAATCTGCATTCTTGAATTAACAGGTCGAACTGTATTTTATGTATGTTTGCATCTCTTAAGGTAAATGAATTGAAATAAAACTGAGTAAAATGTTATATAAATACTAAACCAAAGCTTCAAGTTTTATAAGATTTACTTATGCACGCGGAATGTGTGCGCACGTGGAAGCATATGCCGGATGCCTCATATGAACACAACAGTGATCGGCCGAAGCCGATCACAAAAATTTCGAGAGTTCTGAATGTCAACATGGTATGCAAATTTGATGTATCTATTTCGTAAATGCCCGACAGAATATGCAATAGCAACCCGTGCACGCACGGGTCAAAGTCTAGTTAGACATAAAAGTCTGAAAAAGTCGCACGATAAGATAGGACAAACCGTGTGTCTTTTGTTCCAAAAGATAGAGAATAAAACGGCATTTTGTTTGTAAATTGACTTGTAGGACCAAAAAAAAAAAAAAAAAAAAGGAAAAAAATGCGTGTAATTTACAGTTAGCTCTGTTATAGGTTATTAAGGACCGAGAGTAACAGTATAAGTGTCCAGAGAATCCCCCTACCAGTTTTATAATCTAAAGGTCTGGTCACCTTTAGAGTTATATTTTTCACAATGGCATTCAATTACAAGTAAATTTTCAACTATAAGCATAATATTTAAATTTGTACATAAATATAGCTAATACATGTAACAGCAAAATATTTTTCTGGTAGATATGTGTAGGGGAAATCAGTACAAGTGTCCAGAGACTCCCCCTACCAGTTTAATAATCTAAAGGCCAGGTCACCTTTGGACAAACATAATTTGAAATATAATTCCAATTTTTCATTCAATCTATTAAGAATATCAAAATTAAACATAATGCTTTGTTCGTGCTAAATTGTAGTACAAATTTTTTTTTTCAAAATGTATGTTGTACATGTACTAAACCTCTGCGCAGGCCCACTACCCTCTGTTTTGTTACATATATATGTTAAATAAATGTTTGGAAACAAACAAAAAAGAAAAAAAGAAAAAAAAAGGACCGAGAGTACTTTAGATAAATTATAAGAAGCGTCATATGTACCGTTTTCACCATCCCTAACCACATGTTTTTGATGGGATTTTTATGGGATTAGGTTTGTGATGTGCTGGATAAAAAGTTGGTACATCGAAAGCTAAAAATGTATAATTGAAAATTCAATAATCAGTCTTTTGTTTTTTGTTTTTTGTTTATTTTTGCTTGTTTTTGTTTTTGTTCTGTTTTTTTTTTTTTAAGGGGATGGGGTTATTTTTTTGTGTTATATAATAACGCTAACATTAAGAAAGAACTCGAATAAAGAAGTATATGGAAGGTATCTCGTTAATTTTCGACTCGACTTGGCATGTCCATCCAAAACTTGACAAACATGAGACAAGAAAAAAATCATTCTTAAATGGATTTAAATAATAATGCATTTAAAAGTAAATTTATTAACAGATAGTTTTATCTTGGTCTCAGCTTTTTTTTCAACGATTTTCAAAATAGACATTGCCCAGAAAATAACTGTTTGCAACAATTGGGCGGATATTCTTCTTATTTGGTTATATTAGTACTCCCATATATAACGTTAATTGTTAATGTAAGTTTTTATAGTGTAACATCTGGGAAATTTAAGGTATACCGCAGCTCAAATGCAAGAACTACTGAACAATAATTACCACAAACGAATTTTTTTTAAAGTACTTAAGTGTTCTTAAGATACTGTAAACTGTGCATGTATCAAGAAGTCATTAACTCCCCTTTACACAGCACATATCAAGGGGTCACTAATTTGATGGAAGAATGGGATGGACGTATTTGGTTCTGTTTTACATTTTAGTGTTGATACAGTCAGAAGGAAAACGGGTTCATACCATTTTTTTACGGTCAACTTAAGTATATAGTGAGAAAGAAAGGACTATGTGCGGACTATGTGCGGTATGGTCAAATATCTGCCCCCGATTTCAATCAATTTCTAAATAGTATCGTATAAAAATAAAATCTTCACAAATTATTGTATAGAGGATGCCTATAACTATAATAATGATTTTAGTCATCATTGCTCTTTCGCTGTGTATCTATGACGTCACCTAAATGGCCCAATTCCCGCAAATTTGCAAACAAATGAAAATATTCTCATTTTTGCTCTATATTTTGCATTCGGAAGTACAGAGCACAGGTCTGCTCAAGTGCGATTTTAACATGTGTTTTTCTTCAGATAGTTATACACATTATACCATAATATGGTACTTGAGCAAGCCTGCGCTCGATGTTTCCCAGTCGAAAAACCATCGGAAAACACCCATATTTTGCTACAAAACATCAATTTATCAAAATAATGCAATTTTCATGACGTCATTTCTACATTATGACGTCACTCTGGTGATAACCTTTTACACCTTTATTTCCAATATGATTTTAACTATCTTTCACCTTATTTTAAAGCTATACACGCTATAATTTGCGTCAATTTTGAATGACAGTGAAAACGCATGTGTTTGTCTACTTATAAAAGTTATCCTTAATCTGTAAATTACAAGGGTGAATTCCATCTCGTTACAAAGATATAGATTTTTAATTGTTTATTTTCCTGCCAGGAAAATATACCTTTTCATGAATATTGATGAAGGAAGAGCAAACCGACCTCATTGCGCATGTCCGCGGAGAACTAGGTGGTCGTTATTGTTTGCCTAATTAAATATCCAACTTGATTTTTAATATGCTTAACAGTTGTTAATTTGAAATACATACTTGTATAATGAGTAAAATACGCTTGCCATTTACGATACCCTTACTTCTGCATTAACACTTATAGGATCTAAAAATAGCACATAGGGGAAAACACAGGTCTACGTCATTTTTTTAAAGGAAGTATTCATATCTACTCACAGGCTTGTATTTTTTTTCTTTTGTTTGTACTCGTATATCTGACAAATTTATGCTTTACTGAAAATATCCTTTCCTTTGTGAAACTATCACAATTATGAAGATGTTGACCCTTCACCAGTTTTGGTATGATAGGCTAAATTTAGCTGTCGATATCACGTGATAGATTGACATTCACGAGGAGGCATTACTTTCCTGGCAGGAAAATAAATATTTTTTATTGTTTAATATTTGATATATTTGTTACTTGATTGAATTGAGCATTATAATTAACAGAATAAAGGTAACTTTTATTAGTAATCAAACACATACATTTTCCCCTTTATTCAAAATTGACGCAAATTATAGCGTGTATAGCTTTAAAGCTCTTTCTAAAACTTTGATTTTGGGGGGCAAAAATTGCATAAAACCGCACATAGTCCTTTACGTTCGAATCAAAATGAAACTCAAGGTCTTCTTTAATTCCACACAATTTATCTGCTATTGAAATAAAATCATATTAAAAATGAACAAAAGCTGGGTTAGATGGGTAATGTAATTTTTATCTTCATCTTTAATGTTGAATTTTAGACGTTTTTAGACATTTTTACACAACCTTGTTGATTTAAAAAAAAAAAAGGATATGTATTCACATCGCTATAATGGATGAGTACATGTAACATAAGCAAAACTATCTCGAACTTCAAAAGGCCTTATACTGTGAGAAATGTTATTAACGTTATTATAAAGGTACATCTTATTGACATCTTATTGATGTTTTTATTTACTTAAAGGGTGAAAAGGCCAACAAAGAGAAATTAAGAAGCATGACTTTGATATCCCCCGGTACCTATGTCCAATTGTCAGTCGTAATAAAATTAAAAGGTCTGGGGTCTGATCAAGTTCAAATGTATGCTTAAATGAATATATATGTATAAACTTTCTGTCCACCTGAAAACGTATAATTGATTCTGAGGTGAGCTTTTTTTTTTATTTCTGAGGAACACATCGTCGCACTTTTCTCTAATTGTAGATAAAATTCGCCGAACTTTGATATAGAAGATAAAACATTAACGTTGTGACATTCAAACACAGGTTGAGTTCTCCGTAATAAATTGGAAATGATGAATCGGAGAAGAAAGAGTAAAATATACCAGTTAATAATACAACCTTAAATATGTGACGCATCAGACTACATGTCATGCACAATTATATCAACGATTAGCAAACACGAAACAAATACATTCTGTTAGTGTTCTTGCAAGCACAATATCAATTTCTGTGTAGGTTTTGTTTGTTGTCATCTTCCCCCGGGGGTATATTATTTCCACTGTTTCGGACCCCCCCCCCCATCCCCCCCCCCCCAAAAAAAAAACCACCCTTCCCCATTCCAGCTTAGCAAATACGTGTGCATATAATTAAATTTCAATAAATTTAAAATACACCGGGTCTAAGCTATGTTCCAGTATTACTTCAAGGTTTCTTTTATCCAATTATATGGATTTTTTTAAAATGCATTTATTGGTTGCTGATGGTTTTTTCAGAACTTAAATGACATGTTTTCAATATTTCCAAAATAGAAATATCAGGGATACTTCGACAACTCATATATCTAAGATATGTTTGAATTTTTCTTTTTATAATTTGTTGTTATCTTTAAAGGTCATTTGAAAATACATGTATCATTTATTAAATAAACTACATGTAATAAGTACCGGAGAAAATTGCGATAGTTATTATTTGGAGGTATTTGTAAAAGCATGTCAATAGCCTCAAGTATTATAGCGTTTTAATGACTTGTTAATGGAAATAATAATAGGCTTTTCGTTTTTTCTCCTATTATTTTTTTTGTTGAACTTTAAAACGAAAATTGTGATTTCTTTCATATGATAATATAATTATTAAAAGTAAAATCATGCGAATGGCACAGAGTCATTGTATCATTTCTGTTTTCTTTTCTTTTTTCCCTTTTATTTAGCCCTGAAACAGCAAATACTTGAAGACATCAGAAGAGAATTAAGAGAGTATTATAATGCAACGGTATGTTTTGGGGATAACAATTACTTACAATTAACTTACCATGAAAACGTGAGAACGTCAGACGGAAAAACGGGAGTCTCCGAGAGCTAGACAAACAGAGAGAGAGAGAGAGAGAGAGAGAGAGAGAGAGAGAGAGAGAGAGAAAGAGAGAGAGAGAAAGAGAGAGAGAGATTATATGTACATATGTTTTGTTTGTGTGATTGACTTTAGCCAATGAAAGTTGATTCTATTAACGAATCCAGCAATTTCACACATTACGCCTTCTACATGAACTGCATTTAAATATGTTTTTAAGCGTAAGAACTTTATTCGGTATAATTACACTTCCCGACATCTGTTTTTTTTTTTGTTTTTTTTTTTTTTAAAGAGGAATTTGGGTTTTCTTGATATTGCCATTGATATCACAAGTCGATTATTTCTTCTCAAAAAGAATTATTGTTTCAAGATATGCCATAAATTGTTTTGATCAAGATCAACTATATTTTGTAGTCTAAACGAGAGGAAAGCGGAAGTGGAGGTACGCGAAATGAAGATGAGATTGACAACAAGGTAAACGATCGAACGCACATTGAAATTATTTTTTTTTTTTTAAATAAATATAAAAATTTATCAGTCGCAGTTTTTGTAGATTTCAGAGTGACTTTATTTGTTTAAAAGAGTTTGATGTTTCTTTTTCTAGGATATCAATCCCGATGACAAAAATATACAGCTACTGCTGAGTATGGGTGTAGAAATAGACGGCGTTGTTAATGAGGTCAGTTTCATCATTTTGCGAAGAAAAGCATATTCCAGTTATATAAAATGTTGTGAAACTTTTGTAATTATTTTTTTTTTAAATGTGAAGTGTGGTTATTTTCTTCTTAATCGAAGAAAAGTTGCCCAAAATATATATACAAAACGTAATCCGAGTTTTTTTATTTTCAATTTCTAAATTTTTGAATTTATATAACTACTCACTAAATCTAAGGACGTAGTGTGCTCTAAAAACTAGCTTGTTTGAAAGGTTTAGATTTCTGTTTACATTTGAAGGGCTTAACATTTACATAGCATTTATACGGACAATTTTAATGTGGTATCGTTGTTAAATGAAACGAAACAAACACAGAAAAAAGATCGAACTCATATAAACATGTCACTGCTTAAATAGCACATATATTTTTGTTCACAAGCCTCAGGATATTCTCCCATTTAAATACAACGATATCTAGACTGGTATACCCCCCCCCCCCACCCACCCACCCACACACACGCGCGCGCGCGCTTTCTGCATCTCTAGATCTGCAGTCCTTCCCCTGTACTTGCTATGTGCTGGTATGCACCTGGTCACTAGCACTAGTCGGTGCTGGAAGAGTTTGCGCACGTGCACACACAGGCACACACACACTTTTCAATCCCCTCTCTAATCTCCAATACAAATGAAAAAAAAAAGTTTTAGGTGTCCGAAAGTTCTGTTGCAACTAAATGATGACTCTTCCTTATCTTTCTAGCCAAACGGACTACACCCCGAAGATTCCGAGCAGTTTAAAGAACAGAGTCTGGATAGAACAATAGAAACAGACCGCGAGGCGGATAAGGAGGGAAAGGTTTGTTGATTTTATTGTTATTCCTGTATTTTCAGCTTAATGTTTAAATTAAAGTTAATGTCTAAAGTTATGATCAAGCTTAAGAGGTTCAAATAATATTGAACATATATATTGTCCATTGTGTGATTGTCAATGAAAGTAACCGTATTTCAAAATCAAAGTATTTTTAAAAAGTTCTTAAAGACATTAAATCAAATTCAAAAATTGAACGGTCGATGCTAGCTTGTTGATGTATACATATATATATGTACATGCTCCAGAAAATTAACAGAGGAAATGTAGCTCCACGGGAAATTCGCGTTGACGGACCATAGAGCTACAGTTTCATACCCCCAAAAAATGAATATGTCTAAGAAATAATCTTTGAGTATAATGAGGTGATAATGTCGGTCAGGAGATGATCATTTCCAATAAATCCCGAATTGTGCATACCCCGCCCCATTTACACGTTTTATTGGACTATAATTACAAAATTGATTCGTAGTCTTTAATGTCATACAAAAAATTCACTAAATATTAATGTTCTTAAATTAGTTTAATATAAGTCCAAAATTGGTTGCAACTTTTGTACGCAATAAATATACAGTAGGAAGAGTGGAAATGAAACTGTAGCTCAATGGCCCGTCAACATGAGTTTCCCTTGGAGCTACAGTTTAATCTTCCATAGAAAAATACAGGCCAGAAAAAAACACCATGTCACGGTTGTTCATTTGTGCGTATCAGTTCTTTTCATTAAAAAAATGGTTAGCAATAATGACTTTGACTTTGCATATTTCAGACAAGAAATAAAAGAAATTTTGGACCAAGCTGGGTGAAATGGCCGAAAGGAATCGTACCCTATGAATTTGATGACAGCTTAGGTATAGATTTTAGAATGGCGCATCTATTATGCATAGTCATACATTGGTTTTTGGAGTGTTTATTTTTTTCTTGATATTATATGTATTTGCGGTGGGGTTTTTGTACTTGAATTCAACCAAAATATTTAGTTTTAAACATTGTTTTTACATGTATGTAGAAGAATCAAAATTGTAAACAATAAAAGCGTATTTAAATGCATTAATCTTTATCATATATTTCAAATCTAAAATGTTTTGAGAATTGCCACAATTTCACTAAATTGTTCTGATTATTTTATCATTATATGTTTCTTTTTTTTTCAAGTTGCAAACAGAAAACCTTTCCTTGGAGCTGTAAAATTGTTTGACGATCTGACATGTATTAAATGGAAACCTAGATCCTCTGAAGTCAAAGCGGAAGTAGGCCACGACGGATATGTGAGGGTTAAAAGGTAGGTCATGCATTGGAAAATCATTGTCACATGATGTGAAATCAAACAAGTTTTTGACAGCGTTTAGAAAAAATAAACTTTGCGACTGTTCATGTTAAATTTTTTACTGAATTTGCAGCGAAAAATATTCGCGAGGATTGCTTGCACGCAAATAAATTTGGCAATTTATCGCACTTCATTAAAAAAAATATTCCATTTGATGCAATCTCTCATTTCATACATTTGATATGATATTGCATTTAGTGACTGAAACAAAAAGCCATGTATACACTACAATGTATTTTTGTAAAACAACTTTTATTCGCTTTCAAGAATTTTTCGCAAAGTTCGCGAGAGCCTTGTTTTCGCGAATATTTCTCGCCGAACGAGCCCTTGTCGCTTGATTCTTATCACAACATGGTTCTGGATAAGGCTTGGTAGCGAAAATTAGTCGTCGCGATCCAGTTTATCTCCAATCAATCGCGAAATAAAGTCGCCGCGAATAAAAGTTGGTAAACAGTACTGTCACATTGAATGCCATGTTACATTTTTACGCGTTTGATACGTTATAACAGTGGCTCCGGCTGCAGTTCCGGTGTTGGCTTTGGAGGGGACGGAGAGCACGCCATGAGTTTATCAGAACCCGGATGTGGATCGGTGAGAATAGATCCATGTATAGAACCATTTTAGCAAGACCGTGGACTTTTGATAGGACGTAGCTATCTATTTCTTGCATCAGAACAAGTTAAAAATGACGCTGTTTTCGAGTAAAATATGCATAGATTGCAAGGTCTTGACTCAAAAGGCAAAAAAAAAAAAATCATGTTGATTTTAAAAAGACATGACAGAGTGGCCTCCAATGAAATAGACAGGCCTACGTCACAATGCTGTTTGACATTTGTTAGGACGTATCTTCCAACTATCATCAAAACAAGTTAGAAATGACGCTGGTTTCGAATGAAATATTTTAAATAGGCATTTGCCTCATTTGCCTCCTTATTGCGCTACGTACGGCCGTGGAAATACGCATTATGTGCGTAGTCTTGGCAAATTAAAAAAGTGAAAT
This sequence comes from Magallana gigas, assembly GCF_902806645.1. Lineage (NCBI taxonomy): Eukaryota > Metazoa > Mollusca > Bivalvia > Ostreida > Ostreidae > Magallana > Magallana gigas. The sequence goes on along the minus strand of NW_022994848.1, from coordinate 885,312 downwards.
TAGTTTCGAGTGAAATATGCACAAATGATGTACATGTAGTCAAAGCTCAGAAGCCGGACAAAGAGCCAATGCTTAATGGGCAGCAATGAAATAGATATGCCTACGTCACATTGATGTTTGACACAACTACCCAAAGCCTAAGCTCCTGATAAAATGGTTCTTAATTCAGCCACCATGTTTCTATGCTGGTCATCTTACAAGTTCTCGCCTATGTGTTTGTCTGTACTGTTTGTGAATACAATACCGTGTTGCCGATTATAAAAAAGGTAAAATAAAATAGAATAAAGGAAACGTTTATCTATGTTGATTTTGGTTCCATGTATTGAAAAACAGAAGATGTTTTGTTCATTATTAATTGGTATGCGAAATACATAGTTCTGTTTGAAAAAAAAATATCAGAGAGTTTTAGGACAGACAACTGTTAAAATTTCTTCATCTTATACAAAAAGTCATACATTGTACTTCTAAACATTTTGGAATTAGTATAAGTTGGCATAAATATCATAAGATTTCGGATTAAAAATAGCATTGGCTGTGAAATATTGATCTAAAATTGTTGCTTATGTCATGTTAGCTTGTTAATATAAACTTCAAAAGGTTGACCTTCAGATTAAGATAACAAAGATGTGACGCCATATTAATGATTCTCTAATGAAGTATTTGGCAAAAAAAAATATAATTACTTGTCTTCTTCATCATACCAAGGTCGGGATCGCGATGCATGAGATGTTGCACAGACTTGGACAGAGACACGAACAAGCTCGTAACGATCGGAATCGGTATGTCAAAATTGTCTGGAAGAATATCCAGTCCGGGAAAGAGTCCAACTTCTACAGAACTTTTACATACGACCGCAACCCGTATGATGTTGGAAGCGTTATGCAGTATGGATTTACGGTAAAGAAAAAAAAATTAAAATGGTAAACAGCGTGAATAACATGTTCATTTAAGCACTGTTTTAAGTATTTTTTTTTAAATATATAATTTCTAAGGTGGTTAATATGTAAGTTTTAATGTTTTATTTAACCTTACAATGAAACAAAACATATTAAAAACGCGTGATAACGTTAATTTTGATAAATTAAATAAATTGAATAATTGTGTTCAGTCGATTTAGGCTTTAAAGTCTTTTTTCAGGAAATTGAACGTTGCAGATTTTCAATACAAACATAAGGGGAAATATACGCTGAATGTAAAAGTTCTTTTTATAAATTCATATCATTTTAGGCGTTCGCAAACATAATGACTATTTCCTGAAGCGAAACCTATTGGTCGAGAACATGTTAAACCTTTTCATTTCTGGAGTGACAAATCTTATTATGCTATATAGTAACAAGTTTTAATGTTTTATTTATCTTACAATGAAACAATATATTACAAAATGTGTGATAACGTTAATTTTGATAAATTAAATAAATTAAATATTTGTGTTCAAGTGCTTTGAATAGGCTAAGTGTTTTACGGGAAATTGAACGTTGCAGATTTTCAAAACAAACATAAGGGGAAATATACGCTGGATGTAAAAGTTCTTTTTATAAATTCATATCATTTAAGGCGTTCACAAACAGAAGGACTATTTCCTGAGGCGAAACCTATTGGTCCAGAAAAAAAATTAAACCTTTTCATTTCTGGAGTGACAAATCTTATTATGCTAATAGTATATAGTAACAAGTTAATGATTTTATTTACATTACTTGACATGCGCTTGAATGTGGTGATGTTTGTATACTCTGTCCCGAGTTTTTGCTTCCACCACTTTTTGCTTGATATTTCAATAATTGTAAATACCTTTGTGCTCAAACTACGTTTATCTACTAATATGAAAAATGTCCAGATTATCTGTTTTGAAACGCCCCTTCTACCGCTTCAGGTTTCAATGCACATCCAAAAATTGAACGTCTACGGAGATTTTGCATTTCATCAACCATTAAGAAGCCCGGATGATAACGTTAAAAAATTGCGCGAGGTATCCCGAGTACTTCCGAATGGAGAAAATATTAAACATTTCCCATTATGAATATCCTTTAGAAAATTGTTTTCGTTCCTGTGAACTTTAATGAGTGAAAAGTAATAATTGTTCAATGAAGATATCTTGGACATATTTCCTTTCATCGATTTCAATTGTATTTCTTTCACAGGTATGTGTATTTTTATTAAAAATCATCAAAAATTGATGGAAGCAATAACTTAGGACAGACTTTAGTTCTGTTAGAAAAAAAAAATGTTAAATTTAGAAAATCACAATGGAAAAGTTTTGAATAACGCTGCAACTACATTTGAGTAGACGAACTCACTGACAGACGTTGAGTACCAAAAGTTTTAGGGAAAAACAACCTTTGTCTATCTAATTTTCTCATCAAAAAAATCCACAGATTATCAGTGAGAGCTTTAATCTGTTTTCAGTCGTTCGGGGGTGGCAAAACAACGATAGAAGTGATTGACAACAACCTTAAATACCTGACATACCCAAGCGGACAGATATTGTCTTTCTATGACCTAAAGGATGTCTTAGATCAATATGATTGCACAGGTACATGAATGTACGAATCTACCAATATTTGTTTAACCTAACCTTAATGCTTTCGGAGAGGGTTTATAAAGGCTAAGCCTGTAGTCTAATCCTTTTGAATCATCAATATAATACGTTTAGGTTAAATTAAATTATACACCCAACCCATAAAAGCATCATAAGCTCAATAAAAAATGATTCATTTACATGTACATGTACATGTATGTCGATTTAAAATGATTTTAAATAAGTCGTTTAGAAAACATATAATTAAGCATATTGCTGAAAAAAATTTCAAATACAAAAGATGCTTAAATCAAATAGATATTGTCTTTCTATGACCTAAAGGATGTCATAGATCAGTACGATTGCACAATGTACATATATATACGAATCTACCAATATTTGTTTAACCTAACCTTAATGCTTTCGGAGAGGGTTTATAAAGACTTAGCCTGTAGTCTAATCCTTTTGAATCATCAATAAAAAACGTTTAAATTAAATTAAAATCCCCTCATGCTTAGATTTATTATTCTTAATATTTCATACATGTACCAAAGTAACTAAATGAATGCTATTCGAAGCAGCCTATCAAAATTGCTGGTCACCCATTTGCCGGTATACGTTTGATACATCAGAGCTAATTAAGTATCTCTTCCGGTCTCCGCAGAAAGGATAAACCCCCCCCCCCCCCCCCCCCACCCCCACCCCCACAAAAAAAATTAATAAATAAAATGGTTGGTTGCTACATGAAATTATTTGCATTTGAGGAGTAGAAAAGAAGAAGTCTTGACCGGGATTCGGACAACATACCAATTGTTAGACTTTCAGACAGAGTTGTTGCCCGTAGACAATATTTGCGCTTCAAGTCTATCAATTCATATGTTGTACTTCGGCCTAGGGCAATATTCTGTCTCCATGTCGAACAAATCATAAAGTGCCATTTTATATCCAGCCCATAAAAGCGTCATAAGCTTAATAAGAAATGATTCATTTACATGAACATGTATGTCGATTTAAAATGATTTTAAATAAGTCGCTCAGAAGACATATACATGTAATTAAGCATATTGCTGAAAAAATTCAAATGCAAAGGATTCTTAAATCAGACTTTATCTACCTTCAATAATTTTTTAATTGTTTTACATTTATATATGACGATAATTCATATTCTTATAATTTTCTTTCCCAAAGCTCATTGTACTAATGCTCCAAAATGTCAGAACGCCGGCTACGTCAACACAAAGTGTGAGTGCGAGTGTCCTGAAGGCTTCACGGGGGCGCTCTGTGAGACGGTCGTCACTGATCAAGGTAAATTACATGCTGTAGATTCCACATGATTTATGTGAGTACTTATTTTTGCGATTCAGTTGTTTTGCATCAAATCGCAAAAATATATAATAGCGAATGCTGAATTTGTATTAATTTTTAGTTTCATAAAACATAAACAATTAAAAGCGAGATTTTATAATCCGTGAGGTGTGCTTCGTGCGATTTTACGCAGATATTGATTACTCTCGTTTAAGTAGGATTCTAAAATACTTGATTTCCATATTTACTAAATAAATGAGACATTGTGTTAATTATCAACCTATGTATCTTTTAACATGTACATATAGAGTAACGACTAAGACTCCCCAAGTTCTTCTTTCACCACTGAACAGAATTATCAAAATTTCAGTCAATAGAAATCGGTGGTGAACAAATAACCTATATGTCTTAATTTTTTAGACCTGACTTGTTTACTAGATATTTATTTAATTATAATAAAGTAAAGGGAAAATTTCATAGTGTATAGCTATTGAATTGGAGCGTTTTCTTTTAACTTTATACAGACCCCCCCCCCCCCCCACCTTCCGAAAGAGATTATAACAGCCGTCTAAATAAAAAAAAAAAACATGATGTTAATATATGTACATTTTAATGGGTTTTTTTTCTGTAACTAAGTATTTTTTCTTATTCAGCATTTTCAAAAATCGTAGGGGTGGGATATGTTGGCTTGCCCAATTTTTTAAAATTACATTAGAGCAATATGGGGCACAGTATAAATGTGCTTAATGTACTTGATTCCGTGTTCGACTGATTGTGTGGTTTATCTTCAAAAAATAAAATATTAAAATTTCTTCCGATCACATTGAATAAAAATTGTCTCATGATATTAACTGCACACTCGTTTTGTTGACGTCACAGATTGTGGAGGGTACCTTACGTTGAAGGAGGGCACGGCTGATTTGGGCGTAAACAGGGACATATCTGTATCGTCTCCAAACTACCCGGGCCCAGTCGGTCAGGGGAAAATTTGTAGGTGGGCCGTCAAGGTAAAAATGAAAGCCTTATTGTGCTAGAATGCATGTATTTAGTCTTTTCTTTTTTCTTATGAGTCGTTTTTTTTAATGAGAGTCTTAAGTGAAGACAATTAAGTTAGATAAAAATGTGATTTTTGTTTTCTTTTAGATATTCCTTAAAAAAATTAAATACTTGACTAAATGTTTCCATACCTATCAATCATATCTGTAATTAAAGGCACCAGATGGTTACATAATAAAGATGACGATAGATGACCTACACATGGCCTACAATCCGGACACACTTCGCTGCTACCATTGGCTGGAGGTCCAATACAATCTGCCCGGACAACCTGGCATTCGGTATGACCCTAACGGATATAAAACCAACTCTAGGATTGGTTGAATAATATCATAATAAACGTGATATGATATTGATTTTTTTGTTTCACACGATAACAATTGGATTTAAATTTATTACAAAATGACTTGAAAATAAGAAAATCTAATTCAAAATATTTTTTAAATTTGATTCCTGTTTTCCTATATTGTGACCATTTTGACAGTCGCTGCGGAGACATTGTTGGTGAAAGTTTCTTAACCTCAGCTGATTCGCCGACATTTATGATTGTTACCATGGATACCAAGTTTGCGGGGAGTAGAGTCATGAACAAAGGATTTAAGCTTCATTTTGAGCTAGAACGTGAAGGTGGGCCATTTATTTAACAATTGGGAGCTTAAATTCTATACGTAACAATCAACAGTTTTGAACATGGTGTTACCTTCACGTTCTATGTTCTATATTGAGTGAATTTATATGTAAATGTGTTGACATTCTTTGTAAGCAATTCAAGTCTCTTGATATTCGCACATCAAAAAATGATATTGTCAAAGTTCACAAGATCTGTTTTTCATTTTTTTTTAAATGACAGAAAAGCAGAAAACTGGATAAAAGTAGACAAAATATGTTTTGCTATTTTCAGTGTGTAGAGACAATCAATGCGCGTTTGGAGTGTGTGTAGCTGACGAGCTGAAAGCGTGTAAATACAGGTGTGTTTGTCAACCCGGGTACGAAGGGGAGATGTGTGACAAAGTCGTAGGTGAGGATATCAAATGAATAATCTCTCTCTCTCTCTCTCTCTCTCTCTCTCTCTCTCTCTCTCTCTCTCTCTCTCGTGCAATACACTGAAATATATATCCGTACCTGAAGCTAATTTTTTCTTTGCAGTTAATCATTAAGTGTTCAATATACAGTGTCATTTGCTACAGTGTAAAAGGCGCGTTAGTAACAGTAATCGGTTCCAATGGTACAATAACCAAGCCCTGAACCACATTTTCATAATATTAAATGGTTTAGATTTAGAATTCGATACTGTGCAAATAAGCCGTCAATTTTGTTTTTGTAGACAATGCAAAACTAAACTGCAATTTTGAACGGTTTGAAAAATGCTTCTTCGATAACGTCAAGGAAGGAGCTGATTTTGAATGGGGACCAGGATTTGTAAGTACAAGTAAAAAGGGGGTTTTCTTTCTCTATTTCCGATACTTTGTCTAAATTTTATTGATTTAATGACCTCAACAACCAAAATTCTTTGCGCACATTCAGAAATGAGAACAATTTTCTCAAATTCTCCGTCACTATGGCTGATATTAATAAATTTTACTTGTATCCTTTATGATCAGAAACACTCCCTGTCCTTGGGGACGGGACCGGAAGAGGCACACAGAGGGCTACGGTTCCTGTTCACTGAAATGTCCTCGCCCAGGAAGCCAGGAGACAAGGCCATTATAAGAACAACTGTCCCGCTACCAGGTTAATGTTTAGTTTAGCAATTTTCTGTTATTTTGTTAGGTATAATACTGTAAATTCCTTATAAAACGCGAGGAATTACAGTGTAGTATCCGCGTAAAAATCGCGAGAAGCATCCTTCGCGGATTTTAAAATCTCGCCATTATTTTCTGAGAGTTAAAAACTAAAATAAATAAGGAAAAAAGTTCAGCGTTTGCGATTTTATATTTACGCGATTTGATACAAACCAGCGGGGTGCGGAATTAAGTATTATTGTAATATAAGGAATTTACAATACATTTTTAATTCCGGAAAATGAAAGAAAGCATTCTTCCTTAATTTAACATTAAACGATCATTATTAGAAACAGACTTTGTTAATGAATGTTATGAGTATCTCCGTTTTTGAATCTGTGGTAGATATGCTTCATTGATTTGTATTAGAAAAATGTCTATCTGTTTTGGTTTTACTTTATAAGATATTCCGTGTCATCATTTGTACAGAGAAGGCCGGCTGCCTGTCCTTTGCATACAACATGTTTGGTCGTAACGTCAACAAGTTATCTCTGTTTTTGGAGGACTTTGGGTCAACTAAAACCGAACTGTGGTCAAAAACAGGAAACCAAGGGTCTGATTGGCTGACTGCAGACATTAATGTCCCAGCTACGAAGGGGCTTAAAGTAAGTATGCCACCCGTTGCTACTCAACATTACTAGTATAGCATTTTGTTTACCCAGCAGTACTGCTTTTGTTGATAATGTACATGCAGTTATAGCATTTTTTACATTAGCAATACGTCGATTTTTTAAAATGTTATCTGTACCAAGGCAGCTTTTATCAACGGAAGAATAAACTTTCATATTTTTTTTCGAAAGAAAAAACAATCAAACTTTTTTTTTTAATTTATCGTTTGGCCTTGGTATTTATCTTTTTAATGCTTCAGCTGAATCATACAATGGAGATATGTATCCGGTTTCATCAGAGTCAAATCACTATGCCGTTTATTTTATTTTTTTATCTCTGATGTAAGATATTGAAATGCGATTTATTAAATGTAATCGGTCAGGAGAGGAGAAAAAAGAATCAAATTCACTACTTAAATCATTTGTATTGTATTGAAAAACATTGTTAATTTCACTATTTTTTGAAGCTGTCGTTTGAAGCAATCACTGGCGACTCGTGGGATAGTGACATTGCTTTGGATGACATCTGGTGGAAAGTTGGAAAATGCGGTAAATTTCAATAGCACTGACGTATTTATCAAATAGAAACCTTCCTTTTTTTTAAATTTTAAAATTTTTACTACTTGAACCTCAACTTTAGTTGGTTTACTTTTTCGACGGAAGTTTTTTTTATTGCACGTCTCAAATGTTATGCATGCATGTTAGCATTTTTACACGTTTGAAAGAGCTATTATACCTTTTAAAGAAATAATGTTAACTGAGAATATGATCAAATGAATATGAGCATGAACGTGCGAAATGTTAATATTTGCATTCGGTCTCTCTCCTCATATTTTAACAATGTAGATATTAGAGCTCCTAAGGACTGTATTGAATATGGGAAAGAATACAAAGGGACACGGAGCTACACCAAGAAAGGGGTCAAATGTCAGGCGTGGAACGTTAATGAACCCCACGAGGTGACATCAAGTGAGCTTAAACCTTTTTTCATACCCTCCATTAACAGTGATAGTTAATCTTAACTGAAGGTCTTAAAGTTTAAGCAATTTAGTTACACTTTTAATTTAGAGATAATCACAATTATTTAGAGGCTAGGTCCACGTATTCAATAATTCATAACATGTAAACTGAAATTCAATACAATATTGTGCATAATATTCAGTCATTGAGTCTAATAATTTCTGTAGATTGCATTGTCAAACAATATCCACTTTTACCCTAGACTGAATGCCATGTTTTACAGAATACGCCCACTTTGAGTCCAACTACTGTAGAATGGGGGGTGAGGCGGATGCTTGGTGTTACACCACAGATACCAACACAGCGTGGGACTGGTGCGGCGTCCCTTACTGCTGTATGTACAGTTCTCAGTGATTAATTTATCAATAAACCTAAATATATAAGTGGTTCACATCATGTTTCCAGTATATCCGTGGAAAAGGGGGGGGGGGCTTTGTGCAGAATTGTTTGTGTTTCGATGTTTGGAAACAGCTTTTACTCGATATCAAAGTAATTTTGTTATACTGGACAAAACAAAAGGCATCTCAAATTTTAAAAGACACGGAACATTTCTGCATCCACCCCCCCCCTCTCTCTCTCTCTCTCTCTCTCTCTCTCTCTCTCTCTCTCTCTCTAAATTTCATTAATATTTTCTTTTTAGTTATAATTCCACAAATGTGGTTATAATTGATGGTTTATTTACATAACTGTATAATGCATATGCATCTTATACATGTTTGTAAATTACATAAGGTGGAATCATTTTTGTTTGTGGGGGACCAATGTTCGTGGCTTTCGTGGGTAACCCTTGTCCGCAAATATACATCCTAACGAACATATATGCAAGCACATGTTGAAAATTTTTGTACGAAATAGAACTTTCTACCAACGAAATTACGTCCTCATGAACCGCAAAAAATCTGGCAACCCCCGAACATTGACCCCCACGAATAAAAATGATTACAGATTACGTGTATTTCTATACAATTGAAAAAATAAACCTGACGTTTTGTTCTACAGACGCCACGGAGTGTTCCTACGCCTCTGACGGCAGTGACTATGTCGGGACAGTGAGTCACACAGTGACTGGCTTGCCCTGTCAGATGTGGGATTCGAACACCCCACACACCCATGACTACAACAAGCTGACCAACGACCAGAACTACTGCCGGAACACAGACTCCAGCAAGGCCCCCTGGTGTATGACCATGGACCCCTCCGTCCGCTGGGGGTACTGCGACGTACCCAGATGTGGTAAGATGGCATTATTTTATTGATATTTGTTTTTAACTTTTTTCGTAGATTTCGTTGTTGAGTTGATCTAGGAAATTCAAATGTTGAACGAGCATATATGTTTCCAAACATATTGCACTGATAGGACCATTTGCCACCGGTTCAGGTATTTTCGATACTGTGATCCATTTCTTACTTTAAGTATTAATTGATGTGCATGATTTGTTATGAAAACACAGTACATGCAAGATATTCATCAGTCACACAAAATCATTTAATTAAACTAGACTTTGACCCGTGCGTGCACGGGTTGACATTGCATGTGATATCGGACATTTATGAAATAGATACATCAACACCCCGTATTGTTGACATTTACATAACCAAGCTTTAAGCCTACAATAATGCTGTTAATTTAACTACACTTTGCTTAGTTTGAATAATCTATGTGTCTCGGTACAGGCCATTGCCACAGTTAAAAAGCCTCCGATATACCCGTAATGTAACAAAAATGGCAGAATCGCTCCGAAATTGCATTAAAATTATTCATATCATAACAAACCATTTTAAGGCTGTAAATATCTTTCATCTAAAAATTTAATTCATGTTGATTAAGAATTCAACTTTTTTTCACCAACGTTTTTTACTCGCTTCGAATTTACACACCATGTTGACAGTTGAAACGTTCAGGATTGTTCATATTAAATGAACTGAGTTAGAGTTATCTCCCGTATTTCCTATGATGATCAAATTTTAATGACAATTTTTCAATGAAAATTAACATGTATTTGTAAAATCGTTTCTGATGGTATCATTGTGGAAACATAAACTAAAGAGCCTCTCGTGATTTAGCGTGAATGTAATGCGCATGCACAAGATTGTAACATTTAAAAAATCCAGATAATTGATTATTGATTATTGATTACTGATTAGCAAAGCTTGACTGAGGAAAAAAATCCTGGTAATCTACTAGTACCAATGATGTTTAAAATATTTAAAACAAAAGACAATACTTTTCCGATTTTTCTGAATTGAAGCCCAAAAATTCGAGTCTATTATTTTAATACAGTAGTATAGACGCCAAGTAATGTTTGTTTTTTTCCAAACTCTCTAAGATACTACAATAAAATGTAATGTTCAAGCGTTCTCACGATTTAAGAACATCTATAAAAAAAGTTTTGAAAAAAAAGATGTTGTAATACACAGAGAGAGTGGAACAAGAGTGCATCCTTACGGCAACAGGGATAGACTATGCAGGGAAAACCAAAGTAACAGCTTCAGGAAAAGATTGCCTACCATGGAAAGATGGTTGGTATATAGATGTTGGATGGTCATCAGATTCACGATTAGATCTACCTACCTAAAATGTTAAGAAAGGAACTTAAACTTTAATTCATATAAAAAAATATCTATGTTTTTTGCCTTTAAAATTTGGGTATTTTTCTAATTCTTTTTATATAGAAATCTTCCTTTTAAGGAGATCAATACAGTTTAAAAATAACCACGACAGCCTACTCCTTTTAATGCTGATGGTTTTGATAAAAGTAGCTGTTCCTTTCAAACCAGCTTTAACTTTTATTTTCATTTTAGTATTGATGGAAAAATACTTAGAATGAAAAAATAGTGCTATCAATTATTGTATTTCAAATATACTTATCTATTGAACCATTTTAGTCTCAGAACATATGGCACAGGACGAAAATTACTGTAGAAATCCGGATTCTTCGGGCAGACCTTGGTGTTATGTCACGGGAGACACAAAGCCAGTAAAGGAAGACTGCAAGATTCCGGCTTGTGGTAAATTGTTTATGTTGTCATATTTACATTTGCAAATATGATTCTTTATATTAACTTATAGAATAACGAAAACGTTCAATATTGTGTGAACGTTTCCTTGACGTCAAAATGATAAGCGGACGTGTTTATCACTTGACAGTTGCAATATTGTAAACGTAAAAACATCGTTTCTCTAATGATTCTGACCGATTTGCCATTCTCATATATAAGTAATAAACAGCAAAGTTAAAAAGTTCACTGAGATATGTACTTGGTTGGTACGTAATCAAATTTTATAAGAAGCCCTTCGGGCTTCACAGAATTTCATCACGTGACCAACCAAGTTCATGCCCCAGTGAACTGTTTTTAATTGCTGTTTCTTTCATAAATAAAGTATCTTGAATATTTGATTAATACATTATTGTAATTTACAAAAAAATATAAAACTGAAAAATGAGACTTGTAAAAATATGTTTAGGAACAAATAATACTATTTTTAGCTGAATCTCCTTGTTTTGGGAAGCCTTGCAAGAACCATGGCAAATGCACAGTAAAAGGCACTTCATTTACCTGTACCTGTCTACAGGGGTTCAAGGGCGATAAATGTGAAACGCTAGGTATGTTTTAAATCAGTATTGTATAGCACATTTTATTTTCTGTTGTTAAAAGCAATAACCATCTAAAGTAAACAAAAAAAAGATATATAATTTTTGTGAACATGTGTTGCTCTATAATTTTTATGAACATGTGTTGTTGAATACTATTCAGCATTGAACTGTAAAGATACGCAAAGATTATGGTTTTTAATAACTGTATACATGTAATGATTTACTTTCACTGATAAAATCTTATTCTTCCTTTTGAATTATCTATCTATCTATCTATCTATCTATCTATCTATCTATCTATCTATCTATCTATCTATCTATCTATCTATCTATACACTTTATCAAGTTAGATAATAGATCTTCTAAATCGCTTTAAAAATCAAACTACTGTACAGAACCAATAGAAGAGGCAGATTGCAAAAGAACTACCACAGGTTGGGAATACAGTGGAAAGATAGGGGTTACAAAGTCCGGGAGAACCTGCCAGGCCTGGGGCTCACAGACCCCGCACGAACATAGTTACGGAACAGACTTACCGGGGAACTATTGCAGGGATCCTAGTGATACCGGATATCTCTGGTGCTATACAACGGACCCAGACAAGAAGTGGGAGGAATGCAATGTTCCGGATTGTGGTATGTTTTGAAATATTAAGATGTCACTAAATGTGACCTGTTTTATCAACTGTAATATAATAAACAGTATGCTGCATTGTATTCAGTTAAACTAGGTTATTTTTTCTATTTTTTTCAATGATCAAAGAATGACCGAAATGTTTTACTAACTCAACTCGATATGCTTTTGCTGCTAGAGCTTTTAATTATTTAAACTATCTGTGTTTAGATATATACAATGTTTTATAGAAGATAGTGTACGTAAATAAAAGACTAAAAATCAATAAAATTGTAGTACATAATACATGTGTAGTGTACATTACTCATAAATATAAATTATACCATGTAGCAACACCACCTTTGGAATGTATCCCTGCCTCCGACCCACAAGGAAAACTCTACTTTGGAACTCACAACTTTGCAAAGAGCGGAGACCAATGCCAGCGCTGGGACAGTCAGACCCCTCACAAACACTCGGTGAGTGCACTGAGTGACCAGAAGAATTACTGCAGAAGTGCCGACAAAGAAAAGTGGCCCTGGTGTTACACAACTAACCCCGATAAACGATGGGACTACTGTAACATCCCAGCGTGTTAATGAACCGCGGTCTTTTGGGAAAAAAAAATGTTTGTCTAATTTACATATGGACACACTGCTTTATATTTTACTATAGAATTTATTAAAAATTCCAAGCAGCTGTTTTGTATGTGTCATTGTTTTACACTACCTTTAATATTTGTAGGGGTCCTTTTTTGCTTTAATCCTAGTAGTTTTCCTTTGGATTGGCATGGGACCTTGTTTACATGACAAAGAATTGTGAGCCCTATTTGTTAGCCCTTTAACTTTACGACCGACTCTCAAATTTTATTCAGTCATTGAAAATTCATTTCTAAAGCATTGTGATTAATAATAATAGAGAAAAAGGACTTTTGACCAAAATCGTGACCATGCCCCTTTAAGCAATAATCACATTTATTAATGTTGAGTCTTTGCCAAATAAATATGAAATACACTGGTAAAAAATTGACTCTCTCACATCGATTTTTAGCTCACCTGAACCGAAGGTTCAAGTGAGCTTTTCTGATCACCCGTTGTCCGTCGTCCGTCCGTCCGTCTGTCTGTCTGTCCGTCCGTCTGTAAACTTTTCACATTTTCAACTTCTTCTCACAAACCACTGGGCCAAATTTAACCAAATTTGGTACAAAGCATCCTTATGGAAAGGGGGTTATAAATTGTTAAAATAAAGGGCACAGCCCTTTTCAAAAGGGAGATAATTGCGAAACAGTAAGTTTAGGGTGCATGTCTTTAAAAATCTTCTTCTCAAGAACCACAGCACCAGAAATGCCAATATTTACACAAAAGCTTGTATATATAGTGAAGATTCTAAATTGTAAAAATCGTGACCCTCGGACCAAAACTGGGGCCCCAGGCGGGGTTCAAAGTTTAACATAGAAATACATAGGAAAATGTTTAAAAAATCTTCTTCTCAAGAACCACTGCACCAGAAATGCCAATATTTACACAAAAGCTTTCATATATAGTGAAGATTCTAAATTGTAAAAATGGTGACCCTCGGACCAAAACTGGGGCCCCAGGCGGGGTTCAAAGTGTAACATAGAACAACATATGGAAAAATTTTTAAAAATCTTCTTCTCAAGAACCACTGCACCAGAAATGCCAATATTTACACAAAAGCTTGTATACATAGTGAAGATTCTAAATTGTAAAAATCGTGACCCTCGGACCAAAACTGGGGCCCCAGGCGGGGTTCAAAGTTTAACATAGAAATACATAGGAAAATGTTTAAAAATCTTCTTCTCAAGAACCACTGCACCAGAAATGCCAATATTTACACAAAAGCTTGTATATATAGTGAAGATTTTAAATTGTAAAAATCGTGCCCCTCGGACCAAGACTGGGGCCCCAGGCGGGGTTCAAAGTTTAACATAGAAATACCTTAGGAAAATGTTTAAAAAATGTTGTTCTCAAGAACCACTGCACCAGAAATGCCAATATTTACACAAAAGCTTGTATGTATAATGAAGATTCTAAATTGTAGAAATCGTGACCCTCGGACCAAGACTGGGGCCCCAGGCGGGGTTCAAAGTTTAACATAGAACTACATATGAAAAATGTTTAAAAATTTTCTTCTCAAGAACCACTTCACCAAAAATGCCAATACATACACTAAAGGTTGTATACATAGTGAAGATTGTAAAAATCGTGACCCCCGAACAAAAAGTGGGGCCCCAGTAGGGGTTTAGATTTTAACATATGTAGGAAAATGTTTTAAAATCTTCTTCTCAAGAACTATAGTGCAACTGTTTGGGATATTACTATGCATACATGTACATCCTAAAATAATGTAGATTCAAAGAATTGTAACTCCCGGACAATTGATGGGCACCAAGAGGGGTTCAAAATTTAAACATTTTAAAAAACATAAAGGAAAAGTTTAAAAATTTTCTTCTCAAGAACTACAATGTTTTAGTTTGTGGAATTTCTATGCATGCATCCTTTGCTTATGTAGATTCCTAATTGGTAAAATTGTGACCCCCGGACCAATACTGGGGCCCCAAGATGGGGTCAAAATTTATTAAAGAAATATAAAGGTAACATGTTAAAAAATCTTCTTCTCGAGAACTACAATGCTTCAATTTGTGAGATTACTATCATGCATACAACCTTGTATAATGAAGGTTCGACAGTTTTAAAATAGTGACCCCTGGACTAATACTAGAGACCCAAGATGGGTTTAAAGTTAAATGTAGAAGTACCGGTATATATGGAAAATGTTTAAAAATCTTTTTTCGAGAACTACAATGCATCAATTTGTCAGATAACTACGTCAGCACCCTCAAATAGTGTAGATTCGAAATTATAAAAGCCGTGATCTCAATCTAATACTGGGGCCCCAAGAGGTGTTCAAAGTTTAGCATAGAAATATAGAGGGAAAATGTTGAAAAATCTTTTTCTAGGGAACTATAATGCTTCAGCTTGTGAGATAACTAGGCAAGCATCCTTAAATAATGTAGATTCCAAATAATAAAAACTTTAGCACTGGACTAATACTGTGGCCCCAAGAGGGGTTCAAAGTTTAACATAGAAGGATATATTGAAAATGTTTTTAAAAAGTTTTTCTCGAGAACTATAATGCTACAGTTTGTGAGATTACTATGCAAGGATCCTCAAATTGTGTAAACTCTAATGTAGTGGAACCAAGAGTTATCTTTCTTGTGTTCTGTACAGTCTGAGAGTTATTCCTCTTGAAGTGGAACTCTGCTATGTTCAGTTTTTCAGGTTGTGTACGTGCGGTCCCACCGCAGTGCTTCACATTTTCATTCCTATGTTACTATTTATGTTGTTCAAGCCAACCATAAACCTTGGACCATAACTGGGTCCCCAGAAAGGGGTTCAATGTTTAAAATAGAAAAAGCGTATGCTACGAAATGTAATGTTACAAGGAACTGCTGTTCAGGTGAGCGATGTGGCCCATGGGCCTCTTGTTTTTCAATGCAAGACCATCTTGATAAACGTTTGATTACTATAAATAACTTTTTCATGGTAGCACCTATAAATTCATGACATGGTAGACCAGATCTCTAAGTTGTTCGCCAAAATTATACGTTTCTTAGTTCTTTTTGAAAGATTTTAGGCTGAGAGGTGGTCGTCATTACAATTGTTTTCTACTCCAGAGAATGAAACCCAATTAAATTAATATATGAGAGTCCTTGACAAACTTGTGTACGGGTTATATGTAACTCAGGTGACCGTTAAGGCCTATTGGCCTCTTGCTTTTTTCCCCATGAAAAATAAAAGCAACGGGTTCGTAAGATTATCAATCTCAAAGTACTGAAAGTACTGGGAATGTGTTGTTTATGTTGTTAACAACGCATCCGTTAAGATTTTATTTAGAGGCATATTATATGGAGTTCTAATACGAATTTTTATTAAAGTTTAAACTTGACTTTTTTTTTCGTGAAGCTGTAGCCTTAAATACGTTCAAGTAATCGTTGAATATAAACTTCAAATGAAGACGAAAAATGCAGGATTCCAGCACAATTAGCCCAACTGTATTTTTTTGGTCTGAAACTAATTCTCCTGTCATTACTTAAAAAGACATTTTTTTCTGATTACGAAAATATGTCACGTAATGATATGTCAGGAAAAACAATACAGCGTGATTCTCTTACTCAACGCTAATATGATTATATATAAATGTCAAGATAGGGTATATTTTTGATATAAAATTAATTACAGTGTCATCGAAAACTAACTTTACAGAAACAAAATAGTTCCGTAAATATTCGTATATATATTAAAAATCTTGAATCTGCAATCCAGTTTAAAAGTCGCAAAGAAAAAACACAAGTACACACGTAGGATCACTCTAACTCAACTCTTTCGTCGTATTGTTCTATTTCGTAAGCAGGGTTCTGAAATAGAATATCATATATATTATAATATAACATAAAACTAAAACCTGATACATATTGTAATTCATCAATGTAAACTACTTAATACATAAAAAGAAATTGACATAAAATGGAGCATATTTTGCATTGATGTCCATCTAACAGTGCATATTTAAGTGTCTCATACATCATTAAAAGTATTTTTTTTTATTAAGAGGGATCCATGGTTGTCGCAATATTTTGACTGTATTGATATTCTTTAAAAGGTTTCATATAAGAATGTATGGAATTTTCATGTTTTAAAGATGATAACATTTTTAGGTGTTTTTTTACTATATGATAATAATAGTTAATAGCTAATTACATAATATTTAAAAAAATAAGGAAAATCTAATGGCCAATATGTTGACCAACTAGCCTCTTTATGTTAAAGCTGCGCATAAAGTGTACTAATGTACTGTAGACATGACATATCAGCAGATACATGTAATAATACGTAATCCATATCTACAACTAAACAGCAATTAAAAAATGACAAATTGTGACCTATACTTAACTGTAATTGACATATCAATGTCGTTCGATTCATCGACCTCTCGGTAATAATAACAGGAAACATCGATTTCTGACAGAGTGGATATACCACCAGTTCCTGTCTCCTCTGTGTCGTTATAATCGTGCTGTATCAACACATCTTTCTTTCAAAATCTGATAAATAAGCATCACTTGTTATATAAAGAAAGGTTTATCGTATGTGAAAATAGCATTCAGGTTATAAAATACAAATGACTGGCCGGCGATATTCATATTTACCGAGTCAACACACAATATGAGACCATTATTCCAAAGATCATAAGGAATAGGGCAACAATACAGAACATTCCATAAAACTCCATCTTCCATTTATGCGCATCAATTGTGAACATTGATACTGAAAATAATAATTGAAATGTTATTGAATACATGTATAACCACGGCAACAGTAAGCAATTCTTTAAGCTAAAAGTGAAACTTTTAACAAATGGCTGACAATTATGAATAGTATACATACAGAAGAAACACAATACATTGTTTTTAATTATATTCAGTTCTTTTAACCAAAATAATGGTTTTTATTATACAACAGATAAAAGTGATGATAGACATACGTTTAAGACACTTTGGTCCTTCCCATCCATCCATACACCCGCCATTACATTGTCCTGTGATGGTGTTACAGTCGAACGATGTTTCACAAAAAGCGCTGCATTTCTGGCGACACCCAATGCCGTAGTGTCCAAATTCACACGCTGCAAGCAACGCCGGGATTAAACATTATCACATGACATGCTAAGAGAACAAATGGTATCATTTTTGGTTCTTTATACATACGTTAAGAATTGTACTTACTTATATTACACAAGTCCCCCTGAAAACCAGCTCTACACCCGGTCAAGCATGTTCCATTGATGTTAGAGCACTGATCTAGATCACGGCATTGTCCGCATGCGTCCTTACAGTCTTCCCCATACCAGCCTGTGTCACAATCTAACGGGACATACATGTATAAATACTGTATAAACAATCAATATTACATCTTTATGCATGTTCCGAATCACACTATGAATACATCTTTTAAAATTAAGTTTAAGAGGGCAGGATGGTCCTGAACATTTTGAGGTTATCTTTAAACAAATGTGCCTGTATAAAATTGTACAAAAGAGTTAATTTTCAATGCTAAAATGTATAAATGTTATCTTATCTGTACAGTCAAATCATGCATATCGTATATAATTATATGCAATGCTATGGTATGCGATTTTAATGATATGTTATGGGATTTCAATGCAATGCTTTAAGATTTGTATGCTATGCAATGAGACATGAAGGGCCTACTGATATGCTATGCTATGGTATGCTATGAAATTTCAACGAAAACACTTCCATACACAGAAGAGTTCCACATATTTAGAGGTAAAATGAAAAAAAGCCAAAGTTTACCACTAATCTGCAATATGAATATTTATTTTAAAAAAAAAATTAAAACCGAGTTAAAATCATGTTGTATGCTATGCTAAGGTATGCGATAGTATGATATGGTATGAAACGATGAATGAGATTCTTTGAGAGTGTATGCTATGGTATGAGATTCCAATGCTATGCTTTGAGATTTCAATGATATCCTATGCTATGGTATATGTTGTAAAAGTTATGCTTGAACTGACTCTAAGATACCGTACGATCAAAAACATCATGTCTTAAAAGTTTAGGCAGATATAATGCTTAGTGTATCGACAACCAAGCCTCCTTGACAATACTTGAAATCTTAACATACTTGTGTTACACAGCTCTCCTTGAAAACCAGCGTCACATCCAGTTAGGCACGTTCCATTTGTATTTGAACATTGATCCATGTGACGGCAGTGACCACAGGTTTTATTACAGTTCACCCCATACCATCCTCTCTCGCAATCTAGATGTTCAAATGAAAGGTTAATATTCCTGTTTTTGAGTATCGCTTTCAGGGTACATCCAGATACGATGCATTTAGTAGACTTGTATGAATTATGTAAGCAAAGGTTTGCAAAGGGTTAACTTGTTGTATATCAAATGAGAGTTTGCAAATACACTATTGTATACATCTATACAGGTTTATTGTTAGACTCTTTTTTTGCGGTTCTGAATGGTAATCGACTTGAATTCATAGACAATTGTTCTTACAAAACAAAAGATAAAGTTTTCACATCGATGAAAGTTTTAGGATAAATCCACAAAAAGTCAACTAACTTAAATATTTAAGATAAAAATGTAAAAGTACATGTATATAATCAAAATAAAATCTACATAAGTCTTTGATATATCTTATTTCGCTTTACCTAATTGACAGCGCTGACCTTGGTACCCAGGCATACAACCCTGACAGGTGCCCGTCTCAATGTGACAGTGCTGACAGTTAACATGTGGACAAGGACTTGAACAGTCAGCTCCGTAATACCCAGCTGTTTGACAACCTTTAACAGAGTGAATATTGTTAAACGTAATGAAAATATCATTTAACATGAATGTTAATAATTGCCCCCCTCACAACGAATACATTTCTGCCAATCTGTTAGTCAAAAATGGCCGAAAGGGAACTTAAAGGTCACTGAGTGGTATATATCTCTCATTCAGTCATCTTTCCAGACCGTTCAATTTCTATTAATTTTACTGAATGACATACAATTGTCTTGGTTTAATGTCCATTATCGATCTCTTTCTGTTGTTTTAAAGATTATCCGACAATCTTCGGTAACTTTGTTATGGTCTACGTCAATCATACTTTGAATACCGTATATCCGGGTTTTTTCGTATTTCACAAAATTTGCGAAAATGAAGACAATTTGACACATTTTTAATTTGCATCAGTCATATTTTGCGATTCTAAAACTTTCATATAGAAAATGATACAGGATATAACGTTTGCGTATTCATTTATTTGCAATTTAAAAGAGATCGCGAAAGAAACGAAATTTAGTCGATTACAAAATTTACCGAATATACGGTACATGTAGTATATCATCATAACGAATTAGTATCAAGTAAAATAATTTGCTAAATAATATTTTTGTTCCAGTTTATGTTATAAACCTTACAAAAGGCAATGTATCTATAAATTTGATATTTTTTCTTTCCATCCCGTTTAGTTAACGTTTAGCTAAGTGACTTGGACGTGTTCATATTGTGTATTTAATATTTGTTCCAAAAACAACTGTTTCTGACGTAGTTTAAACAAATTCCTATAAAACAAATTCAATAAGGATTGGCAAACTAGCATTAATTTACCGTACGAAATGTGTAACCAGGCTGATATGCAGATACATTTTAAGTAATACCGATAATAACAATGAATATACATTGTAACAATCATAATCAGTTATATTTGATTAACATAAAACGTATTTATAGTGAATTGCATAATCTAAATAAAGTAAATCTTTAGATACGTTATTCTTATTATATGATTGTTGAATTATTGCTGGGCAATATAAGCTGTTCTTACCATATACCTCTACTTCACATAGATTATTCATAACATATGCACTGTTTCTGTCAGGATTCTCAATTCCAGCCAGTTTCTCGTTGTTGTAGATGACATATTGTCCGTGGACAGTGCACTTTGTTGTAAAGACAGCTGGCATCGTGCTTTCATTAAAACTGTTGTCCTTGAAACACAAAACTCCATGGTGTTTATCAGTTGTGTTGGAAACATACACAGAAAATCCTAGATAACTGTAAGCAATCTCGTGATTGTTATCTGGAATTAACGAATAAAATGAACAGTGAATTAAATGGATAGCTCAGTAGATCTTGGATACAGTTGTACTCTTATATACAGTTGATATATATAAAAGTAAACATGACCAACACATAGCAAAAAACCCCGAAAAAAAACCGAAAAAAACCCCCAGAAAAAAAAAGGCAAAAAATAAATAAACAAAACAAAACAGACAAAATAAAACAAAAAAAATTAAAACAAGAAACAAAACAAAATTAACTAAAAGAAAATCTGAAGCAACATATGTTACCTAGCATGAAAAAGAAGATATTTATTTACACAGAAGAAACAAATTTAATTATTATTGATGAAAAAACAGCCGTGTTGATTAATCAAGCCCAAAAAAATACATATTCAAAGATGTTCGACAGATTGGAATAAACTAAACTGTAATTATTTAAAGCTTTTTAAATCTTATTTAAATAAAATCCTTCATATAGATTTATTATACATATATAAATAAAAACAAATACACAAACGGTTTTAAGTTACCTAAGCCTTTGTTGATGGTCATGAAATAGATTGTGATGTGGTGTATACTGTGGATACTGGTCAGGTCCACCCACCAGGTGGAGGTCTGTTTGCCTAACGTTGTGGCAGCACATTGTCCTCCGTCCAAGCTTGGGTCCGTTTTCAGTCCGTCAACAACGTGATTTGCAACAGATACATTCTCTTTTGCCTGGTGTGAATTTGACTGGAAAGCTGGTTTGTGTAACGCCAGGTTCACTGTAATGCCAAACACACTAGCAGCTCACTCAAACATGTTCGCAAAACCGTAAAAAGTGATGATATCATATACATGTATGTGTCTTATACTCTTGCATTTCAAGCTTGATTATGTTTTACAAATAAATGAGAACAAAATTGATAGAAATAAATAGATATTTCAAGATTACAATTTCAGAAAATGAGCACTAAAACGTCTTTTAAATATGTATAGTTTACAAGTGGGTCCTTATTATCAATTTTTTGCGCTAAAATTTGACACCTTCCCTATGCATGATATGTGTTATAAATTCATTTACTCAGAAATTTGGGACTTACCATACGCATTGCAAACCCCTGATAGACGTATAAATATAATAACGTTTGCAATCTGTACAAAATGTCTGGAACACATTGTTGATCCAAAATTATGTGCAATGAAACTTGGAGCGGATGGGCTGTAAATGTGACGGCCTGATTAGTGACATCATATTTTATACGGAAAACAAATTGTTATCAGGAAACATGGGGGATATGAAAATAATCAGGTTATAATAAGAAGGCAGTGTGCCTAGTAAAAGTTTATTTCTAAAAATTCTTATAGCGTTGTTGTGATGGGAACGCAAATTTTCAAAAATTAAACTTCATTTTTCTAATATTAATAGTTTTTTTTTTAAAACAAACATTATTCGGATTTAATTTTTATTTATTTTCATTTTTTTTTTCTAAATTTATCAAAATGTTCCTTTTTTAAATAAAGGTTTTCCTATTTGTTGTTTTTTTTTTTACAAACAAAATATAAAAAGGCATGAAATTTTACTTTATCACATACTAATAAATTGTAAGCTCTGTTTTGTTTGATCTTAACTTTGAACTTTTTTTCCTTGTACATAACACACCGAGTAAGTGACGTAAAAAAGCATTATTATTAGGACACAAATTGAAAATTAATATAAAAATGTGGTTCTAATCCATAATGGTCTTGTCTGACTTGCTAGCGTGTTTCTCTCTGTATAAATTTTAGCAAGAATTAATTTTTGCTTCCCAAAATATGTTTACTTACTGTTTTTGTTTTGTCTTCTCTAAATCCCTTCGATATACAGAACATGTGTGGTGCTATTGTCGATAACAGTATAATTATAATTTGTGAAGGTATTTTCATTACACTATCAATTAATACGGATTCTTGCATTGCATATATACGATAACATATATGCGTTTACCCTGTCGTTGAATGCTGAAGGATTTTCGTTTTTTCTCTTATATTTGTGTCTTTGGGTTTAATGTCTTTCGTTACTTTTTAAAGTATTCTATATAAATCAACAGGAAATAAAAACTATAAAACTGTTTTCTGGTCTATTTTTTGTAATTCATTGACAATTTACGAAGAAATTGCACTGCGTAGAGATTTCAACTAAGTAGTTCATGTACGTCAATTGTATACCATTAGGCGATTTCATTCTCCATCGCCTTAAACCGGTTTAAATAAGAATAATGACCCCCGTAGAATGACCGGGGTCATTTTTCAACGTAGAATAATGACCCCAACTGTCGAATAATTAAAGAATTTTGAAGAAAAAAGTCCAAGGGGTCATTCTTCTTCATTATAAACATGTCAAAAAAATGGTCCCTGAGGTAAACAAGAACAATAACTCTTCTTCTTGGGATATTTAAATAGTCTGAAAATGGCCATGACATTCTAACCTCCTGAAAATTCTTATTTCGATTTGTGGTTCACTGCAAGTATAATTCATAACTAGTCTACACTTTCATAGCAAATAGACAGAAATTCGTTAAATAGTGAATTGTGTCTTGAAGTATTTTTAATATGTGTTTACTCGTAAAAATGAGATACATGTAACTCGTTGTGAAGAGAACCATACATCGGTAACAAAAATTTTTTAAAAATATTTTCTAAAATGTTCTTTTTCTTTTGCCTTAAGTTTATCAACATATAAATTATAATTGCAAGATACTTTTTGTTCACTGAAATAAAAATGACAATATTGTAAGGACTATTTTATTTTTAACAAGAATTGACACTGAAAAACTTAAATTTGTCAAGTAGCCATTCTTCTACAGGGATATTTTTTCATGAAGAATGTGCTCGTTATTACAACACGTTTTCTTCAGGTAATAGGGTCATTTTTCTACGTATAACGATGACCGTGTGTCATTATTCTACGTCAAAAAAGACCCCGTTATTTATTCTACGGGTGATTGTTCTACTTACACCGGCCCATACAGTCAATGCGTACAGTGTTGAAGCAAAACAAATTGAAAAAAACCAAACTTAAAACATCAATAAGTGTTTATTTATGGCGACAAACAACGCCTTTTATTAAATCTTACCCGGAAGATTTATGGAGGCGTGTACATTTATCTAAAAAAAAAAAGGAATATAAAAATAACTTAATGTATTTAGAAGGATATGTTATGTCGTGATAAGGAAGAACCATTTGTATGTAAATATTTATTTTAACCTGAAATAAAAATAGTCTGTGTATTTTCCCATTTGTTTGTTTACTGTACCAGCAAAGTTAATGGTACTCGTGTCTTATTTATATGGTTGTTTATATAAATGACAGAAATATATAAATGAACTTATGTAAATGGTCACAAAAGTTACCATTATTAATATATATTTGTTCATCACGCAATAAACATGACAGAGTATTTTCTATCTTTAAATAGCAAATCGTTTCATTAATAAAAGATATTGAACTCTTTTTTCGATATTTTTTTTTATATAAATATATCTTTATTTAAATCATAGTCATGCAAAGGGAAAATACATAACAGTATCATTATCAAAATACTAAAAATGCATGTATCATTTTGAAATATGTGATATTAATTTTGTGTTTAAGAAAACTGACATGTTCCTTTTTAATATTAAATGCTTTCTTCGAGATTTCATGCGGATGTGAAGGTAGCGAGAATAAAAGAAAAAAACCCCAAACATAGTTTCCAAAGAGTGATTTTTTGCTGGTTTACAAATATCTCCCAACCATTTAGTCACTTACAATATACAGGGAAACAATCGCCTCCGTTCTATCTTATCCATTTTCTATTACTCCTATTGAATGTGCAATTGTTACTGAGATTGATTCACTACAGTCGTCCATTTAGTCAACTCAACAATTCGTTCAAAAGAAAGTTTTTGCAATTAAGATATTTTGTGTAAGTCATTTTGAAAAATACAACCAGTCAACATGGAAAACATCATAGACGACTGGGTTTAGAGATGTATGGACAAATATTATTAAACCAAACATGTATTTCTTCTTTTTTTTTTGAGTTAACATAGAATGTACCTTTTATTTTCATTTTCGACAAACCTTTAGTGATTTTAAGTTTTCAGAATCGTATAAATGCAGATTTTTTTTTCATACATGTTTTCATTCCGTTGCTATAAAAATTGTCTTAAGAGATTGAGTTTGATACACTACTATAATGACAGATACATCAGACGTTTTTGTACCAGACCTTTTTGGGGTTTTTTCATGCACTTTGTTCATATCAATCCTCACTCCCTGGGGCATGTCTGTATACATTAACATAAAGTTGTGGTTCTAATTTTTTTCTGATGTGTGTTTCCTAATTTTGATAAAAATTGATCGATTTATCTACCATTATTAATTGTAAACAGTGTTGATCCCGTTGGATATAAATGCTTTAGAAAACAAAGATAACCTTAATAAATATGTTTTTGCTGATATTTAAACAGACTAAACTTGTGTTTGTGAGCAACTTCCACGATATGACATCAGTTGACAGTAAATAGCCCCTGATGAAACTGCTGTACATATCTTGAAAAAACAATAAAATTCGACGCAGTACAAGCCCTTTGTAAAATAGTACATTACCTTAAAAATCGAGAAATATAAATCTCACGAACGAAGCTAGTTGAAACGTCGGACTTGCATGGAACGAATTATGAATTAACAGTAGCGTCTTACAAATGACGATATACAAATTGTTATATACAATTTTGGAAGACTCAAAACCGGGTTTAAAAGTAACTATTCCTCCCTTTACATTCAACGAATAATGCATTTAAAATCGCAATTTTATTTTCATAGACAGAATATTGAACACTTTGGTTTTCCGTACACGTCGAACGAAGTATTTGTTAAATAATTTGCTAACCTTTCATCTCTATTTTGCGATACATCACACTGACGTTTTTGATAGCACGTTAAAACTCGTTACTCCAAGTGACTGTGGACTTTTTTTTAAAAAATATCATACATGTACCATGGGCCGCTTTAATTCCAGTGTTAAGATTTCTCGACCTGTCAAAATGTATCAGTTGCAATGTTTATAATTTCACACTGCAAGAATATCAGTTGCAATGGTTATTGATTCACACTGCAAGAATATTAATTTTTTATTTATTAATCTATCTAAAATAATATATATTCACTTTGGGTTTATAAATCATAAATATTATTCAAAGTAACAACTATATTTGTGCAGTTTTATTGAATTGTTTTTGTATTGTTTCGCATTTTTCGCAAAATTAAAATACAATTCATGGCATTTACACTTTTTTAATACAGGTTCACATATCTGCACCGATGTACCGATCAAGGTCCGGCAAATCTTTAAAAAAATATCATTAAAAAAAATCATTTCCTCCGATTTCTGTATACTACAACAACTTTTCTTCTTTGGAGGAAATAAAACATCAAAAAAGGTATTGGTATTCTGAAATTAAGATGAAATATGTTTCCTTTTACATAAGTTTTATTTTAGTTAGTAACCTTTTAATGTTTATCAGATGCTACTCATACAACAAAGTTACTATTAACGTATATTTACATTCTCCAGTGTCTTTGCCTGTGATAACACTACGTATCGATTTTGTACTATATAACCCATAATACAAATGACGCCAAATTGAGGCGCCAGCGGGGTTTGCTTATTTATATTTAAATATTTAATCGTACGATGGCTTACAATTATATAAATATAAGTAATAAGGAATCATTCTTTGAATATTATGAGGTGATAATTTCGGTCGGGGCGTGATCAAATCTATCATAAAGCCCTTCGGGCTTCATTGGATTTGATCACGCCCCGACCAAAATTATCACCTCATAATACTCAAAGAATGATTCCTTATTCCTTATATGTTTCCGTTTATAAGCTGTCACGATTGATCTAAATTGGTTTTACTTTTACTTCCTCTAATTCATGATGACACTACATAGCCTCTTCAGCTGCTGTCAAACAGTTAAGAAAATGCTTTCTGATAATATTTTTTTCTGTACAAATAGTATAGCTCTACCTCTGTAAAGTTACGATAACAGAACATGTTCTCCCTCTAAATTTAAAATATGCGGACCCTACTGTTCATCAATTGAATTAATCATGTAAAAACCGACGTGTATGTTTTTCGTGTCGACATTGGTGCTGAGTTCATCAAGCGGTGTTGACTATTTACTGTTTTGATTTTATTTATGTAAAAGAGAGTAATAAAAATACTAGGCTAATAACACCAGAAGCCTTAACCCCTTGAGTTCATGGCACAAACATATTTTTGTCAGGTACCATTTTAGATTTTTGGTAAGAGTTGAATTTCTTGATCAAAATATTTAAGCCGTTTTGTAATTTATTTTCATAAAATAATGGTATTTTTATACATCGGACAGCACCAACCCTGGCACCTGAAATGTTTAGGGTCATAAATAAGCTATTTAGCACCACAGCATTGATGCGACCGCGAGAATACAACGACCTGTTGTAATTGTAATGATGACATATTAATAATATTAAAAGAAACGAAACATCGGGTTGTAAAACAGTGATACCCTGAACTGAAATTATCAGGTTCATCCACAAATGGTCTGATATATGGTCAAAATATTCTGTTGGTACAACTTTTACCTTAAAAGTTAAATATCCTAATGTTATAAGTCTATTGAACGTAATTAGAATAACACACATGGGAGAAACATTACAGATCAGTTTTGTTGTGGCTGAAATTCTTAATGATTCTAATAGTCTAGCGCTACTACTGTAAAATTGCACGATAACAGAATGTACCCTCTCTAGTTAAAAAGATAAAAACCCTATTGTATATCAAGTGAATTGAACATTTAAACACCGAGGTATATATCTTTCGTGTCTATATTAGCTCAGCTCTGTGTTTTTCAAGCACTGTTGACCTTTAACAGTGTTGTATGTTGAAGAGAGTAAATCATCAGGCTCAAAAACATCGGGAGCCCTTAACACATAATAAAATTATTTAGCTTTGAAACACCGGAATCGGAAACATTGAAAGCCGTTACCCGGAGACCCAAATATTCAGTTTCATCGACTAGTTGTTTAGCACTGCCACTTTAAACATGCAATGTAGGTACCATCTCTAGTTTTAAAAGAGGTAGTACTTGTGTATTTAATTTATTCATTAATAAAAAGAAATTTCAAACATCAGACTCAGAGACATAGAAACACCCTAATGTGGAGCTTAAATAGTTTAATACTGTCAACAGATTTTGTTGGTACAAGTACTACTTTACACGATATAGACCCTACAGTAGTATATCTATTTAACGTAAATAGAATTTTTTTAAAAAAATGGGTTCTAAAGCATTGTAAGTTATTAAAAAAACTGAGTTTTACAAAAATCCTGACATTGTCCCTTTAAGGTCTTTTCTGTAGGAACTGAAATCCCAAGTATTCCTAACTAATAGCCTTGCACTACTATTTTATAGTTTAATAAAAGAACATGCGCCTTCTCCGGTTTGAAAGATCCAGGCCTACTTTACACCAAGTGAATTGAACATATAAACACCGACGTATATGTATTGTAACGGTGAAAGATTTGGCGTTCGGTAACTTCAAAGGGATGTAACTAAGGAGACTAGAGTGGACTCTCCCAGAATGCTGGTTACCCCTTTGACGGGTGGAACGACCCAATCTTATATAAGGACGCGCTGAGAGTTTCTCAGAGAGAATTGATCTAGCAGCTGAAGTGAAAGGACGCCTGAACGCAAAGCTATAGAAGAAGAAGCGAGAGAGAAAGAAAGAGCAAGGGTCGAAGTAAGTAGCGCCAGTGGTTAGAGAAGTCGAGAGGAATTGTGGTGGGGTACCAGGAGAAGTAATCCTGAATAAGGGTGAAATAACCTGGTACTCCACGAACACAATAAGAACTCTGACAAGTAACACGGTGCAGGGTGCCCGGCTCTAGGACACGTACACACACCTCGCCTTACATTGATTATTTTGTTTTAAATCCAATCATTCATACTCAGGCAGAGTAAAGGAAAATTATTAAAATATATAATACCATATTCCCTTGAAAAGAACTCAGTAGATAACACGTTACATTTTGGTGGCAGCCGGTCAAGGGATAGGGTAAATTTGATCGTTTGATTTTTGATAAATTAATCATTGTGTTTGAAATTTTTGTTTTTGTGTGTGGTTAACGTATTTTTGTGACTTGGTGTAGCTGGTGACTGAGTGCAGTTGGTAACCGAGTATAGTTTTGGTACCGTGTATTGGTACCGAGTGAAGTAAAGTTACCAGGTCGCATTGAAATTCACTGTGTTCTGTGCACTAGGATACTGTGTGCAGGAGAAAGGGTACTGTGTTCTGTGCACCGGGATACTGCGTAGAGATTTAAAGGTACTGAGTGCTAAAAGTATTTTAGTTTTTACGTGAACAAGGTACAACGAACCGTGATCAGTTTGAGACATTAGGTGAACTAGTACACATTTAAACATGGATGTTGAGCAGGAGTTGTTAGCAGATCTTGAAAAGATCGATGCAGAGAGACAAAGATTGAAAGAAAAGTTGCAGATGATGATGTATAAGCAATCTCCTGCCAAGGTAACTAAGTCATCTCCGGTGAGTGACTTGAGTTATACAGATGCAGGTGCACAACGACCGCAAGATGATACCATGGCTGAGTTGAACAGACGATATTTGCATGGAAGTCCAAGTTATGAATTATATGGACCAGATGAAAAGGGTGCACGTCCAAAAGTTAGAGCAAATGATCTATGTGAAGATATGTCTACACTGCGGTTTACGGAGGGAGATAAGGAATTCTACCAAAGGACTTCAACAACTGGTGTCCATTTCTCGTCGCCAGAAACCAGAAGCACGTCTACGCCGACAAGCGTTACTTGGAGCTTGGCTAAGGACAGTTACACAATGCCTAGTATACCGAGGGCTTGGGGTCCTAATAACACACCTATGAAAAATGAAATGATTGATAATCAGCAGTTTGGAAAAACTGTGATGAAGCCAGCTACTTTCGATGGCACTGGTTCGTGGATAGATTATAGAGCGCATTTTGAGGCATGCGGTAACATAAACATGTGGAATGACAAACAAAAGGGTCTTTACCTTGCTGCATCTCTGCGAGGACAAGCTCAAACGGTGTTGGGGAATATGCGTCAAGACAATGCATGCGCTTATAGGAACCTTTGTGAAGCGTTAGAGGCAAGGTTCGCCCCAGCAAACCAAACAGAATTGTACAGGGCTATGTTAAGAGAAAAGCGCCAAAAATCAACTGAAACATTGCCTGAACTAGGTGAGAGCATAAGACGTCTGACACATTTAGCTTACCCTAGTGCACCATGTGAGGTCACAGAAATGATAGCCAAGGATCAATTCGTTGATGCGCTCACTGATTTTGACATGAGGTTAAGAATTCAACAGTCAAGACCTAAGTCGCTAAATGAGGCTATACGGCTCGCCGTAGAGATAGAGGCGTTTTGTAGGGCTGAGCGACAAAGACGCGACATAAGCTACGCAAGGGGAGCCTCTGGAGAAAAACAAGATACACAAGAAACTAATGTCAGAAGTGAGTTCAAAGAACTGAGAGATGAACTAAGAGCATCTCTTCGAGAACTTGAGCTCAAGATAGCGTCTTTAACAGATCGCACGTCAAACACGACAACTACAAACACGATGAACACTGAGAGTAAACAGAGTAATGACGGTTTCCCTTACAAGTGTCATAACTGTGGTACAAGAGGACACAGAGCAAGAGATTGTTTTGCTCAGAAAAGGGCAGGTTGTGGTCAATGCATTTCTCAGAGGCAGAAGAGGACATCGAGTCAATCTGAAGATGAAACTGAAAATACATTGAAACAACATAGTTCAAAACCAGGTTCAAGCTTCCTTACTCAGACTCGCATCGATCTTCAGTCAGGTCTATTTGTGAAAGTAACCGTACATGGTATACTCTGTAACTTTATAGTTGACACAGGAGCTAGTTTGACAATTCTTTCTCATAAAGTTTATGAGAATATTACAAAATCCAAGGGAAATGCACTTGCTCCAAGTACCCAGAGCATTATACTAGCTGATGGAGCCCTGTTACAAACTAAAGGAAAATGTAATCTTCGGATTAACATCGGTAACTCGGAATTTGAATTTACGACTGTAGTAGCAGACATCAATACTGATGGAATTTTGGGTTTGGATTTCTTGAAGAAGAATAGATGTTTGGTAGACGTGGCATCAGCTAAGATGTATATCGAAGAATCAGAACATGAGCTGCAACTGAAGGGACATTTGGGGTGTTTCAATGTCAGCTTGAAAGAAACTGTATGTCCACCACCTCGCAGTGAGATGATATGTCCAGACCCGTGGTCATTACCCTCTACAGAACTACAGAAGCGAGAACATCTCATCACGTTTGCAACAGAAGGCTTGAAGAAGCGGCAATTTGAATGCAGCCAGTGTGACAAAGCCTTTGCCAAATCTTCACTTCTCGTTCGACACCAGAAAAGAGTCCACTGTTCGAAAGACACGGTAAACGCACCAGAGACATCCAGTAGTTTTATGAATGCTGTCGTCACAGAGTCAGATGATGAACAAGAATGGCTTGAAGACCCTGGTGACCTTATCTATGAGCCTAACCTTGAATCCGGCAGGACCATTCGCAAGAAGACGTCTCCTTCACTGCCTGGAGTCAAACGCAAGGCATCCGAGCAAACACCAGACAAAGAAACGCCTACCTCATCAAGTGTGAGTGCAGAGACAACTGGACATCAAGAGGCGCCCTTGATTCCATTCCATTGTCCCTGCTGCAAGACACAAGCTACCACAAATGACGCTAGCACACAGACAGATGAAAGCAGTCACCAAAGAACAGTGCGAGTTATCAGAAGATATCAGAAGGACGGAGAAAGTGTTGAGAGATTCGAGGAGGACATTTGGAACGCATGAGCCTGTGTTGAAGAATGTAATGTGACAAGGAAACATTGTTTTAAGTTGATAGTCCATATTGTTAGTGCTCTTGTTTGTTTTGATAATTTTGTTATCTGTGGGGAAGGATAAGATATTCCTGTTTCAAGACACTTGATTTTTACCCCATTGTTATTTTTGTATTAAAATCAATCACTTTTAACTTAAAAAAAAAAATATGTTAATAAAGAGAAAAATTCTTTGTACTTTGATCATTGGACATGCGGGACGCATGTATATCGAGGCGTGGGTAGTGTAACGGTGAAAGATTTGGCGTTCGGTAACTTCAAAGGGATGTAACTAAGGAGACTAGAGTGGACTCTCCCAGAATGCTGGTTACCCCTTTGACGGGTGGAACGACCCAATCTTATATAAGGACGCGCTGAGAGTTTCTCAGAGAGAATTGATCTAGCAGCTGAAGTGAAAGGACGCCTGAACGCAAAGCTATAGAAGAAGAAGCGAGAGAGAAAGAAAGAGCAAGGGTCGAAGTAAGTAGCGCCAGTGGTTAGAGAAGTCGAGAGGAATTGTGGTGGGGTACCAGGAGAAGTAATCCTGAATAAGGGTGAAATAACCTGGTACTCCACGAACACAATAAGAACTCTGACAAGTAACACGGTGCAGGGTGCCCGGCTCTAGGACACGTACACACACCTCGCCTTACATTGATTATTTTGTTTTAAATCCAATCATTCATACTCAGGCAGAGTAAAGGAAAATTATTAAAATATATAATACCATATTCCCTTGAAAAGAACTCAGTAGATAACACGTTACATTTTGGTGGCAGCCGGTCAAGGGATAGGGTAAATTTGATCGTTTGATTTTTGATAAATTAATCATTGTGTTTGAAATTTTTGTTTTTGTGTGTGGTTAACGTATTTTTGTGACTTGGTGTAGCTGGTGACTGAGTGCAGTTGGTAACCGAGTATAGTTTTGGTACCGTGTATTGGTACCGAGTGAAGTAAAGTTACCAGGTCGCATTGAAATTCACTGTGTTCTGTGCACTAGGATACTGTGTGCAGGAGAAAGGGTACTGTGTTCTGTGCACCGGGATACTGCGTAGAGATTTAAAGGTACTGAGTGCTAAAAGTATTTTAGTTTTTACGTGAACAAGGTACAACGAACCGTGATCAGTTTGAGACATTAGGTGAACTAGTACACATTTAAACATGGATGTTGAGCAGGAGTTGTTAGCAGATCTTGAAAAGATCGATGCAGAGAGACAAAGATTGAAAGAAAAGTTGCAGATGATGATGTATAAGCAATCTCCTGCCAAGGTAACTAAGTCATCTCCGGTGAGTGACTTGAGTTATACAGATGCAGGTGCACAACGACCGCAAGATGATACCATGGCTGAGTTGAACAGACGATATTTGCATGGAAGTCCAAGTTATGAATTATATGGACCAGATGAAAAGGGTGCACGTCCAAAAGTTAGAGCAAATGATCTATGTGAAGATATGTCTACACTGCGGTTTACGGAGGGAGATAAGGAATTCTACCAAAGGACTTCAACAACTGGTGTCCATTTCTCGTCGCCAGAAACCAGAAGCACGTCTACGCCGACAAGCGTTACTTGGAGCTTGGCTAAGGACAGTTACACAATGCCTAGTATACCGAGGGCTTGGGGTCCTAATAACACACCTATGAAAAATGAAATGATTGATAATCAGCAGTTTGGAAAAACTGTGATGAAGCCAGCTACTTTCGATGGCACTGGTTCGTGGATAGATTATAGAGCGCATTTTGAGGCATGCGGTAACATAAACATGTGGAATGACAAACAAAAGGGTCTTTACCTTGCTGCATCTCTGCGAGGACAAGCTCAAACGGTGTTGGGGAATATGCGTCAAGACAATGCATGCGCTTATAGGAACCTTTGTGAAGCGTTAGAGGCAAGGTTCGCCCCAGCAAACCAAACAGAATTGTACAGGGCTATGTTAAGAGAAAAGCGCCAAAAATCAACTGAAACATTGCCTGAACTAGGTGAGAGCATAAGACGTCTGACACATTTAGCTTACCCTAGTGCACCATGTGAGGTCACAGAAATGATAGCCAAGGATCAATTCGTTGATGCGCTCACTGATTTTGACATGAGGTTAAGAATTCAACAGTCAAGACCTAAGTCGCTAAATGAGGCTATACGGCTCGCCGTAGAGATAGAGGCGTTTTGTAGGGCTGAGCGACAAAGACGCGACATAAGCTACGCAAGGGGAGCCTCTGGAGAAAAACAAGATACACAAGAAACTAATGTCAGAAGTGAGTTCAAAGAACTGAGAGATGAACTAAGAGCATCTCTTCGAGAACTTGAGCTCAAGATAGCGTCTTTAACAGATCGCACGTCAAACACGACAACTACAAACACGATGAACACTGAGAGTAAACAGAGTAATGACGGTTTCCCTTACAAGTGTCATAACTGTGGTACAAGAGGACACAGAGCAAGAGATTGTTTTGCTCAGAAAAGGGCAGGTTGTGGTCAATGCATTTCTCAGAGGCAGAAGAGGACATCGAGTCAATCTGAAGATGAAACTGAAAATACATTGAAACAACATAGTTCAAAACCAGGTTCAAGCTTCCTTACTCAGACTCGCATCGATCTTCAGTCAGGTCTATTTGTGAAAGTAACCGTACATGGTATACTCTGTAACTTTATAGTTGACACAGGAGCTAGTTTGACAATTCTTTCTCATAAAGTTTATGAGAATATTACAAAATCCAAGGGAAATGCACTTGCTCCAAGTACCCAGAGCATTATACTAGCTGATGGAGCCCTGTTACAAACTAAAGGAAAATGTAATCTTCGGATTAACATCGGTAACTCGGAATTTGAATTTACGACTGTAGTAGCAGACATCAATACTGATGGAATTTTGGGTTTGGATTTCTTGAAGAAGAATAGATGTTTGGTAGACGTGGCATCAGCTAAGATGTATATCGAAGAATCAGAACATGAGCTGCAACTGAAGGGACATTTGGGGTGTTTCAATGTCAGCTTGAAAGAAACTGTATGTCCACCACCTCGCAGTGAGATGATATGTCCAGACCCGTGGTCATTACCCTCTACAGAACTACAGAAGCGAGAACATCTCATCACGTTTGCAACAGAAGGCTTGAAGAAGCGGCAATTTGAATGCAGCCAGTGTGACAAAGCCTTTGCCAAATCTTCACTTCTCGTTCGACACCAGAAAAGAGTCCACTGTTCGAAAGACACGGTAAACGCACCAGAGACATCCAGTAGTTTTATGAATGCTGTCGTCACAGAGTCAGATGATGAACAAGAATGGCTTGAAGACCCTGGTGACCTTATCTATGAGCCTAACCTTGAATCCGGCAGGACCATTCGCAAGAAGACGTCTCCTTCACTGCCTGGAGTCAAACGCAAGGCATCCGAGCAAACACCAGACAAAGAAACGCCTACCTCATCAAGTGTGAGTGCAGAGACAACTGGACATCAAGAGGCGCCCTTGATTCCATTCCATTGTCCCTGCTGCAAGACACAAGCTACCACAAATGACGCTAGCACACAGACAGATGAAAGCAGTCACCAAAGAACAGTGCGAGTTATCAGAAGATATCAGAAGGACGGAGAAAGTGTTGAGAGATTCGAGGAGGACATTTGGAACGCATGAGCCTGTGTTGAAGAATGTAATGTGACAAGGAAACATTGTTTTAAGTTGATAGTCCATATTGTTAGTGCTCTTGTTTGTTTTGATAATTTTGTTATCTGTGGGGAAGGATAAGATATTCCTGTTTCAAGACACTTGATTTTTACCCCATTGTTATTTTTGTATTAAAATCAATCACTTTTAACTTAAAAAAAAAAATATGTTAATAAAGAGAAAAATTCTTTGTACTTTGATCATTGGACATGCGGGACGCATGTATATCGAGGCGTGGGTAGTGTAACGGTGAAAGATTTGGCGTTCGGTAACTTCAAAGGGATGTAACTAAGGAGACTAGAGTGGACTCTCCCAGAATGCTGGTTACCCCTTTGACGGGTGGAACGACCCAATCTTATATAAGGACGCGCTGAGAGTTTCTCAGAGAGAATTGATCTAGCAGCTGAAGTGAAAGGACGCCTGAACGCAAAGCTATAGAAGAAGAAGCGAGAGAGAAAGAAAGAGCAAGGGTCGAAGTAAGTAGCGCCAGTGGTTAGAGAAGTCGAGAGGAATTGTGGTGGGGTACCAGGAGAAGTAATCCTGAATAAGGGTGAAATAACCTGGTACTCCACGAACACAATAAGAACTCTGACAAGTAACACGGTGCAGGGTGCCCGGCTCTAGGACACGTACACACACCTCGCCTTACATTGATTATTTTGTTTTAAATCCAATCATTCATACTCAGGCAGAGTAAAGGAAAATTATTAAAATATATAATACCATATTCCCTTGAAAAGAACTCAGTAGATAACACGTTACAGTATTTTGTGTTGACATTGGTATCATGTTTATCAAGTGGCGTCGACCTTCTACAGTGTTGTTTTATGTATGTTAAAGAAAGTAAAAAAATCGGATTCGAAAACATTGGGGTTCCTTACCCCTTGGGCTGAAGTTCTCATGAAACCTTCTAGTGGTAGACAGCTACCATTGTAAAAATTATGGTAAGAGTTACATGCACAATGGCGGTTATTTTAAACATTTGAGGTCAAGATCTAGTAAATGAAAGGTGCCTACATGTTTATGAAATTTAAGATATAAACCCTTTCAGTGATGCTTCATAGCAATAGCTTTGTTTGATAGGATGTACCAGGGCTAAACACAGTGAAAAGTCAAGTTTTAAACTGTCATTTTCTATGGAATATGTCCATTTTTTACTAATAAGA
Organism: Magallana gigas; assembly: GCF_902806645.1. NCBI lineage: Eukaryota > Metazoa > Mollusca > Bivalvia > Ostreida > Ostreidae > Magallana > Magallana gigas. The sequence goes on along the minus strand of NW_022994848.1, from coordinate 848,360 downwards.
TATATCTAGAATGCCTACAAACTCTCCAAAAACGAAATTAAACAAGTCCCTCACCCCCTCTTTAAAATGATGCCCAACTGAATATAGGTATCGGAATTACTTTTCTCATGGTTAAACATAGAATATCGAAGAATTTGTTTGATTTTCTACATAATTCCTTTAAAGCCGTAAAGTACGGGACTTTTTTTTATATCAATTATAACGTCATAATGGTCCTAGCACAAAAAAGACACTCTGGAATCATTGACATTGACCGATGATAACATTGTAATGAATTGGGTGACTCGATAAACAGGAAATTGCTAGATGTGATTTCTCCATGATTGTATTGCAAATATCAAAGAGCACTCGATCCAATCCTTTGTTCCTATTTCAACTAATAAAGCGGTCAGAAATAAGTACTTACAGTGATAATTTATTTTAAACGAGGAAAATAATTTCATGAAGATTTCCTTCCTGTTGTATGGTCTCGCTATGAAAATGTATCTGGTGTTGGTGTGTGTCGGAGGTTTTGCATTTGTCAATGGTTACGGTGAGCCAGTTGTTTGAGTTTGAACTTGATATTCTCCCTTAAATCGGCTCAAATTTAAAAGTTTGATATTTATATATAGCAATTTATGTCTGTTCTGCTCATTAGATAAAAAACAATGCTAGAAATACGGGCATTTGTTATGATTACTGCATCAAGGATAATGGCATAAGAATGATGTAACGAGTTGAATAGTACAGTGATATGACCATGAATCTTAATCAGATTTAAAACGAAAACAAAACGCTTAGCATATCAATAAGAAATAAAATTTCCATTGTAGCGCGGCCAGTTAGTTGTGAACAATGACGCTTTTGTCCCGATATATTGTTGGTTATTATACTGGATTTAAAACCAAACATCTTCCATAGTTATACTCGTTTGCAAGGTTACATGATGTGCGTGAATTTTACATGGATTGTATTATACCGTTAATCAGTCTAGTTCAAGGTAAAACAACTTAATAGGAATCTGCAAAACATTAACAACCTGTCAGAGTTGATGATATTTTACATGTAAAAATATGATGCATTATCATCCTGCTGGTAGATCCGACATTGTATCTTAATTATCTTAATTATTCTATGCAAAGCACGTGATCAACTCCAAAACTTTTAATTAATTTTCTAAACAATATACCGGTGATATAAAATGACCAACGATGCAGTCATTGTAAGCTTTAAAAATTAAAGGAAAATCAGTGTCAGTTCTAGCGAATAGCAATGGGACAGGGAAACTTAAAATACGATATTTTAACTTTAACTGTAATGGTTATCTTATATTTATGTGATAAGTAGGAATATGATGATTTAAAATGAAAAGAAAATTTCCATTTCTTTGTAGATTTACATTTCTTTTTATAATGAACGGCAACTTAACATTTCAAAATTAGCAATCTTTATTCCTATCTTCCCAACATGTAATATCGCCCTTCACAAACCAGCATACCAACAGCACCATGTGCCAGGTGACGACATACGTGACGCCAGTAATGCTGTTGACGGACGTAAATCAAACCTGAGATTGTGGGGAGGTCAATGTGCTGTATCAAATTTGGAAACAACTGCCACCTGGTGGGTGGACCTGACCACCATCTACAGCATCCACCACATCACCATCTACTTCAGGACGGACAATAAACCATGGGGTATAGTCAAATTTACTAAATTTATGTTATTATTAAGTATCCTATGACATTTAGTATGCTTCGACTATATATCTTCGTCGCTACTTTTTTTGGTTAGCCCCGCATATCACCCGAGTTCTTAAAAGATTATTTCAGTCTGTAAAAATAATAGTATTCTGAAATAATCCAGGATGATAAACCAACAGACCGTTTCACATATAAACCAATATCACAAAAAGGTGTGAAATTAAACGTCACTAAATTGTTTTTATGAAGTTTAACCTCTTGAATATTGTTTTTTCTCAACTTCAACATCGATTTAATTGTACTAGGAACAAAATTAGTTTGTGACTATAATTATTAGTAATATCAACATTGTAGTAAAAATTAATGGCATCTTGGGTATTTCATGAAATGTAGAGCGATGTAAAATATATTTACTATGTATGAACGTCTTATAAACATCCAGTTAATACGATACTATTTTATATCAAACAGTATGCAACCTCTAGGGTATTAAAGTGAAAAATGACGCGCCATGCCTAAACATGGAATCTAGTTGTTATAACTTCTCACAGATTAAGACATAACTATATCTCACTAAAGCCACCTCAATTTTATGAATACATACATGTATTAAATATTAGACTTCTAACGTAGCAGCTCAGTACTGTAACCATTTAACGTTAGATAGGCCATGTGTCAGGACAGGCATTCATATTTCACATATTTATTGCATGTAAAGTGTGTGGAAAGCTAATGCGGATATAGCACTTTGGCACAGACATGGAATTTTATAAAGACGTCACAAAAGACTCCCTTGAAACTGCATCTACCTCTTCTTTTTCAAAACAACGAATATTATTTTTTTTTAGTTTGAAAAAAAGGAAAAGTTCCCTCGTTGTAATGTGAGAACTTTACATTGAATTAACAAGTTGTTATTTAAGTGCGATAAGTAGGACAACAACTTATTTCCTGTGATGTTTGTGAACGTTTCCTCTACTACAAACACAATAAAGAAATCATTTACAACCATAAGCAAGCTTCCTCAATCAAAATTAAAAACAGATGAGATTGACCTTTGGTCATGCATACCCTTTAAATGTCAGCTGTATTGTCTTTGATTACTTTGTACGAATTAATACAGCACACAGTCTACATATGAGAAAGCATAGAATATAGGAGGTACCGTGGATTGTATATTGTTTATATACCATAACTCAAAATCAACACGATTTATATACATGCACTAGTAGTTTAATACTGGTAGTTTAATACTACTGCAAGGCCTTCCAACCTCTTTATTATATTCATTCTTGTATTCTTTGTGTATATACCAATAAGTGCGTTAAAACTACAACAGTTGCAATACAGATTATCATGCGTTACAAGGACAACTTTACATGACAGCATACCTTGTCTTTCAAAACCACCTGTTTGTTACACATTTTCTGTTTTCTTGCTACATGTGTACTGCAATCAAAATCATTTTAATTTCCTTATAATTATGATACAGGTTCTTCTAATATCTTCACAAAATTCGTTCTTGGGTTCTCTGTGTACGTCTCAAATACGACAGACAGACTACAGGGAACACTGTGTTACAAGGACGACAACTTTACACAAGACACCATTCCTGCTGTCTTTAATACCACCTGTCCTATACATGGACAGTATGTCATCTACTACAACGAGAGACTACTTGAGCCTTCTTACCCTGACGGATACTCTGCCTCGGTTTTAATTGCCCTCTGTGAAGTTGAGGTATATGGTAGGTGTCATACTACACTGCTTTTCAATTCATAATTTATATTTACCAGATATACATTGCATTCATTTATTTTTTATTAAAAATCATTACATCAGGTAAACTATTGCTTGGAACCAATCCATTAATTGATTAATTTTGTGATGCTCTACATCTTCAAATCGGTTCTTTCACATCTAAGATCACAACCAATTCAACCAAAAACAGTACATATGAAAATAATAAGTGTCTGTGATTAAGTGTGATACTTTTAATAAATAATTGATTTGTATGACATTTGTATTATGTTTTGTTGGTGAAAGACTCAGTTTGCATTTCCCCCGCAAGAATAGGATCAAGCTGCAAGTAAATAAAATCGCAATGCTATAAAGGAACTATGCAAATAAATTGTCAACTGTGAACTCTGGAAATTTTAATTCTGAATTTTGATTTTAAATAAATATTCTATAAATGTATAGCTTTATCGCATGGCACATATTTTTGAATCCCTTGATAAAGCTTATGGCCTCTTCTTTATAATTAAGTTTTTAATCCTCCTCTTTATAATTAAGATTTTTTAATCCTCGATTTTATGATTAAGATTTTTTAAAGATATTTTTTTCTAACAAAACTACATAATAGTTTGCATATCGTCATGATAATACTATTTATGTTTACTGATAACTATTATCAAAGGATGTCCTGCTGCTGGATGTTTCTCGTCAAAAATAACCTCCCTCAGTCCAGATGTTAACTGCCTGTACTGTCACACAGAAACAGGCACATATCGGGGCTGTAAACCTGGCTACAAAGGTCACCGATGTGAACTAGGTAAAATTACAGATGTGTAGCTTAAAGCTCTAAAAATATGATTTATAAAAAACACGGAAAGACATGTGAATCACTTACGTTAAAATACAATTCATTTATAGAAGAACAAAAAAGTAACTTACATTTTAATCAAACAGTAGGCAATCATCCATTTTACATGCATGTATCTTTTGAGTCATATTTAATGCATACCCTTTAGCTTGCCCATTTGGATTTTTTGTTATATGAAATAGATTCTACAAGCATTGATTCATAGCTTTACTGTTATATTCTATATAATATGACTGTTAAAGTTAATGGTTTGACAGAGGGTTGTATGGTCCGGATTGCAATGAAACACGTGGACTCCGTAGTGACATTATTGATTTATACATTAATGTATAAACATATAACGACAATGAGTTAAATTTATAGCTTGTGATAGAGGAGAGTATGGTTCCGAATGTAACGACACCTGTGGTCATTGCCGTGATGTAGACCAGTGTTCCAATATCAACGGAACTTGTTTAACTGGATGTGATGCTGGATATCAAGGGGCCCTGTGTAAAACAAGTAAGAATATTATGTACAATAATCATAGATGGTAGATAGATAGATAGATAGATAGATAGATAGATAGATAGATAGATAGATAGATAGATAGATAGATTTTAAATAGTATTGGTTTTAATAGATAATTTATGATTACAGGTTAGTGCTAATTATTCTCTTTTTCGATTTTTTTCTCTTTTTTTTCAAATTTAGTTATGAATCAATAACAGAAACAAATAAAACAAATGTGCTTTGATAAAGACCAGTATCTAAGTTTCCGAAAAGATATCGTTTGTTTCCTCGGCAAGCAAAAATAAAATAAAAAAAAAACGAACAAAAAAGTATTGCACCACGAGAGTGTTTCAATAGTCTCTGCTGTATTGCCATATTTTGATACTACTAAAACCGATTTTATAACGATTCTGACTTTACCGATCGCGTCGCGTTCAACTCTTTCAGCTACGTCATACATAAACAATACCCGCACCTTAACCACAATTTTTTTATTGGTGGATTCAGCTTACCGCTGATTGGCTGCTGGTTAACTAAGACTAAATTATGCACGGACAGAGCAACAACATATCTGAGAATGAAAAATTCACATCGGTACTCGTGACTGTCGAAATAGGGCTATTTTTCGAAAGTGTACACTTGTGGTAAAACAATACATACGGTACATAACATATATAGCTGTAGCTCTATGTATAAATTTTGGGTTAGAAAATATAAAGCTACAATGCATACAATACTTACATGTACAAAAAAACTTTACGGCAATTTGCCGCATATAAAAAAAACGCTATTTTTGAAAAAAATAATTCTTCATTTAGTTTACTACTGTTAATAATTGTATTTTACTTGCCCCAAACTTTCTCCTATTAAACAACCTTCTTCCGTACTCGGAAGGCGGATCAAGAAATGTATTTTTTATGTATGTAAACTAACCATTGTTCATGTATGGAGCTGGTGATCGGCGGTTCAGAGACAGGTAAAATAAAGAAATCTGCAGTAAATGGTTTGTGGATATTTTAGTATATATATATATATATATATATATATATATATATATATATATATATATATATATATATATATATATATATATATTACACCGAAAGTGATAGGGCAACAGAAGAGAAATGAATCGGACACTTGTCTAATGAAGACGCACATGTACAAACCTCCTTGCACTCTCCACTTCCGTCTCGTTTTTTCACACCATCGTTCAATTCTTTTATTGACTGTCGATTGCCGATCGAAAGGTGTAGAAATCGAGAAATTCATATCTATCACTTCGACTGGCAAGTTAGTAGGTAATACATGTGCATATTACACATTTACGGTATTTACATGAATTGAACGCTTAGCACATGCAACTTCTAAATATTATATTTTTTATAACGCCGTACTCTGGACCGTAGCTTGAGTTGAGGCTATGGTTTAACGCCCGTTTACAGAGACTGAGAGAGAGAGACAGAGAGAGAGAGAGAGAGAGAGAGAGAGAGAGAGAGAGAGAGAAAGTTTTGCACAGAATTTAAACATAGGGGATAGTCGATTTTGAATGAATAATATTGGGGGAAATGAACTGTTCTGAGAAATCCTTCAGCTCTGGCATTGCATAAGCATGTACTGATAACTCCGCCTAACTCAACCAATCATAAAGTTTTCACAACGGCGGCGTGTATAATTTATGCATGACGTAGCTGACAGAAATGATCGTGACGCTATAGGAATTATCAAACCAAATCGGTTTTGATAATAATATTTAGTAGGTCGCATTTTTTGGAAACTATTTAAAGGCTATTTTCTTTTAATGGAATGAAATTGCCGTGTTCAATTAAAATTGAATTATTTTGCGCAAAACTACTTGTTGTCGCGTTTGTGCCCAGAGATACCCGTTGCAAGTACATAAATGGATACCATAGCGGAAATGCGGCCAATGTATCGGGGGTAAGTGTTTATATTTCACCAGTGGATATTTAATGAAAGCATAAGTGAATCGAAGTATATAGATATAAAAATAAAAAAAAATAACGTTCAACTAGCTCCTTTCTTTTTTTCAATTGTTTGAATAGAAATCCAAGAGTTTTAGCTTACCTGAGCTAAAAGCTCAATCACATTCTGTCGTTTGTGTGTCTGTTCTTACACTTTTCACATTTTCAACATCTTCTTCAGAACTACTGGGCCAATTTCAACTAAACTTAGCACATAGCCTACTTAAGGAAAGGGAATTCAATATTTGTCAAAGAAATATAATAAGGAATGATTGCCAATCTTTTAGAAATTTTGATAAATATTCTTCTCTAAAAAAATTTTTGCCAGGAAAGCTGAAATTTATGTGCAAGCATTCACAGGTAATGGAGGTTCAAGTTTTGAAAAGTATGACTCCAAGGGGTAGGGTGGGGCTTAAATTGTGGCTCGAATTTTTACATAGGATTATATTGAATAATGTTAAAAAAAATCTTCTAAAAAAATATTCAACCGGGAAAGCTTAAACTTGGATGGAAACATTCTTAGGTAGTGTAAATTCAACGTTGGAAAAAAATGATCCCCGGGGTTCGGTTAGGCCAAATTGGGGGTTCGAATTTTCACGTAGAATTTTATAAAGCCACACATCCTCTCTCCTGTAGATAAATAATTGCTAAAGCTCTAAAATGTCATACTAAAATATGCATTATATTTAACTGACACATTGGAAAATGTGATTGATTATAAAATTTTAACAAAACTTTTTCCTTTTTTGGTATTAATGTATAGGCTTAATTCTTATCAATTTATTTTTAACGAAGCTCATGCAGATCAGAGTGATAAGTTCTAAAACTTTCGATAATATATATCAAGTTGAATCTCCAGCATGTAACATTGTAATGATTTTTTGTGATATAGCACGGGCCAAATGCAAATGCAAAATATTTTAATGAATACAGAAAATGATTTTAATTAATTTTAATTATAATTTTAATTTTGGTGTTTTGTTAATTTACCATTGTTTCTTTAAGTCTTTGATTCCAGATTCATAAAAAAAAAGATTCCAAAATGAGAGGTATCCCGTTTTACGTCTTGTGTGCTGTAGTCTTTTTATTGTGTATACTGGACAACAGTCAGGGTGTTGGTTTACATGTGAAGAGGAAGGTAAAATTGTTTTCAAGATTTCATTTTTTTAAATTTTATATTTTAAGGCTAAAAGGTCAACGGAATTCCAATCAGATTGACTTAATAAAAATCGAATAAATTCATTTATTTTATACACAAATCTTATAAAGAAGATTTGTTTGACCCAATAGTAGTCATGAGAATTTAGTCATTTTAAACGTTCTTTTTAGAACGTTCTTTAACAGATGGTATTGTATAGGATAAGTTTACTTTATAACAAAGTTTAGAATATCTAAGTATCGTACATAGAAGCAGACCTTTTTTATATGTATTCTTAATTTCACTTCAATGAAATACCAAAGCATCTTATGTAAAGTTCGTAGTTACGTTCTACTGATATCGGATGAGAGCGAAGGAAAGGCAACTTTCAATGAAAGTGTTTGAAAAAATGAAACAATGGGTCTTTAACCTACATAGTAAAAAGTGAAAAGTAACTCTGTATTGCATACACAAGATTGTTTTTTCATTACCATCATGTACCTTTTTTTATTTTTGAGTAGACTTCATCATAAATAAGGTTACAAATTTCAATGTAAATTTTTTAATGACCAAAGTATAATGCACATTGTCCAAGGTAGTTGTCCCTTTTCAGAACAAATCAATTATTTTCAACCATTTTGTTTGGAAGTTGCCATATGAAAAGGTCATAAAGAGTAATTTTCGAGACTGCAATCGCCATAAACGGAATCTTAATTCCAATGGTCACACAAACCAATAGAAGTATTGTGGTCGGTTAAGCTAGAAAGCAAACATAAACACAATCTATTAAATATTCAATTTTTCTGTGAATGTTGTTCAAAAGGGTATCATTACCGAGCTCAGATAGATTTTCTATATCGAAATCTAACAGACTGGGTGGCATTTCTGAAAACTTGAAATCGTTTAGGTACATGTAATGGTCACTAAATATGTCCAAAATGATTTTCAGCCATTCAAGGTAGAGAATGATCACCGGAATTTATTACAAGTTGATACATTTAATATGTGCATTTGCATCCATTTAGTATGATTCCCTGTATTTGTTAGGGTAATTGATAGTAAATTCACACCTCTATAAAAATTGACAGGACTGTAATCGACTCTCCCCTTTTATCGATCGGTTAAAACAAACAAAATTGTGAGACTCAAATTCCTATAGAAAACGATCTGGCTGTTTCTATTATCTACCATACTGATGTACATTAACAATAACTAAACATAGTTATTTATTCTTACTTGTTTACGATCAATTATTAATTTGATAAAAAGAAATATTTAAATATAAACAATAAAACCCGATCCATGCGGGCTTTGAATGTAACGATGAATGCACAAAAAAGTCATAACTCACTAACACTGGTCCCTACCTTCATATATCGCATGGATTACAAAAGAAAGCATTTTATGTTTAAATAAATGCAAAATTTATACAGCAGAGGTACCATGTATCGATATATTGATTTTGTTACTAGCACTTAATTGGTTGCTTTTGATTTATTTTTATAGTTATCAATCTATGATACAATGATCTTAACTTGCATTGCAGTCCATTGCTTTCTAGTTATAGAAACCATTTTTTAAGAATTCAGGTAGACTGGTATATGTAACATATTAATATATTCAATTACTTCAATCTAAGTTGAATCTATGTTGCCAGTAAATAAAAAAAAACACATAATTGTTATACAAAAATGTTTCAATTTATTGTTTTTATTAAATGAAATTGTTTTTCATTTTAGAAAATGGATCGTATCAGTGAGGACGAACCTGCAAAATACCTGGTGGGCATTTAATATCATCTTAATATTAAGTATAATTTAAGTATAATTTTGTTTCAAATCCCGATATTTTTTCTTGATTATTCTTATCATTGTAATATATCTGTTGTATTTGTTTTAATAGGAAAAAAGACCGATTAGAGTGGGTTATTATTACGATGTTCATCATGGTCCTGCTGTTGTTCATTGGTGAAACTTGGATGGACAGTTCATTGCATAAAAGTGAAATAGCGATAACAAGGCAACATTGTTCACTATGGTTAAACGTTTTATCATATTTCTTAATTTAGTTTGCATTTTCAATGCTTAGTCAAATCAATTGTAACAGTAAAACTATTTTAAACACTGCCAAACATTTTAAACAAATTTGGGAAAAAATAGTTTTTCTTTATTTTAATAGCAAACTACAAAGAATACAAAATTGACACAAGTGACTAAAATCATCGCTTTTTGTTTTAGCCAACTCCCTGCTGGTCTCGTTTTTACGATGTTTAATCCTCTTTTTTAAATTTTGCACATTTCTTTGTTATGTTTGATTGGATTTTGTATTTCCTTGACACTCTGATAGAAATACTTAAAATATCAAAATGATACAGGTAGTGATATAAAAAAAATAACAAGCGTCCAAGACTTTTTATTAGTTTGCTCACATCTGTCACGATCAACATTCATTGGATTAGATATCTGATGTCTTTATCCGCGTGTTAATTATGCAACTTTAACTCTAAATTAATTTCAATATCAAATTATAATTAATATATAATTAATATGAAACGTAAAGTTTTCTGTTGGTGTGATACACTGTAGCAGTCTATGTAAACAATACGTGTTCTAATCTGATGTACAAGAAAAGACACCGAAACATGAATAGTATATATGATATGCTTTGTCTCTTAATATACATGTAAACCAAGAAAAGAAATTTATGGTAGAAAATATATACTGGAATTCGTACCTGATTCGGGATTAAACGAAAAAGTCTAGTTAAGCTGCATGTATAATTAATGACAGACAGTTAGTCTTCATACCAAAAGTAATGTCCAAAACTTCAGTAACATATCAGGAATAAACTAGTTTCAAATTGAAGGTGTAAAGCAGCTATCGCCATTACAAAAAACAGCGATTGTATGTTACTTTGTTGAATTAAAACAAAAAAATTCAGTCTAGCCAGTGTGATATTTTTTTTCGGATAGAAACTTTATAGAAACTTTCTTGTTGTATGGTATGTGTCACGGGAATTTGATCATGTGCTTGTTTATGTGAACCACATGGTTCAGTGGTCATAGTCGTTAGGCCAGTAGGCGGAAGGTTACTGGTGCAAACTCTGCTGTGGCCACTTGATATGTGTTGTGCAGTTAGACAAGACACTTTACGTTGTTTCAGTCCACTCAGGAGCATTTTTCACTGAATTAAGCGGGACGTTAACCTGCGATGGACTGGCACCCAACCAGGATGAGTGAATGACTCTCATTTGCTTAGTATCAAGGACACCGGGGATAAACACCCGCCTTATGCGCCTTCGTGGTACGGAGAAGGAATATTCATGTAAACAATATAAAGTATACAATATATCATCGACGTTGCATCACTCAATGCAGTTCCGTGGCATATTTAAGATGAACACGCCAAATTATCACATATTTTTGAGTTGAAAATACGGCAATGTTAATTATGGAACTCATTTCGACTTCAATGCCAAATATTTTCAGTTAATATGCAGGTTAAAAACAAACATCAATGTATTAATTCGGAACTCCAATTCTTTGAGTGAAAACAAGGTCGTTAATTTAAGAATAAACGTCGTTTTTAATCACGCGATGCTCGCTGAAAAGATATGTTACCTCAAATGTCATAAATCTGTGTATTTAGTATTTTAAATATACTTGCTTTTCGTGACTGTTGCTGTTTCTTTTAGGGTATTTAAATTTATTAATAATAAACATATGTTGCCTTTTGAATAAAAAGATCATATTGATAATAACACTGAAAACATGATGTAAACAATTTATATATACCTAATCGCAATTTGAGTAAAAAGTCATGATATATTTAGAACAAATAAAATTCAGTGATAATAATTAAAAGTTCAATACAGAAAAAGAAACTTATCTAAAGAATATATGGAAAGAAATCTATTGATCACTCAAAAGGTAAAAAAATAGACTGCAATGTAAGTGATGCCCATATTCCCTTCCTTTTAAAGGCTCTTGTTATTTTTAGTACATGTTTTACTTGTTTCCCTCTTGTTAGCATAAACTATCAATATTTTGTCCTTTTGAATGCAACACACCGCCAATCATAAATCTTCGAATTGAAAATACGGAAAATCTAGTTCTGGGACGATTTTTCGACTTTGAAGCTAAATATTTTCAATTTATATACCGGTCTCCCATTATCATAATGTATCAAGTCAGAACCCTAATTTTCTGAGTGAAAACATAGTCGAACATTAAAAAACGTGTGACGTCTTTTAATTGTGCGAAGCTTGCTTAAGAAATATTGTCTAAAATGTTGTTATCTGCGTACGAAATGAAACATTGATAGGAAAATATGTATGATTATTATATTTGAGAAAACCAAATGAAATATTGTTGTATTGTTTATTTTAGTCAAATAATTTATTTTATGTTCATCAGCTGTTACATCTTTATCCCAGTTGTTACTAACCTATATTTCAACCAATAATTTGTCACGTTTAATCTGAATTGATTCGAATGTTTCTTCTCATATCTCCGAATGATACTATATATCGCATGACCTTTCCAGCTGCAGTCAAATAGTAAACACAATTTTTGTTGATCTATACTTTTCATTACGTACCATGTTTAAGATGTATCTGATGACCACTTGTGAAATTACTTCAATTTCAAATATACGCACCAACTTACTTTGTGCAGTTGTACTTTAGCAGTAATTTGTAGTATAATGAATTACATTATTTATATTCTTTCAAAACTTTGAAAATGACACAACAAGAGATGCGTACAATAACAACTAACATTACCAAATACTACGGAACTACGATGATTATTAAGGCGAGCAAACCATCTTAGTTTTTTTTTTCTTTTTCTTGTGATTACCTTAATATCAAAGTTTAAAGCATTTAATTCACATAATTTAACTATATTTTAATTTTTATCAATAAAAAACGAAGTTATCAACACTTCGAAAAATTGTTTTGTTTCTTGCACTACTTATTTTATATCAACAGGTTTCTAAGATTTCAAATGCTGACATTGGAATGAATTAACATGTTGAAATAAATTTGCATACTTACCATGCAAATCTTTTATCTAATTTTGTGTTAAAGTTAAAACAAATCTCATTTTTTTTTTTTAAATCTCTTAGCTACGAGTACACTCAGGCTGTTAGTACAATGATGCTATCCTGAAAGTTGACGATGATGGGATAGGATAGGATGCAGGATACAGGCCATGTGGTACATAACACACAACGTACATGATAGATTTGTTAGTAATTTAATCTTATGATATCATATTTTGTCAGATCATTCCCCTATTTCCTTAGCCAAACATATTTAAGACTGGGTTTATTGATTTTATAGATTATATTGACAAAACGAAGTAAAACAATGTTGCTTAAATGAGGGTACCGGTATTTGCCATTGTTAATTACATGCAACGACATTTTTAGCCAATCCTGAGTCCAGTTTACCTTTTGTGAAAAAATGTCTTCAATATTAATGCACTGAGTGTTAGTTAATTATGCTCAGCATAATTGAACATCTCTTAGGATATAACTTGCAATGAAGATTTATTAATATAATTGTGTTTTAAGGAGTTCATTAAAAAAACATCCCTAGCAACTGAAAAAAAAAATGAAATGCAAACAAAAAGATGTAATATTTTCGAAATCAGTTGAAATTTACCAAAAGGGCTTAAAACATAAATAATGAACTGTATCTCCTTACATTTAAAAAGATTATTAATTGATAATTGAATAATTGATTATACTTATATTATTGCATCAGAAATTGACCTTGTAGTCGCTTGCTCATTATTAGTCACATGCATATATGTAACATAATAATCTGTATTTTTTTTTAAATACTTACATTGTAAAATAAAGGATGATGTAGAAAAAAAAGTTAAATATTGAGTAGATGGTCGATAATAGTGTTATAAACTTTGTACTTCCGATTTTGTAGTGTTTTCGAGCAATAACTAACACTTTGTTATGCTTACAAATTTGATATATAAGGTTTTCACGAAATCAATCATCGACAATACTTGCTATATATATTTTATTCTTTTTCACTTAATATATATTTTCAAACAGCAATCCTTATGGTAGGTTTGTACATTAGCCTACCCTTTAGTATTGCATTCACTTGTGACGTCATGACCCTTATAGATGAACTGCGAAATACAGGAATTACATCTAGGTCTGTAAATAAAATAAAAAAAACAGTGATGAAAGGATTGTCAACAGATTTACATCTACTACCATCTTTTAAAAATCGTTGTTCACATATTGTTATAGATTAGGAGATAAGTTGATGGTTTAATCGCGATTAAAAGACTTAATACATGTAAAATCATTGATCGTAAAAATATAACCTTTTTATTACAAATTTTATATCAATAACTATTGTATGTTATACATTGTACTGAAGCCTTGTGATTCAAAGCTATATTAATCTAATTTTATTTATTGACTCATTTGTAAAACAAAAACAAACAAAAAACATAATAGCTAACAGGTAAATACTTCATATAAACCTACATGCATTGTGCTTCTGGGTAGTTTGGACAGGTTTGAGTCGTGCATGTTATACATTGTACTGAAGCCTTGTGATTCAAAGCTATATTAATCTTATTTTATTTATTGACTCATTTGTAAAAAAAAAAAAAACATAATAGCTAACAGGTAAATACTTCATATAAACCTACATGCATTGTGCTTCTGGGTAGTTTGGACAGGTTTGAGTCGTGCAGGCCTTCTCTTTACATTCAATTTCTTTTAAGTTAGTTCCATTCGGACAACCTACAAATTCATTTATAGAACTACATGTACATTAATGCAACGTTTATTCATTTCTACGTGTTATTTACAAAATAAGATCTCATAAAAATCTCAAGACTTTTTGTTTAATTCATAAACTGAATTTTAACATTCTAATCATAAAAATCATTTTTTTTTAACGATTAAAAATATATGACACACAGCTGATAATCATTAGATATAACACCGTTTAATGACAGGTTCTTTAGTATCCATGTTATAGTCACACTCGATATTTAACACAATAAAAAAGATTTAGTAATCTAACCATCATTGCATCCGTCCAAGCATTCCTCAAGAGTTTTGTAGTTATTGCTATTTCCTTCACAGCATCCGTAGGTGAATTTCTTGCATGTGCTATCTTCTTGATCGTAGTAATATCGGGGACACAAACCCTCACACGGGCCTGGATCTGGTTCCGCAGAACAGGATTCTTCAAAGGAAATTTAGAAAGTAGTCACGCGAAATAAACAAAATAAAGTAAGTTTTTCGTAATCTGAAAGAAATTACAGTTAACCACTCAACTGAATTTATGAAAACGACGCATGTGCATGAATTTATATGATCAGAGTGCATTTAATAATTATTCCCAATCAATAATCACTGCTTACCCTTTTTCTTGATGACTTTGTTCTTCTTCTTCTGACATATTCTTGTGACGTCACGGTGTTTGTATATGAACTGTGCAACACATCCATTGCATCTTGAACTACAAAGTAATAACATCACACACTTCTATGCGTAGTGCAATATTCTTTGTTGTATAAATTCATAAAACATTTTTTACACTCCTTTATATAATAGGACATTGACGGTTCCACTGAACATTAAATTACCATTTCTTTTCATATTAATTATATCGTTATGAAATTGCAATATAATATCGTTACTTAATCTAATTTTCATAAAAGATTTGTAGAAAAAGTACTGACACACAGTCTGCTTCAGGAAATCGTGGACATTTTTCATAAGTGCATGCGTCCACCAAACATCGAATTTGATCTGGATTAGTGCCGTTTGGGCATCCTTTTATAAAAAAAAAACCAAACAAATATAGTGATTCATTTCATTAAAAATAAACATCGATTCCACATTTTTCTTTATTTTTCAGTAAAAATAAGTTTTAATCATGATTGATTTGACCTACATATTAATATTAATAATATTGCTTAAAATCACTTTTCAAACGTATTGAATTTGACAGGGTACTGTGAAATCATTAAAATTCGTGGGGACCAATTTTCGTGGATTATTTAAATTTTACAGGTTCGTGGGGACGTAATTTCGTGTAGTTTCGTATACATACAAAAGGACTATGACTTTATAGCCCTAATTTATTAATTCGTGGGGATGTTAATTCGTGGATAAGAGGTGGCCACGAATTCCATGAAAATTGAGCCACCACGAAATCTAATGATTCCACAGTATTCAATAAAGTGAGTTTAGCGAAAATTTGCTTCAGCTTTATCATTTACATCGCTAATATTCTTTACAAGCACAATGAAACGAATTTTGCTGCATTAGATCTACGTTTATTTGTTTAAGAATGTTATAATGTAATGTTATAATGTTTGTTAAATATCACACGTGCTTAACATTTACATAAGCTAAATAGATAACGTCTGTAGTAGCTAAAAACGTATGTTTACAGTAGCTAAATATAGTAAGATAACAGTAGCGTAATATTGTATAACAACTAATAATAATACGTGTACAACAGCTAAATAAAGAACGTTTACAGTAAAATGTAAACCTACCGTCATTACAAGCATTGAGACACGCCTGCTGGGTCAAGTAGCTGTTGCTGTTCCCTCCGCAACAACCGTATGTGAACTGCTTACACTTGTAGTCTGAAGGGTCAAAATGATAGCGAGGGCAGATTCCTTTACAGGGACCGCGCTCAGGGATAGCAGAACATTCTTCGCCTACACAAGAGATTGCGACAGCCATACAATAATTTGATATGCAACATCTTTTGTAAAATTAGTAACAAAGATTGTGTTAAAAAAAAAGTGAATCGCATGTTAGAACCAAACTGAAGAACAGAAAGCATGTATAAAGTTGACAACATCTGATTAAATGTAGCTAAGTCTGATATTGTTAAAGTTTTACCACTTGGATGCACTTCATCTACACCGTCTGCGAAACAAAGTACCTAAGGAAAGAAATATAAGAGTGTAAGTCTTTCATTCTTATAATCATATGAATGGAGAAACGTGTATTTTTAGTTAAACATATTGATGAATGTCAACTTACCCAGGTAAAAAATAATACTTTATACACCATGTTGCAATTCCTCTGATCCCGTCTGACAAAAATACAGCAAGTGTTGATATGTTGAACTAACACAACACGTCAGATCACTGAGACATCAATATTTAAATGTAAATTTTCATAAGACGGAAATTTTGTGTAGTCATTTTGTGACATCCATGTAATAATCTTTCTGAAAATATGATAATCTTTTAATCTGATTTGGTTATAAAATTTATAGGTGCGTTGTTATATAAACGTAGGCGGTGATTATTAAGGTATTTAGATGAAGTGCATTTATTCATCTATTCATATGATTAGGAAGTCATCATACAGGCGATTTTTAACTCTTCAAATCAGCAAATGATTAAGAAATTTGAATTGTTATTTTTCGATTAAGCTGAAAGATGAAAAAAATCGATCTCTGTATCCTACTGAGAAAGGTATCAGACCTTCAATCAGCTTGTAACCATCAAAATGGTGGTTACAGCTGATTAAAGACATATCACGTAAAAATTAGAATATAATATATAAGACATTAATTTCATAACATTACATAAAAAAGACATTAAAGAGATGGGGACCATCTCGAAGGGCCACGCTTAAAAAATTGAAAATAGGTTGATATCTAAAAATCAAAATATATAGAGAATAATACATACCCTTTTCCATATCACAGCTTGTATCAGCCCGAGGGCCGAAGGCCCGAGGGTTAATATTGGTCGAGGGCTGATACAAGCTGTGATATGGAAAACGGTATCTATTATTATATGTATTACATACTTAGTAATAAATTTGGAAAGAAAACCCATCAATTTGAACAAATTGATTATTCATATCATTTAAAAAAAGTCTTGACATGTACATATATTTAATAAAAATATGAGTTCTTCTTGTTTTAACAAACATGAAGCTACAGAACAGAATTTCATCAGGTTTTAAAAGTTGACTGCTTTAAAATATTTGCTAGCATTTAAAGTTTTCAACTGCACTTAAAAATGTCGACTGTAACTGAAAATGTTTTATTTTTCGTCTGTAAACATGCAAAAATGCCAGAGCGAAAAAAGGCAGAGGAGTTCCGCAAGGGGTGTGATACGGGTCCGTATCAGCCCTGGAGGGCTGATAACCTGTATCAGCCCCGGAGGCCGATACGGATTTTGTGATGTCATCTGTATCACATGTGCAAAAAACCTGTATTCATTACTACGTATGCAATAAATCACAATAAAAGTTAAAAGCCTAACGTTTACTTATAAAAACGATAAAGTCATTTGCAACGTTAAAAGGCACTATGTTTTGTCAGACAAAATATTTAATTGACAGAGTTGAAGTTCCAGTAGTTTGAATATCAACCTTTTATATTCCGATATCAGGTCCAACTTATTAAAGGTAATTATTTTTATTAGGGTACATGTACAAGTTTAACATTATTGATGCCTGTCAAACAAAGTACTGTTAAGAATGTTGCAAGTGTGTGTGCAAATTAATGCAATGTCAATTGCATGTATATTGACACCTTTAGATAGTTCTACCAAAATATTATGAATGCATTATCCTAATGAAGTTCATTGTGTTATCAATGTGATTTAATGTGGTTCATTTTGGTATGGTTGTTGTTCATGTTGTTAAAAGACTAGAGTTGCTACTCTAATGTAATGAAGAAGTTTTTATCACTTGGTCCCTTTAGATTGGTATTTGTCACATTAATTTCCAAAAGCCTTTACATTAGTCAATAAGCACCGCCATAGCTTCAATTAACAACTGTAATGATCTTCAAATATTAATAAATTCTTATTCCTAAAATCAATACTGAATCTTCGTATATTTCATTTATTATACCGATATATTTACATCTACTGAGTGATTTCTCATGTAGGTCTTAAGAATTCGAATGTGATTCATAGCTCATTGGAAATTGACAAAGCTGAAATTAACATGATCCAGCGCACTACGGTGCGCAAAGTTTATGTTGCTACTTTTACTTACTTCTATGTTAAAATAAAGGTGTGAATATGATAAAAGATGATTCATGCGGGTTATTATTCATGCAGCCATTTTGTCTTTAAAAAGTTAGTTCGATCATTGATTGATCAGTACTTATCGATGTTTGTTGCCCCTAAACTCGATTTAATAAGTTCCAGTGTTTCAATAGAAGGTAATTCGAATGAAAAGAAATTAAAATGGAAACCAGATAATTTTCAATAGTGCATCAATCAAGAAACACGACATGTTCTATGTATGTCTTATCAAACTATCAGATGGAAAATAAAAACATTAAGGTCAAGGAACTGATCTTTTAGATACCGAATAAAGTATTTAATTTTATTACAGCGGCATTCATATGAATTAAATTGATAAACAATAAAAGAAGAAATAAAAAATAGTTCGGAATAACATTACTCTCTTCGGCTGTTTCCGAAGACAAAACTTGAACGTTTTACGTATGAAATATGACGTCACAATGTAGACTGAGCACGCGACGTTTAGTTAAACTTTGGCTAATGATTTGAGTAGGCAACCAGGCGGATCCTACTGTGTGCGTTTCAAATAAATTTTATTCTACAAAAATCAAACTGCACTGTGTTAAATATGCGCTCGGTCCAACGGTCACACCGTTTACATATTATTAATTTAATTCAAAGCAATTGTACTTTTAAATATTTGAATAAGCAAACGTCATTTGAATTTACTGGACTGAATATGAACAAATTGATACTTAGTGTTATCACATGAAAAAAACACTGAAAATGTAAATATAGTTACATCAAGTTTTTTTTAATAACATTTCAAAAGACTACTTTCTTTAATTTCAAATTATAAAGAAAATATGAGTTGAAACATGAGAAACACAATAAAATGTAAAAAAAAAAAAAAAGATTTTCACCTTTAACCTGAAAAGCAATACATCATATTAACACCTTAACAGACAACTATCTACTACTTTTATGGCAAGCGACTATATGATGTGCTTTTTAGTTATTCTGAAATGATATAATCGTGAAGTACGTTTAACGGAGAACGTGCTTGGTAATAATATTATGAAAGTGAGCCTCGTTTTCATTCAATACCAAGCCTGTACATCGCTAGACAAAGAAATTTCTACAATTATTTCACTCCCAGTGATTATACTGATATAATACAAAGTACCATAGATGTCTGCCAAGTCATATATTTGCTCTGTTGTTAGAAATAGTTGGTCCAAAAAATTCAAGTGATGTCGAGACCTAAGTAAACAGCCATTTTATATGTACATTTATTCAATCATAATTCTCACCAGAAAATCAAAACGATAAATATGTATCAAGAAGTTTTGGTGACTCATGCGGGAAATGAAGGTGGCGTTACTGCAGAAAATGTACTAAACCCGCGTTAGTATTTAAGGAAGGAGTCTTCTCGTTATCAAACATATTTCTTATAATAAGAAATTCATGAAATTTTGACAATGTCAAACGGATCATATTACCAAATGATTTTATCAGTTTTATCAAATTTGACCTTTTCGTTTTTGCATAAAGGTCAGGTCAAGGTCACTACCTTTTTCCTCAACGTAAAGGATGATAAAAATAAGTGTGGATCTTTGTAGTTCTGTAGACATTTGTTTAAGATTTGAATATTCTATTCTTCAATGAAATGATAGAATATCAGAATGTCTATCAGCTTATACTACTAAATCGGAATAAATATTTATACTAAAATTGATATTGCTTAGCCCGCATTTCCTCTAATTTTCTTAAATCTTGAAGAAATTTTTATTATTTTTTTATGCTTCAAATAATAAAATATTTATGATTTTTATGTAAAATGAAGACTTTATTAAAAGATATAAATTGACAGAAAAGCTAATATATTGACCATTCTATAAGAGAGAAAAACTGATTTTAGTGATTTTTTCACAAAAATCAGTGTATAGAATGGGCGCTTTAAAAAGCCTATAAAAATGTAGTTTGATAGGCAAATCATATTTTAAAAACATATTCTGAAACCCAAGTATCATATCATTAGTTTACATTAGTGAAAAAAATCCAACATTAATGTTTTTGTTTTTAAAATGCTAAATCAGACTCATTAATCTGCAGCAATTCTGAATTGCGCAACATGTGATATTTTCCTACGACACTATTACGCCAAAAATATAGTCCCTGTTAGATTGTAAACTTTGATTACTTTTTCTATGCCAAGTTGTATGATGATAAAAAAGAAAGAAAAATATTCTATTTTAATTTCCTTTCATCTTGATTTAATGAACAATTAATCAATTTTACGTTTGACAAGTCGAAAACCAGAAAAGACTCCTTCCTTAACATGAAAGTATAATGATAAAAAGTTCATAGTTAAAAATTTGCCAAAGCGCAGTTGATAGGCTGTTGCAAAACTAAAAAGTTGTTTGGGAACGTTTCAATTTTTAATTTAAAAAATTAGACAAGTATGATATTTGATAAGTTAAATACTCTGTATCAAAAGTGATTTTTTTTTCATTTTCATGAAACCCATATCAGGATAACAATAATTAAAAATCCACGTTATCACGGTTTGTTCTGTGCAGTGTATCTATATATTATATCGTTTCAATTTTAAAAGAGAAAAACAATATTTGTATCATTAGTTGATTTTACAGACTTTAAATTTTTTAAAGTTGGTATAATTCTGTATTTGATTGATCTTTTATTTTTTCACGTTTAAAGCCGATAACGTTATAGAAGCATAACAATTGAAACTGTCGTAAACACATGTGTTTTTGTGTCGGTAAAGATTTTGGTAAGGCTGAATCTCTCGAAATTAATATCGATGGAATGATTATACAACAGACTTAACATATTTGTAAAGCACTCTGTATGCCATTTTTATAATCCAATTGCAAGTTACTTGGAGCGTGTGTAAAATTTAAATTCAAATTACGGTATATTAAGTTTTGTTGGCTTAAATGCACAAGTCTTTAACGTGTATGTTTATTATTTTAAACAATGTGACTTTATATGTCTATCACATGATGATATTCACAGTATTGAAAGCATGCTTTTCAATGAGGGCATGTACATCGCACAGTAGCGATGCTATACCCTCTTCGCGAGGGGAAATTAAAGGAACTGTTTACACTCACATATTAATTACATCCAAACCGTATCAGATGCGTATCCAAACCGTTCCTTTTTTGAAAAACAAGGTCATCCAAACCTGTTCCGTTGTTCAAAATTAATCGACATAAACTGCTTATTTACATAATTTTAACATAAACTTCGTAGAACTTTACAGATTTTATACACTTTTAAATAGATCTGACGATCTTTTTCATGTAAAAGTAGACAATGTATGCCTTAAATAACACGAAAACTTTTCAAGAAGCAAACGGAACCACCATTTTCACTTTATCCAAACACGTCACTACCGGCGCGGATACACGACAGTGATTATTGTAGCGATCATGAAAAAAAAGATTCGGGGTATGTATTCTCTATCATGTCGCTTCCTTTATGTTTAATTGACTTTTTAACCAACCTCGTTATGCAAATACATGAGGTACCAAATAAATTTGACAATTCTAAATAAAGATTTTAAAAAGAATCATTTACAAAACTCCAAACAAAACTATTTCTTTTTTTAATTTAATAGAAATGTAAAAAACACATGTATTCATACACCTATTTAGAGTATGATATTATATCGAACATAAAAAACATATACAGTAAAACACGCTTATAACGAAGTCCCAGGGACGGCCAATTTATCTTCGTTATAAGCGTAATTCGTTATATCCGTCAAGTTTACAACATGAAATAGAGACTTGGGGAATGAAATTCACATCGCTGTAAGCGTCAATTCATTATAAGCGTAATCGATATTACCGTGTTTTACTGTAAAACTAAAAGGCGTATGATTTTACTTTTACTTTTACTTCAAACAAGACACTGAGTTTGTTTTGACTAATCACGACATTCCTAATTTGTTGCACTTTATTTCAGCATTTTACACATCGTGACGTCATTTTAAGATTGTGACGTTAACTGTGCATTTCTTAAGACGTCCTCCATGCTACAAATTATCACATTTTTTGGTGACGTCTTTCCCGTTATAAATCCAAACAGACTCGCACGGGCAAGGAGAACTGTAGAAAAGAAGGTCCGAAAACAAGACAATAGTGAAGTCAAAAACAAAAAACCTTAGATTTTTATCAAAGATAAAATATCTACTACATCAAAAATAAAATGAAACAATAAATTTAACGGATGATATTAATTGGCATAAAAAATTATGTACTTTGGTTTAAAATAACAATACTGCTCTCATATAAGTCCTAACTAAGACTTATAAAAGAAAACAAATTAAAATGGACAACCAATCCTTTAAAATACGTTTTCTTTATATGGATTATATTGATTACCATGGCCATCACAAAAATTCATGTCTTGATTTTACATTATGATTGATTCCAAAAGGGACTTAAAATCCTTTCCCTATACTTACATACAAATGGCTCGTGGAAAGTTTGAACACACTTGAATTGTACAGGCACTAATGAAACAATAATTTACTGGACAATCTATTAGAAAAATAATATTGAAAAAGATTTTTATTAGGTTCTGTATTTTGTAATCCTTCGTCATTAAACGTTTTAAACGTGTGAAATGGCGAAAATTTTTAATTACTTTTTATCATATTTCATTATTTTCGCCGTTATTTAGATCATATGAAGACAGCAAATACCATGCTTAAATGTTAAGGTAAGTCTGTATAATCAAAGTTTACTCTCTATGTATATGTACTACATTGTTTTAAAATTGATTGATAATAACACATACTGGAGCCTGCAAAGAAATATAACATAGGTTTTGTCTATACCCTAATCCACACTTTACATTGAAAATTCCGTTCTTGGTGTGAGAGTTCCTTGCCTTTAGGGTGATGCAACCCACATATCGAAGAAATACATCAACATTTTATAAAATTTCACAAGAAATTTCATTAAAAAAAAACCGGCCCAATAGTTTGGTTGCATAAAGAAAAGAACAGCTGGGATTTTCCCGTTTGACCTTTAGGTTGACCCCGCAACAAGGAAACATCTTTTGCAAAGTGTGAATTGGACTATTCCGCTTTCGAGGTACTGATAATACGACTGCATGTATATCAACATTCACTACATTTAATTTTGAACTGCACAAAGGGGATTTAGTAAAATATATCTAAATTAAGGTTATTAAATGGGACCTATGCCGTGTTTTTGCTTCAGATCTTGGCTGCTAGATTGTAAAAATAAGATATGAAAACTCAATTAACTGTTTTGTAGTGTTCAATGCTGACTTGTAAATAGAAACACATCTGGAAAAAAAAAACAGCTCATAAAACAAAAATATGAAAATAATTTTGCTTAAACAAGACATCGCGTGTAATTAACTCGACAGCTGAGGTTAAATATGTGTTTCTCTAATATACTCTCTCTAATCTTAGCGTCTGCAATCATTACGTTTTATTTTACATTTCAATCATTCAATACATGTGCTACCTTCTACAATCATTAACAAGAATGAAAACCTATTTGTTTCTGTTCGAAACGCTTCAAGTTGTTTCGATACTCCCCATCCCAACCACCTTTCAAAAAAGAAGAAGAAAAGGAAGAAGACATGAAAAGTACCAATACGATACATTTAAAAATGTTCAAAAGAGATAAAAAATGTCAGTTCATTCCATTATAAATCTTTGAAAGAAATGTATTTCTTTCATGTTATATATGTGAATTCCATCGGGTATAAACGGGGAATGTGTGGAAGAATTCTTGAAATATTTATTATCAATTGATTTATTTTAGTCTTCATTACATTTTATAGGTATCAGTGTTATTTTAACATGTTTAAGAAAGTCCTCTAATTAAACATTATATGTTACCTGGAATCAGGAAAGGGGTTTCTCCCAAGTCACAATGGTGATTTGTAAGAACAATGTAAGCGGTGTTATCTAATATTAAACTTTATTGATTGTTAACAACTTTAACTACGGTAGAATTTTGAAATTAGTAAGAAAACCAAGTTTATTAAGAGGTCCACATTAGGGCAAAGCTTTTTTTTTCATGTCGTCATGCACCGAGAGTATTTTTGCAAACATCCTTCATTCTGTTATGCAATAATCGCTGATAATAGTTTCTGCTTCTTTTCAAAACCACTAATAGGTTTTTAGTATTTTTTTCTCCATTGCTTCGTACTTTATAACAAAACAAAACACATATTATAGCACACAGATATATTGACAAACATTTACCTAAATTTAAACTCACAACAGCCATCGCAAGTAAAATTCCCAACAGAATAACTCGTCGAGCCATTTTTACTTCTGTATCCTGTTACTGATAATATAATTTTTCAGTTCGATCTAGCATTTGTATAGACTAAAAAAATTGTTTAACTTACAAATCAGTAGCCCTTTTCACAAAAAATCTTACGAATTTGCGTAAGATTTATAGTTAAGAATCTCGTAAGAGAAATATTAAGTCAGTTTCACGAAAGCACTCGTAAGTGAAAAAATTCTCGTACGTCAATTCTTAATGATCGCGCACGTGAGATTACACTTACGACAAAAAGCTTCCCTAACAACGTACTTTCATTTCTGACGCGCATGCTTATGACACATTTCCGTGTTTACATTATTGTCGTCTGTCAAAAATGGAATGCAAAAAGCGAAAACCAAACTGGTCTACTGAAGAAGTAGAAGCTCTTGTCCAGGCCGTGACGGAAAACATAAAAATTATCAGAGGAAAATTCACGCCTTCGTTGACAAATGAGGTGAAGAATCGTTGTTGGGCAGATATAACCGCACAGTAAGTAGGCCTACATATATATTGTATTCTTTCCGTATGGATCCTTAATATATCTGCTATATATATATCTATACTTTTTTATTCAATAAACAGAATGTACTGAATAAATCCATAGATATAAAATTTAATTAATATTATGCTTTATTTATGTTACACAATACATTGTTATGTTGAGATATCAGCACGGGAAGGGGGATAACACAGGATAGGGAAAACCCGAGTCTATAAATAAACTGATGCGTCTGACAGTTGACAGATTGTTCAAAATTTTATAATAGCTTAAACTCGTACATTATGTAATAAATTAGCATAATGCATACATTTGCAATAGCATCCAATAGTGTGTGTAGTATGTGTAATTTCATCTTGTCAAAATCATAGATACATCTAATTATATGTAATATTCACAAATGCATTTAAATTAATTATATACATTCATCATGATCATGTCAGTGACTTTTTTTTTGAGAAGAGAACTGCTCTCATGTCAATATAATTTTATAAGAATAAATAGAAGCACGTTGAGTTAGATAATGGATAGGAAAATGGATATACTGTACATACACACACACACACACACACACACATATATATATATATATATATATATATATATATATATATATATATATATATATATATATATATATATATATATATGCATGGAAGGATGGATGGATGGATGGATGGATGGATGGATGGATGGATGTAACAAATGAATGAATAAAGAACTGATTTATTCAATACATTATATTCTAATTCAATTTAAATGTTTCCTAAGAATGTACAACTATTTAATACCAGTATTAATTTTTCCAGTGTCAATTCAGCAAACTGCTCTAACATCAGTAGGGATGTTAGTGATGTGAAAAAGAAATGGCAGGATTTGAGTAGCCAAACAAAAAAGAGAGAGGCAGAGAGAAGGAGAAGAGTTGGTGGGACAGGAGGAGGTCCCAGTATTGAGGATGATTTAAAATCATGGGAACAGAAGGCATGTTTTAATTAAAACCAAATACTGAAACCTAGTGACAGTCTAAACAATTTATTTGTTTCAAACATAATTGTTACGACCATATTAATTATTCAATTCATTTATTAACTTCTTGCATGTAAGAATGCATGCTGTTAAAATTAATTTGTTTTAATATAAGCTTTAAATAATAGTAATGATATTAATGCTTTGCTGTTACATGTATT
Organism: Magallana gigas; assembly: GCF_902806645.1. Taxonomy (NCBI): domain Eukaryota; kingdom Metazoa; phylum Mollusca; class Bivalvia; order Ostreida; family Ostreidae; genus Magallana; species Magallana gigas. The sequence continues at coordinate 821,411 of NW_022994848.1, read as the reverse complement.
AAATTATTAATGCTGTTATTTTTTCATTCATTACATATTATGATGTAAAACAAAACATCCCTATATTTGAAATATTAATTAACACTGGTATTAAGATTTGAACTACATGTATATTGCATTCCATTGCAGATTGTTGGAACAATTTCTAGATCAGCAGTAGAGGGGGTGCCTGGAGGGGTGGATACCTCTGAAGTTTCTCAGAGTCTTGTACTTTTGGAGAATGGTACGTACAAACTACATGTTTTTAATGTAAACAAAAATTGATGTGAAATTATTCTCATGGCATGATAGTATGCAAATTTTAAAAGAAACTTGACTTGTTCATTTACCTTTTTCAGAAGCAGTAAATGTGTTAGAGGCAACTCCTGCCTCAACCTGCTGTCAACTTAAACCCTCTTTACCAGGTATGAATAAAATGTACTGTAACTCTTAATTAATGCTTCTCTGGTTTAATATGATTTTCTGAAATTAACTGCACATTCAGCTAAGGAATGGTTCTGATGATTGATCACTCATATATGCATTAACACCCCCCCCCCCTTTTCCTCCCAAAAAGACAAGGAAATTGGTATAAAAATTTTATTTATTTATAAATTATACAGATTTATCCTATCTATCACTTAATTATTAAGGAATTAATTTCATTTTAAAAATGTGAATCTTTTTTTTCTCCAGAGAGTGCTTGCTCTGATGAACAGGAAGTGCAGTTTGAGACAGGTGATTTAAATGTTTCTACATCTTGGAATGTATACTTTGACATGAAAACAATATTACAGCTAGCTAGTCCAACCTATGCACAGTTTACAGTGAACTCTTCAACTTAAATAATATTATTATTGTACCATTTGACCAGTAGGGTCAATATTGTTAGTACCTCAGGGTATATGAAATATATTATTAATTCCTTGTTTTGCAGTTATTTTTGCTAACCCTTCATCAGAGGTAAACTCTCTGGATGAACACTCTTCAAGAAAACTGCAGAACAAGATGAAAAGGAAAAGACCATACTGTAAGTATAAAAAATTACAAACACAAATGTTGTGTATTATTTTTTTTTATTCTTTGGAAGAAATTCATTACATTACATTAATTGTTGGAAGTTGACCTTATATTATATACTTCTCAAAATATGAATGTTATATATATATATATATATATATATAGAGAGAGAGAGAGAGAGAGAGAGAGAGAGAGAGAGAGAGAGAGAGAGAGAGAGAGAGAGTACTATGATACTTTATTCTTTATATTTTTTTATGCAATTATGAGAGAGAAACACAATTATAAAATTGTACCAGCCATTGGAGTGGAGGGGAGGGGGCATTTTCAAATTTAAACATGTAGTCATTCCTACAAAATGACTTTTTTTAATCAGGTAATGGTGATAAGGAATCTGATAATATCAGAAGAGAATTCCTTGATGGGGAAAAAGAGAAAAACAGGTCTCTGGAAGTGTATAGAAAGAAGAAGATTGCTCTATATGAGAAGATGGTACAGCAGCAGAGTGAGATGCTCGAGCTACAGAAGAGGAGTACAGCAGCTTTAGAGATCATTGCATACAAATCTGCACACTCATTGCAGCCTTCATCTCCATTTTCAGTTTCTCCTGTGATAAATTTTAATTCATAGAGTACAATATTGAATCATTTAAATTTGTGGGGACCAGTGTTTGTGGACTTTGGGTTTTTTGCTTAATTCATTATCTATCTGATAATTTATCTTAATTCATATAATTAATATTCATTGTTATTTTTGTAGATGCGTCAGTAAGAAAACTCTTTGAAGTTTTGTTTTTGTCAAGGATGTAAATTTGTGAGGGAGGGTTACCCATGAATACCACAACAATTGAGCCACCACGAATTCATATGATTCCACAGTATTTAACATGATTCTTACTCTTCTTATTGAATATCTCATTTTTCATCCCATACCATAACTACACATGTAGCAGCAGTATCATTATTTGTAAGTCTCCCTACTATAAAAGGTACATGTTAACTGGTTCTATTATATATGCTTAGATTATGAATAACTCTTAATGTTGATGAACTAGTAATAGATTTTTTATTAAATAGCGTGCTGCTGATATTTCTATCATCACACTCTGTTCCTGTACACATACATTGTATTCTGTATGAAATACTGCATTTATACAAGAATCTTTTTTTCTGTCTTCAGAAGATAGCTGAAGGTTTCAATTATTTAATCCCAACCTTAATCCATATTTCATAATAGTTTTTTTTTCAATTTGAGAGAGAGAGAGAGAGAGAGAGACAGACAGAGAGACAGAGACATAGAGAGAGAGATAGAAAGAGAGAGACAGACAGAGAGTTTTTTCTTCATATAATTATTAAACATGTATATTGATATGATTGTCAAATAGCAGATATATTTTTGTCAACAATAACATTTCTGAATATATTTCATATTATTTATGATTACATGATTTAAGACAACTCAGTAATATACATGTAATACCAATGATACAAGCAATTTTTACTTTGTCACTTTAAAATTGCTGTTTTGGTGAAAATAAGCAAGTTGAAAAATAATTTTCTGGTCAGTTACTTTTAATTCAATTCTTTATTCATTGACAAGACCAACAATTATTCAAACTATCAATGTCAGATATAGAATTGACAAAAAACTCTATGAAAATTTACAATAATTTTTAATTTGTGATAATAATGCTTTAAATACAAATTTTTAAACAGTTTATAATCAGGAAAAAATGAAATATATGAAGAAATTCATTCACTTCATATAAACTGAAATAATTATCATTTTAAGGCAACAAACACTTTGAAACATTTACTTATAATACTATCATACTAACAATTCTTACTACATGTACATGTTATTGTTATAAACTTCTATCAATATTTATAGCTGTACATGCATATTATTAAAGCTGTTAAAGATTTAATGAAATTTGTCGGTTTTTTCCTTAATAAACAACAATCCAATGTCACAGCTCAACTATACAATTATAATTTACAGATAATTCTATTTCATTTACTAAATCAGAGAGAGAGAGAGAGAGAGAGAGAGAGAGAGAGAGAAGGATCAAGAGATAGAGCAATTATAGTAAGAGAGAACAAGAGAGAATGAGAGAAAATTGACATAAAGACATACAGACATACACCTTTTATAATGTTACATGTAAAAGAAATAAAATGATATTAAAGTATATTTCACAACTATGTTGAGAATATTTACATATACATATTCATTTCATATTTGCATTTATATGATCATAATTATCATTTCAAAACGTTCAGACATTTGCTATTTTCATCAACTAAATATCATATTTTCATTTCATTTGATATATGATATTAAGACAAATTGCATGATCAGATTCTGTGTGAGGATACTCACACATGTACTATTTTTTACACAATGTCATAAGAAATTTAAGGAATAATGCATGAATTTATAGATAATTTTCTTAAAACCTCTGAGCAATGGTCTGTCTCACCCTGAAACCATCATTGCCATTTCCTCTATATACAGTGTTGTTGTGCAGAATCTGTATGGGATCATCTGCAGCTTCAAGAGGGAGTCGTCTATTAATTGCCATATTGTGCAGTCTTAGGCAGCATTCAATCATTTTGCTGCATTTAGGGGCAGTGAACTGAAGACTTCCTCCAGTTTTATGCAAGCATCTATTTAAAAAGAAAAAAATTATGTTCACATGGAATAGTTATAATTAACATGTCAAGGATGAATCTTGAGGTGGATTTAATTCTTAATTAATTCAAACTGATATACAAAAAAAAAAATGAACAAACCTGAATCTGCACTTAAGAACCCCAAAAGCCCTTTCCACTGTGTTTCTGGTTGAGCAGTGGGCTTGATTGTAGTTCTCTTCTTTGGTGCCGCTTGGTTCATTGAAAGGAGTTAACAACCATTTCTTTAGGGGATATCCTGAATCTCCCAAAATCCAGGGTCCATTCAAAGTTTCCATCAGTTGAGGTACAGAGGAATTGGTCAATATAAAGGAATCATGAGTTGATCCAGGCCACTTCACAACAGCATTGGTAAAACTGAAATGAATAATAATTAAACTTGATTAGTTAAACCGAATTATTTCTGCTATAGTTTTTTTTGACTGAGCGGGTGGGTGAGTGTAATATGACTATATTGGAAGTGGACTAATCTAATTAAAATTAGATTTTTGATCCGCTCCAAATAGATCGCTACACATGCACAAAGATCTAATATTAATGAGATTGGGAGTGGGCAAGTGGGTTGGTGAAATTTTTCTCAAAAATTGTTAAAAGAGTAAAAGTTATATGCAATATGATTTTAATGTATATTTTTAGTCAATGAATACATGTATTTACCGAAGGTCAGCATCCACAACTCCCTGAACATTGATGGAGGGAAAACCCTTTCGGCAGATGAAGTGGGGTTCATCATCTCCTGACATGCCTTGTATGGGTATCAATGTACCATCTATGGCACCTACTACATTTGGAAAATGAGCGATCTTGTAGAACCCATCCTTCACTCTCTTTTGTTCCTCCGGTGTGCTTGGGAAAGTTATGTTGTTCAGCTGCTGACATAAAGCTAGGCAGACAGAATGCAATATCCTGGATGATGATGGAACAGAGACTCCATGCAGGTCTGCCACTTCAGACAAGTAGTCTCCCTTAGCCAAAAATCGAAGAGTGATCAACACCTGAGAAAAGAGACATTTACACAAATGTTTTAGTGGGGTGTTACAGATGAGGAGGGGGACGCAGCAATGTTAAGGCGTCCCGATGCTAAAATACGGCTGGAAAACGATATTATTTGAATCATCGCAAAAATACTTTGACCGGGAGTATTTCTCAAAATCTATGTTACGTTTATTGACACCGATGTTAAACATTATTTTGATGCATTTTGTGACGTCATATGTTCTTTTGTAATCACGTGACGGGCGAATCCTAGTATTGCAAATGATCTTTTTAAATCGCATCGGCGCAGGTGATTAATGACATTAAATTAAACATATTTTTAAGAAAAATTCTTTGTTAAGTCATATACTTTGAAGTTATTGCTCGGGAAAGAAATAGATATTTCGTTTATCGAAGATATTGTTGAAACATTCCAGAAAATCATCAAAATAATGCACATTTTTACTAATCAAAAGCGATTTACAAAAAATTGGGGTTAATCCGTAGGTTTCCGTAGCACGATTCACATTGGTACTTATATTCTCTACCAATTTTACGTAAAATATTCTAAAATTATGTTGATCTTTCACCTGCGCCAAGCTGTTTTTACATGCATTAAAATTTCTTCATTCAGTTGTTTACACATAGCAGGGAGAGTCTCCAAACCACTAGTTTATAAATTGTCATTAACTTATAACGAAGCTTTAAAACTGCCGATTATTTCATACTGGTTTTTAATATGAATGAATTCTGTACGTTCAGCATTAACGACAGCATCTATGTAAAGGAAACATGCGGTTTTATAGTGATTTGATGTAATTCACTTTTAACGTTGAGATACATTCCCTGGGAACTATCGACAGGAATGCAGATCGTGACGTCAAAGTTAATTATGACGTCATATCGTATGAAGTACAGACAAGTGACTTTCTACACATCGCTGTAAAATCCATCGGGAAGCCTTAACATGCCCGCGGAGGGGGAGGGGGAAAGAGATATGAAAGAATTCTAAAGCAATTTTTTTTTAATCAGTTGACCTTAAGGTCAATGGGCTGGGAAAAAAAAAACATTTTTACACAAAAAATGTCTTTGGAAATTGGGGAAGGTGGTGATTTTCAACTATGTAAATACATGTATGTGTACATCTAAAATATCACTTTTGGACAGGAAGGAGTAAAAATTTGGTTTTTTTTTAACGTTATGTATACTAAGATAGGTGCATTTGTCTACATGTAAAATACATTTGAAAGAAAAATTTGGGTTTTGTTTTTCAAAAAATGGGTTATATTTTATATATAGTCAGGTTGCTTAATATAATGTTATTTCATAAAATCAGACAGCAAAATTGCCGCAAATTCATGAATTTAATGATTATTAAAATTGATTAAAACTGTTTTCAAGTATTTATTCTTATCCCAGTAATTAACTATAGCTTAATTAAACCTATTAGTTGTCATCAGGATAGGAAATTCCTACTTTCTAAGCCAATTTACTCAAGTGATGGCCATTCTACACCTTTAAGAGGGAGTTTACTCCCCTTCATGTACATACACTGTACCATATGTATTATAAAAGTAGTATATAAAAATAATTGTTTACATTGTACTTTTTGTTGCAAAAATCTCACGAATATGAAGATGTATATTGAAGGGACAGTAACTTTTTTTTTAGCCTAATGGCATGGGACACATGGGTTTTTTTTTTAATGTGAAAGCCATAGGACATGTCAATTTTTTTAATGAATATTTTTTTTTAAACCGGTCCCAACATTGTGATAAATTTTGCCTGTTCCCTAATAATCGAAACATAGGCTATCATTTGAGATATAGATAGTTTAAGGCTGTGCTTAGCCTACACTTGTAGGAATATATATTTGTAAGCTGAGAAATATAGAAAAGAAAATACATTAATAAACTCTTCTGCTTCTTATATTTTTGTTATTAGTAGTGAGGTAAAATGATAATAATTTTGGAGTTGATAAAGTTGTGATAGATCAATACTGACAGGTGCCTGTTTATTTATATTGATGAATTGTCTTTCCAATGCCACATGAGGCGAAATTACAGAGGACCGAAAACATTGCCAGTACAATTTCACTACGAGCCGTTAACTCTCTATGAAATTGAGATAAAAAAGAAGTTTAAATCATAAACTTACTTGGATATAAACAGGAATCGCACATGATCTAGAGGTTGGATGCTGTACAGTATCATTTACCAAATCAGTCAAGAGAAGAATTTCTCGCCGAGGAAAACGGTATCGTGCAACCAAATCTAGGTCCGTATATCTATCTAGTGGGTTAATTCGGTCCCGAAAAATACGTTCTCGTCGCAATGCACGATCGTTTACAAAAAGCAGAACAAAGGCAGCCATTTTTGTTGTCAATTAATAATCTTACGACAAGATATTTGCACTTAAGTTTTTATTTTTACACTTAAGAGAGGGTATAAGCTCTCGTAAAGTTACGACAAATTTTACACGTAAGAATCTCGTAAGATTTTTCGTGAAAATGAACAAAAACTTAAGTTTTCACTTACGATAAAAATTAATCGTAAGATTTTTTGTGAAAAGGGCTACAGGTCTACAAAATCATAAATTCGGTTTTCCTTTCATGTGTGTGGGAGAAGATAATTTTTAACATTATAGGCATTATCACCTATACATCAATTTTGGCCTAGCCTAGGAATCAAAACCCATACTCCAGGGGACACGAAAATTAAAAGTTCAGCAGAGGACGTCCTGGTAAACATAATTGTTAGTCAGTCTTTAAACAGATTTGTGAGAATAGAGAAGAACATTTTTAAACATTATGTCCATATTACCCCCCACCACCAATGTCTTGAACCCCTTACCCAGGGGCCATGAATTTCACACTTCAGGTAGAGGAGTAAGTGGACATCATATTCATGCATTTACTTTAATATATATATATATATATATATATATATATATATATATATATATATATATATATATATATATAGACTAGAGAAGAAGATTTTTTAAGATTTATACATTTTTACTATATGGTCATATTGGCCCCACACTAGAGACTGAACCCCTGACCCAGGGGCCATGAATTTCACAATTTAGGTAGAAGAGTGAGTGAACGTCATATTCATGCATTTAGTTTTTAAAATATATAGGCTATATAGTAATAAAGAAGAATATTTTTTTTTAGATTTAATCAATTTTTACTATATGGCCCTACACTAGAGCCAGAACCCCTGACCCAGGGACCATGAATTTCACAATTTTGTCCTCTTCTGTAAGATTACATACTGAAATGGGAATCAACGGGGACCATGGACCTTCACCGCTGTAATCCATTTGATCCAAATCATGAGCTTATTCGTGAAACATCAGGTCCTGTTCATTGCTCATTACTTTATCACAGTGGTGGCAATGATGTTCTTGATCCTACAAAACACGGTTTAAAATTTTATAATACACTGATTTCTGTGAAATTGTTCTTGTCTCTATGTGTAATGTATTTATTTTTTTGCAACGAATATAGGGTGAGTTTACCATGCATCGCACAAACGTAAACAGTAGAGGCTTAAAATTTTTTCTTATTTTCATGCAAACATTTAGGAGTTCGGAATAAATAAAATCGTTAAATTACTATTTTTGATTGGTTTTTTTAAGTTAACAGTCTGAAATTTAGTTAAGTATCTTTGTAATGATTATTTCTCGGTGAGGGGATCTTTATCGTGCCAACACCTACATGTACAGGAACTTTGGATTTAAAAATGTCATATCTTCTAACATGTAAAGCTTGGTCATCAGAGAAGTGATTGTATCAATTATGTTAAAAAAAATTATAGTACATATTTTGAGGTTTATCGCATTGAATGTGTACCTTGTTAATTATAAGAGAAAAACATGTATTGAAATATCATGTCCTATGCATGGTTAATTTGTGCCCATTGCTTGATAAACTCACCCCTGCAATTCTTTTTAGTGTGACTCAATTGAATAAACGAGAGTGAGTGTATTTGCTTTGAAATATGCAATGTAATAATATTTCATTTTTCATAAATGTTGCACGTTTGAAAAAAAGTAAGTAAAGATATAATAAATGTTTTTGAATGAATGTTGCCCCCTTTGCAGTCATGATGAAGTTCGTGTTCACTCTCGTGTCTTTGACCTTCGTTGTCATTGTCAAACAATAATTCACAGTATCCGCATAAGAAGAAGGTGTTCATCCAAAAAAATTACTCATGTGTACTCATAAAATGAACATGCATTTTAATCTCAATAGTGTAATTGTCTTTTTTATGATTTTACTACTTAATATGCATAGGATAAATATATTGAAATGAAATTTGGTATACAGGTTTATCATAATAATAACTAAGTCAAGTTTGATATTGGGTACGATCGAGCAATTTTCAACAGAGTTATGGCCCTTGGACTTACAAAAATTCCAAATATTTGCAGTTTACGTTCATTTTCTTTGTGTATGTTTCCAAGGGAGGGGGCATAAGTGTTTCACAAACATCTCTCGTTATTTTCCGTTTTTATCACTTTTATCACAAAAGGAACGATAACTCTGCAGTCAGACTTTTCAAATTATATTTCCCTTCCCCATAGAACAACATTGATTTTCTACAATATTTATTAAAGGATGACCATGCATCGTATGAATAAAATATAAAATAATCATATGATATAATACTACAATGACAGTAAAATGATATCTTAAGAAAATAATTACATAATATAAAATTACACAAGCTATTGAAAATGGTTTTACAAAGTTTTGTAAAATTATTCTCTTAACAATAAGCAGTAGCTTATCTTTACTTTAGATAAAAAAAATTACCCCAAAATTTCCAAAATAAAAAATGAAAAAAATTTAGTTATGAAAATTATTTAATCGTTTTTCTTCTGTGTCATTGATCTCGTAACCCCTCTATTGACATTTCCAAAGGTTGAGATTTCTCAGTGTTCTTAATAATAAGGCTTAGAAGAAGCTGCTGCAGGAACCGTTAAAACATCAAACAGAGATATCTCTGAACTTGATGTACTGGTTGAAAACAATGAGAGTGTATGTAATGGCGTTGACATGTCAATACTTAAAGGTGGTGAAGGTGGGGTGTAAATAGGGAAACTCGGAAGTGGTGATGGAGTAGGTAGTGGTGATGACTGTCTTCTTAGTTGTATGCCTTTTTTTTCTTATGATGATGTAGATGCTAATGATGATAAGGCAGGTGATGCAGGTAATGGACGTGACTGAGAAAAAAAGTTAAAGTTTGGTTATTATTGTCCTGGTAATTGGTTCCAAATATAATTCATTATTCATTTTCTGATAATGATGCAATAGATGCGTAATCGTTACTAAAAGATGAATCAGAAAAATTTTCATCCATGTCAATATTGTTTGATTCATAAGACTTTAAAATACAGGTTTCTTTATAAACACCAGCCATATTTATGGCTTTTTGTCAGGTTTCAAACTGATTTTTATGGGAATAAATGATGAATCTATAAATGCTTATTTTAAGAAACAACACAAGTAAAAATAAAAAGTAAAGGTAATTTACATTCAAATGATAAGTGTTTGATTGCAAATTACCTAATATAACATTGGTAGAACTAGGCGAAACAGGTGTCGTAGAACAAGTAGAGGTGGGGTAGGTAGAATTGCCTATTCTACCTGTAAATCTAACCCCCTCTTGTACTGGTGTCGTGGTTTCCTCCTCCCGGCCTGAGTCGTGGTGGCGGCCCTCGATGGTCTCCACACCGGCATCCTCCTGGGGGCTGGAGCCCCCTAGGGTGGTGGTGCTGGTCTCGCTACTGCTGGATGTGGGAGTCTGAAGGGGGAGGGTGGTGGTGAAAGACTCACCGGAGGGGATGGACTCCTCGGAGGAAGATGGACCACGATCATCCCCTCCGATGGTGCTGGACGAACTGGTTGTCGAGGCATAGGGTAAACCACTGCTACTGGTCGATTCTTCAAAACAAAAAAAAAAAAATATACATATTAAATATGCATTGCTTTAATATTTTGCTCATTTTAACGAAATTGTGTTTGTTATCATACAAATCTAAATATTCTCGTTCCCTTCTATTTACATTTCCAAAGGTTGACATTTCACAATGTTCTTAATAACTAGATTTAGAAGAAGCTGCTGCAGGAACCGTTGAAACATCAAACAGAGATATCTCTGAACTTGATGTACTGGTTGAAAACAATGAGAGTGTATGTAATGGCGTTGACATGTCAATACTTAAAGGTGGTGAAGGTGGGGTGTAAATAGGGAAACTCGGAAGTGGTGATGGAGTAGGTAGTGGTGATGACTGTCTTCTTAGTTGTATGCCTTTTTTTTCTTATGATGATGTAGATGCAAATGATGATAAGGCAGGTGATGCAGGTAATGGACGTGACTGAGAAAAAAAGTTAAAGTTTGGTTATTATTGTCCTGGTAATTGGTTCCAAATATAATTCATTATTCATTTTCTGATAATGATGCAATAGATGCGTAATCGTTACTAAAAGATGAATCAGAAAAATTTTCATCCATGTCAATATTGTTTGATTCATAAGACTTTAAAATACAGGTTTCTTTATAAACACCAGCCATATTTATGGCTTTTTGTCAGGTTTCAAACTGATTTTTATGGGAATAAATGATGAATCTATAAATGCTTATTTTAAGAAACAACACAAGTAAAAATAAAAAGTAAAGGTAATTTACATTCAAATGATAAGTGTTTGATTGCAAATTACCTAATATAACATTGGTAGAACTAGGCGAAACAGGTGTCGTAGAACAAGTAGAGGTGGGGTAGGTAGAATTGCCTATTCTACCTGTAAATCTAACCCCCTCTTGTACTGGTGTCGTGGTTTCCTCCTCCCGGCCTGAGTCGTGGTGGCGGCCCTCGATGGTCTCCACACCGGCATCCTCCTGGGGGCTGGAGCCCCCTAGGGTGGTGGTGCTGGTCTCGCTACTGCTGGATGTGGGAGTCTGAAGGGGGAGGGTGGTGGTGAAAGACTCACCGGAGGGGATGGACTCCTCGGAGGAAGATGGACCACGATCATCCCCTCCGATGGTGCTGGACGAACTGGTTGTCGAGGCATAGGGTAAACCACTGCTACTGGTCGATTCTTCAAAACAAAAAAAAAAAAATAATTCTTCAAAACAAAAAAAAAAAAATATACATATTAAATATGCATTGCTTTAATATTTTGCTCATTTTAACGAAATTGTGTTTGTTATCATACAAATCTAAATATTCTCGTTCCCTTCTATTTACATTTCCAAAGGTTGACATTTCACAATGTTCTTAATAACTAGATTTAGAAGAAGCTGCTGCAGGAACCGTTGAAACATCAAACAGAGATATCTCTGAACTTGATGTACTGGTTGAAAACAATGAGAGTGTATGTAATGGCGTTGACATGTCAATACTTAAAGGTGGTGAAGGTGGGGTGTAAATAGGGAAACTCGGAAGTGGTGATGGAGTAGGTAGTGGTGATGACTGTCTTCTTAGTTGTATGCCTTTTTTTTCTTATGATGATGTAGATGCTAATGATGATAAGGCAGGTGATGCAGGTAATGGACGTGACTGAGAAAAAAAGTTAAAGTTTGGTTATTATTGTCCTGGTAATTGGTTCCAAATATAATTCATTATTCATTTTCTGATAATGATGCAATAGATGCGTAATCGTTACTAAAAGATGAATCAGAAAAATTTTCATCCATGTCAATATTGTTTGATTCATAAGACTTTAAAATACAGGTTTCTTTATAAACACCAGCCATATTTATGGCTTTTTGTCAGGTTTCAAACTGATTTTTATGGGAATAAATGATGAATCTATAAATGCTTATTTTAAGAAACAACACAAGTAAAAATAAAAAGTAAAGGTAATTTACATTCAAATGATAAGTGTTTGATTGCAAATTACCTAATATAACATTGGTAGAACTAGGCGAAACAGGTGTCGTAGAACAAGTAGAGGTGGGGTAGGTAGAATTGCCTATTCTACCTGTAAATCTAACCCCCTCTTGTACTGGTGTCGTGGTTTCCTCCTCCCGGCCTGAGTCGTGGTGGCGGCCCTCGATGGTCTCCACACCGGCATCCTCCTGGGGGCTGGAGCCCCCTAGGGTGGTGGTGCTGGTCTCGCTACTGCTGGATGTGGGAGTCTGAAGGGGGAGGGTGGTGGTGAAAGACTCACCGGAGGGGATGGACTCCTCGGAGGAAGATGGACCACGATCATCCCCTCCGATGGTGCTGGACGAACTGGTTGTCGAGGCATAGGGTAAACCACTGCTACTGGTCGATTCTTCAAAACAAAAAAAAAAAAAATAATTCTTCAAAACAAAAAAAAAAAAAATATACATATTAAATATGCATTGCTTTAATATTTTGCTCATTTTAACGAAATTGTGTTTGTTATCATACAAATCTAAATATTCTCGTTCCCTTCTATTTACATTTCCAAAGGTTGACATTTCACAATGTTCTTAATAACTAGATTTAGAAGAAGCTGCTGCAGGAACCGTTGAAACATCAAACAGAGATATCTCTGAACTTGATGTACTGGTTGAAAACAATGAGAGTGTATGTAATGGCGTTGACATGTCAATACTTAAAGGTGGTGAAGGTGGGGTGTAAATAGGGAAACTCGGAAGTGGTGATGGAGTAGGTAGTGGTGATGACTGTCTTCTTAGTTGTATGCCTTTTTCTTCTTATGATAATGTAAATGCTAATGATGATAAGGCAGGTGATGCAGGTAATGGACGTGACTGAAAAAAAAATTAAAGTTTGGTTATTATTGTCCTGGTAATTGGTTCCAAATATAATTCAATTTCTGATAATGATGCAATAGATGCGTAATCGTTACTAAAAGATGAATCAGAAAAATTTTCATCCATGTTAATATTGTTTGATTCATAAGACTTTAAAATACAGGTTTCTTTATAAACACCAGCCATATTTATGGCTTTTTGTGTAGTTTCAAACTGATTTTTTGGGGAATAAATGATGAATCTATTCCTGATCCAAATGATTCCCCATGCTCGGTAGTTCGAGACATAAAAGGTCAGAATACATGTACTCACCGACAATTAAACTTAAAAAATATTTACCTAAAATGTTTGTTTACAATGTTAAATAGATTAATTTTAAAGACTATATTAAGATAAAATAAACTGTATCCAAAAAAAAAAGCAAGGTACAAACTAAAGACCTTGTATGAATATGTATAACTTAATACAAATTAAAATGTTACATAAAAAGGATACATTAAATCCATAAAAATTACTATCATCTTACCAAAGAATAACTAGAATTTGTATTGTAACTTGGTTAATATTGTAATCTTGCACATAATATACCCCAATAAAAAGCTATGGATGAAGAATTAAGATTCCTCTGGATCACTAATTTGACAGCCAGCAATGCAGAACTGCCAGGACAGAAGATGTAATAACTGATTTAAGGTGATATAAGACACTTGTCAATATTTATGTGGATAAAAATGCTTTATAATCAAAATTCTTTCAAGATGATGTTTTATAATTTTAAAATTTTACAATACATGTATTTGGCCAAAAAAATGTTTTTTAAACTTAAGGTAGCTCGCGGGTTTAACTGCTTGTGAGAAAACCTACCTTGAAAATTTGTCCACGTGATCCATAGGTTTTATAGTTTTATTTCTAAAATTTATTTAAGATTCGTCTGCGCGGTAATAATGTTATCGTGTTTCAAATACAGTGTCATTAATAAAATCAAGCAACGCCATTTCAATGAAATATATAGTAAAATGCACATTTTAACCGAGAAACGCATTACAAAACTATGCTCTAAACTTTTAAACAATTCAGACGAAATTAATCATACTCAACACAAAAACAGAGGATATAATTATGAATCAATTCATAAAAAAATATAAGCATGTGTTCTCGGCCAATTTTTGGCAAAAAAACTTTAAAGATTTAAAAGATTTCTCAAAACCTTATATTTTCATTACGACGTTAGCCTGACGTCATCATTTCCTTACTTCTTAGAACAATAAAATTGAAATGCATTTATTGACAAGACTAGCTGTTTAACACATTTTAGAACATGTTAATGCTTATTAGACAATCACATTATTGTGAATGTTATGAAATGCAATTATTGTAAGGCTGTAAAGATACAGAAAATTGCTATTTTTGTTTTTATGAAACTCTGAGTCAATCAATGCAACAATAAAATGCCAACTACTGACATTATTAGTAAGTAATCGTATAAAACAGTTATCTCAAGCCAAAAGAAATTTAAGAATTTAATCGGTAGTAAAGATTACGGAAGTTATAATTGTAAAAAAAAAAAAGCGGAGTTAATGCATACATTCTATTTTAAAACATGACTTTAAAAGGAAGAGTTCTAACACACACTCATTCTTTATCTTTATAGAACAAAATGTGACAATGTATGTGATATCTTTAAATTTTCAGCACTTGATATTATAAATCTTTGTATAAACAGTCATAAACCGCATATTTATAGCTTTTTAAAATATTTTCTTTTATACTTCTTAACATCTCATTTGTCATTTTAAAATAAAATTATTAGTTTACTATGACGGTCAACTCTTTACGTCGATTCCTATTGTGACGTAAACAAACCCGCGAGCTACGTTAAATAAGATATAGAAAAGCTCCAGCAGGATTTGAACTATCTACTTACGGACACGTAGTTAACGCTCTAACCCATTGTACTTCACTGTTAGGTAACATTATTTTGGTGGGGGGGGGGGGGGGGGGGGGGGGGGTTATATTCATAGTTTATTGTTTTTTTCAATAGGGAGTGCATCACAATATGCAGGTGTCCTGTACCACCTTAAGACTAAAATGTGTGCTTTACATAGCTATTTACATGTACCCAATAAAATAGTGCAACAGGTTTTGAAGATTTAAAAAATACATGCATGTTACAAATAACTGATCTTTGTCTGAAGTAACAACACAGGTCTGCAGGCCGCACTAGCTGGTACATTGTACTAGTTTTACCCAGCTCTTCGGTTAGATGGGTTTCGTGTGGTGTTCATACTAGGATGTGTTTTCCATATGCAGAAAAACATTAATTACCATGCATAAACGTGTCTTTTGTGATGATCAGCTTAATGGATGCATATTGTGCTCTAATTGGATTATCATTATGATGTTGACCAATATAAATAAGCATAAACATGTAGTAGCACAATATTATGAGACACCGGTATACATAAGTTTTACTTTCACTTTCTAAATATGTGATCTCCGTATCATCATCTTTTGATATTTAAATAAGGTTATCATCGTTACCTATCCGATCGCATTTGAACAGTTGCTAAAGTTATTTTTTCATTTGTCAGACTTGCACTTTTGAGTTGACCCCATATTGACACTGTGACTTTATGTATTATATGTAAGTTACGCGGGTAGGTTAAGGCAACTCATAGTTTAATGACCGTCAAAATTATGATCAATTTAAATAATGTTTATTTTTATGAAAACAGCGCTGGATATTAATACCAAGTGAAAGAGTTCACTAAGATATTATTTTTCTACTTCGGAATCGACTCAATCTTTCAATCTACCGTGCCATGGTATCACGTGACAGTTAAAAATAGATCACTTTTTTACCTTAACAAAAAATCAAAAAGTGTAACACTACCCCGAAGTTCATTTGTATGTTTTCTACAATAATTCGATTGGAAATTAGTTCATGTTTATTAGTATTACTGCTAGAATCCTATTGTACATCGCATAAAAAAAATATTGTAAATATTTATCGAAAACCCTCTCAACTTCTAAAATTTCATTGAAAATACTACGTATTTTTCGTTTAAAACAACAAAGCACAGGATTCTAGCAGCACTTTTCTTGTAGTTTAGGTCATATACCGTTGATATTTACCAAAATCATCTTTCCTAATATCCAGGGTAGTGTTACACTTTTGCCATTTTTTGTACACACTGACAGAGGAAAGGCTGGTCAAGCCATATAAATGTCGATCCGCTTACCTTATAACACTCGCTGATTAAACAAAATATCCATGCCTGTATTATCCTGATTATATTCGAACTGACACTCATCTAAATCTTAGGTATCTATATTAAATAAGTCTTATTTCGGCATTGTTTACACTGCATTCCGATAATTTGTCTCCCGACATGATCTTCTCTTTTAAACATGCTTGTGACGTCATCAATGATAATTATACGTAATAGAGAGAAATCGAAGATATATTCAGTTAGAAGAGTTTCTAGTGATATTTTATGTCTGTAATTTTTATAATATAAACCAGAGATAAAGTTAAAATCGACATGTTTCTGAGTAAAATATGACATCATGCTGCTTATTGTGACGTCATATCGATCAGAGGAATTTGATCGCTGTGAGTTGCCTTATCATACCTGCGTAAAAGTCATGTTTATAGGAGTTCTAATAGGAAGGACGGGGTCTTTTTTCTTAATGTATGATGATGCATCAAGTATAATGTAGGCCATGATCCTTTGGGATTGTCCCATGAAACAGGAAAATATCAAGTATCTTGAAAACTGTTAAGATCCCCACCCCTAAACCATAGGCCATATTTCATATTTCTTGTTTCTAATGTGTACATGACCCTCAGGAGTTGTCTTTAACCCAATTTATAAAGCAATTTCCAAAATCTTACTGTGCATTTAGAGAAAAATACCAATCAAGAAATGATTTAAAATTTGCTACTGTACACATGTAAGAATGTACAAAGACTCTGAATCTTTAGAACTAGGTTTATTTTTTTTAATTTTTTTTTGGGGGGGGGGGGTAGGCATTTGATTTAATCATTCATTGTTATTGATTTTAATCTGAATATTATTTTGTAATTGATCTTCAGGTAGAAAAGTAGAAAACAAGACTTCTGATCATATCTCCGTCAATAGATCATAAGTCAATCATGCAAAGTGTAATGTGTTGTTTTTATAAACAAATTTAGGAAAAACATTTTTTACCAGTTTAAAAACGTTTTTTAGATCCCAAATTATATTTTCATTTTAATAGATCATTCAACAATTAAGAAGAATGTAAATGTAAGATGTTTTTTTTTTTTTTTAAGGAAAAATAAATGCAAGGTTTTTTTTTTTCCAGAAAAATGTCATTTTATTTACAGTTTAATGAGAGATCCATGCATGAGAGCAGGGGGAGGGAGGGGGCAACAGTTATTTCATTTTCCCGGGGGGGGGGGGGGGGGGTTCCGAGGCATATGTTTGGCAATTTATAATGTTATTTGAGGAAAGAACAAAATAGGATAAGGGCCATTTATGGCCCCCTTAGCAAATATGTTCATTTTACTACCATGCATAGTATTAATCTCAGTAATCAACATGATAGGATTTTTTTCTTGGTAACCCTTCAGTATAGTTGCCTAGCAACGATACAAACGTGACCATGGTTTCGGTTTAAATTAAGAAAAAAAACCTCTTCATTCATTTGGGAAATGTTAAGTTACTGTTATTTGATAAGCATAAGTTTATTTAATTGAAGTACCAACATGAATTAATGCATTAAATGCATAAAATTATTTACTCAGCGTTTCCATGGCAACCATGTATTTCCTTAGTAACCAACTAAAAAACTTCTATTTCAAGCCCGATTGCATTCTGAGAAGTATACAAGTTAATAAAAACTTTATATGGTAGTTACAATAAATTACGTATTTATCATCCTTCTTTTTAAAACTTATAAAAATATCAATAACATTAACACATCAAAAGAAAAACGTAATTTAAATTCAGAAATTTATTTATTCAATACTTTTTTCGGTAACCAATTAAATAATATTTCAAGCCCAAATACAAACAGCATGCACAAGTAAAAAAGGTACATAGTATTTAACATTGCAGTTATTTTTCTCCATATTTTTTCTACATATTGAAATGTGCATGTTTCCTAGCTACACATTCCAGAATATATGTGTTCAGAGAGAGAGAGAAGAAAATGTACAAAATAGTATTATCTATTTTATTCAAATCCAATGATTGGTACCTGTACATGTAACAAAGAATAATACATATCTCCCTCAAGTATTAACAATCATGAATGAAACACATGTAAAAATTAGTATCGTCCATTATACTTCACATATAATGGCTTAAGCAAGCACAAGTTTATTAATGACTCCATAGAATAAATGATAAAATGTGGACAGGGCAATACTTTTTGCTATATTTCATGAAATAAAACAAAAATAAGAAATATGTTTCACATTTTAAAAGGGCATGGTTTTAATCAAATTTTATTTTTCTGTTTTTATTATTTGCAATGCTTTAAGAGTGCATTTCTAATGATCAAATGAAATATGGGTGCCAGTCGTTGAGTTCACAATTCTTCGTCATGAAAACAAGGCTCGTGCCCAGTTTTTGTTTTCATAGGTTCAATATACCAGTAAAAAATCTTTTAATGAAAGTTTGTGTATCTTATTATTCATTTTAGGCATAAAGAAACAGTTCCTAACGATAAACACATTTATTTTAGGTCTAAACTGGAATTTTCACTTCAACATTCGAAATGTAAACAAACGCTTTGTTTACATAGCGAAGAATTGTAAGCTTTGTAATTCGCTTATAACTCATTATATGACACTCAAATTTGGTTGCCTATTAAAAATGTCTTCCTAAAGCATTTTAAACAAAAATATTGAAAAAATAATTGTTGACCAAAATCGTGACCATGCCCCTTTAATGATTCGTAAAACAATTACAGCACAACTTTCCAATTTAATCTAGTTTGTTTCCCTTATAAAACATGAAAAGATGCAGTCAAAGCAGACACATGTCCCGTTAAAGGAAGAATGACTGAATTACATACATGTATAGCACAAGTAAAATACACCAAATACGTCCAAAATAGCTTTTTGGTATATCTGTTGTCATGTTCTATACACTTTCACTTGGTTGTCTGACCATAACTTCATCCTCGTCGTTAGATGCTGGCTGGCTTGTATCAAGTACTGATACCATTGACTCAAACTCTTGCAAATCTTGCAGTTCGTTGCTCACAGTAGAAGGCTTTTCCTGAAGTTTATATTTTTCTTTTCTTAGGCTGGCCACCATGTCTTGTAATTTTCACTTTTTTCTTTGTTATTTCTTTGTGATAAATATCAGATTTTTTCTGCAACACCATGCGTTTTCTTCTCACTTTTTCAATAATACTCAGAGCGTTCTTCATCTGTCCGATTGTTATGTCATAACAAGCAGCCTTCAATTCAACATCGATCTCCGAAATGATTTCTTGTAAGAAGGAAGGTCTTTAAAAATATTGGACGCCATTTCTTTAGAATCTACAACCAAAAAATTTGGTTATTAATTAAAATAAAAAAATGATTTCATTTACAATTAAAATTTAGCAATCAATTTATTTAATGTTAAATCATTTTTTACTAGTTGTTTCTAATAGTTTTTTAACCAAAAAAGGTGGGGTCAATAATACAATATAATGTTTTTTAAATTCATTCAAATGTATATACTTTAAATAGTAATAACACCATACACCAACTCTTATTCCACACCAAAAAAAAAAAATATATACATATATAAATATATATATATCATCTGGAAATTCTTTTTCTTTTAAAAAATCTGTTTGAATGCTTTTATAGACTAATGTATACTGCAAATATATTTTTGCTTAATTCATACACCTGCATCTGGTTACAATTTTATTTTTCAATTCTTTAAAATGTTCAGACTTTTATAAGGTCTTGAAAGACAAATGTAAAAAAGTGGCTTATTTGTATATTACCATAATATTTTTCAATCAGTCAATAATTTATTTTGTTATATTCAGTAGTATATTCTCACTATATAACTCTATATAAACGAATAGTCAATAATTGTGATATTAGCTCGTCCGAAAAATATTGACCGGTCAATATTTTTTTGGTATTGACCGGTTAGGAATAATATCTAGAGAACATTCCCTCTATTTCATATAATCGCCTCTGATTTGTTGATTTGTAAACGATGACGTAAATAACCTTTCGCGACTCCAAAACAAGATGACGTCATAATAGACAGTCAGTCAAGGCAAGTAAACAACGAACGCGCAAAGCGACGGATTGCTATCATAACGGATATAAGGATTTGCGAATTACTGTGAAAGAACATGAGGTAGAACATTTGTACATGTATGTTAATTCTTACCGTTACGGTTGGCGGAGTATCACCAGTCACCGTTTAATGCGGAGGATATTTTAAAAATGAACTTTGCACAACATTGAATTCGTGAATTCTTTGTTGAGCTGAGAAAATAACGGCGAACTGTTTTCAATTAATTTCTTAAATTTTGGTTTGTTTCTTCATATAACAAAACAAATGTTGACTGTGTTTTCGGGCAACATTGATTATATTAGCCCCCTTGGGACGAAAATATTGCCCTCCGCTTCGCGTCGGGCAATATTTCGTCCCTCGTGGGCTAATATAATCAATGCTGCCCTCAACCCCAGTCAATATTTGTATATTAATCTACATGTTGTATATTCCAGAAACAGCAATGACTTATTTTATTTAAAGTAAATCCACCCTCCTGTGACGTCATACATTTTACTTAAACCATGAATTCATTAAAATTCTTGCAAGTAGATTTGTAATTTCAAAGTTATTATAGGTGCACATCAAAAACTCAAATCAGTGTTTACTTGGAGATATTTTATAAGCGTTTTTCATCCTTATATTCGACATAATTCAATAATGACAAAGGGAAATAACTCTTTTCTATTTTTCTCTAAGTGATATATCTAAATGCTATATTTTTTCTAATGTAAACACTTTTTTTCTTTTTTTTAAATTAATTTTAGTTTTCTGGCATAGTAAGCAATAAAATTTAAATATATAAACAAGTCTCTATCCACTTTTATTTCATTTTTAAACAAGAAAAAGTGTGATTTTCAAATGATAATTTCAGCCTTTGGTTTTTATTACCTTACATCTTAAATAGTATGGATACATATATATTTAATTTATTTTTTGATGAAATTCAAGTCGAATAAGTTAAAAAAAGTTGAGTTTTTTAACTTTGAACCCATAATTTTATAGGGACGGAGTTCCCTTAAAGCAATAAGAGCTGTATTTTTTAGAATTTTTTTTTGCTGCAAAAACCTGCTAGTCTGCATGTAACTTAAACTTTTATGATAAATAAGATTTGAAAAAAAAATATTTTTGTCAGAAAAAAGATTTCTCTTCTAAGGAATATATAGCTGTTCAATTTTCGTACAGGACGACAATAATTCAATTTTGCTTCAATTAAGGCTTCTCCCACTAAAATAAGGCTATCATGCAACTCATATTGCTTTAAAAAAAAACCCAGAACATTATCAGTAATATTCAATGTACTGGTAAATAATTATTAATGTCTCAAACATTTAATTGTCTCTTAATTAAGCATTCTTGTTATATGTTATCAGTGTCCCAAACATTTTCACCAATCATCTCTAAATTTAATATTTTTCTATGTTATCAAATGTGCTTAGAAATGCATAAAAAGTAAATCATTATGATTAAATTAAGATAGTAGTAACAGTTAGTTCGCTGAAAGATTAATTAATACCCGTTTTGTTTTTTGTTTTTTTTTTCTCTTCTTTTTTTCTAAAAACTAGAGCCGAGCTCGTTGCAAAGCAACGAGTATGGCTTCCGTCGCAACTTCGTGTCGGGAAGGATTGTCCATCAGTGTGATTAAAACACCTCCTTCTCCTTACACTTGTCAGAGCCTGACAGACCCTGTATTGATAAAAGGTCATCTTTACACGACCATTTCTTCTTACCAATTAGAGCTTTAGAAAATTGATTGGAACTCTTCAAATGGAGACAAAAAAGATTTAATTCATGCCTATTTTCTGTGTAACCTCTAGATTGAGTATTGCACCACTCATTAAACAGATAAAGGCATATTTTTGCTAAGTAGGTGTTAATTTAGATTGTATGCAGATGTGGAGGCCAAGTGGAGATAGTCTGTTATTGATACAGGTCTATCAGACCTTGGCGAGTGTAAGGAGAAGGGAAATGGTTTTAATGAGACTATATTATCAATATGATATTAGTAAGTTCAAGAAATCGAAAACGAGACTCAATTTCAAAGTATTATTTTCATACCCGGCAATTTCTTCGTTTAACTTACTTCAAGTTTAGGATAACTTTAAAAGTACATCATTTATGTACATGTATATAATTAATGTAATTATGATAAAAGTGTGTGTGTGGCGGTGGGGGTAATGGCCCAAAAATCAATTTTCTAAACGTTAACTTAAGGGAAATTTTGGTTGAGAGAAAGGGGGGCATTGCTCCCACTGGACCATCTAAAATATTTTCAGCTTAGAATGTTAAATTAAGAACACATTTATTACATTATTTACAATGAAAAAAATGTCATTGGCTGAGTCCATTCAATTTGGTCTTGAAACACTAAACAAATGACACAAAGACAAAATACAAGCTTTTTGTCTGGTCATATTAAACATATACACCTGATAAAGCTTTACTTAAAATTTGAAGTGCAGTAATGGAAGAATTTTGCATACAATTTACTGTAAACGCACTAATTGTTGTTGTGATTCAGTAGAGTTCCGAATATACTTGTAAATCTTACAATTACTCCTGAGCATTTGCACAGCATGTGTAATTTATCAGCTGTTTATAGACATATCTCAGATGTGTTAATCTGTGGATATAGTTTAATGGCAAAGTTTAGTTCCTACATCATATATAAGTTATTTTTGTTCAATGTAGAACCCTGCCACATGGGTTGATAAGAAAAGAAATTCTGTATCATTTGCAGAATCGATTCGAATTTCCTCTGCGATTTGATTTAAAAAATCTCACATATTATTGATATACCGAGCTAATCTTGTTATTTCATTTCCTT
Organism: Magallana gigas; assembly: GCF_902806645.1. Taxonomy (NCBI): domain Eukaryota; kingdom Metazoa; phylum Mollusca; class Bivalvia; order Ostreida; family Ostreidae; genus Magallana; species Magallana gigas. The sequence goes on along the minus strand of NW_022994848.1, from coordinate 797,869 downwards.
GTGTTATTTACTCAAAACAGCTCGAAGCATATTGGTTTATGGGATCTATGTTATACATTGATACATGTATATACAAGTAAACCAAAATAAGGCACAGATCACAAGTTTAACACTGTTGAAGACATGTACATGGGACATGCACTTACATGTACATAGTAGGAGTGTAGGCCTACAGAGGTGTGTTCACGAAAGCAGGATTAAAACAGGAGTTTATGAATCAGTGTATTCACCTTGAACATTTGTTTATTTTTCTCATTTTTCTATATATTTATACTCTAGACATTATTTACATTTTGATAGATTGTACATGTTTTGTAGTCACACAAGACTGTCACCTTAATATTGTTTTGTAGATATTTTAATGTAGAAAATATAATCATCTTAAAATAAATGTAACGTGTAATGATAATTATCATGATTACTTTAATTTACTTGTGAACTTTTAATTCCTTAAAATTGAAGTGTGATGGAATAATGGTGGTTGTCTATAATATTATTATGCATGTAAAACACTCAAAGACAGCATGTAAAACACTCAAAGACATATATGATATGATAAAAATACATGTATCCCCCTCCCCTTTAAAGTGGTACTATTATGTAAGTACTATATTACATCGAAAAGCCATATTTCCAATAATTTTAAATCAATATTCAATATACATGGTAATAAAAAAAATCCAAACTTTAATAGTGTAGTTAATCAGGCATTTGCATATTTAATACTGACGAACCATGTTTGACTACAGAAAACATGTACTTAACCACCAGTGTAAATACATTGTAAGTACTTAACTGCTGTATTTATATACATAGACCCAAACACATATGCCTAACCTCTGTTGTCTCTCTCAATAAATCAAAGGGATCATCATCATCCTCCTCATCAACTGTTACAGTAAAAGAAAATTCAGTATTACTCAATCCAACTTTTTTTCCTAGTTAAACCAATGTTTTGAATTCAGGTTATGTTTTCATATTAATTTGTAATTAACAACAAATAGTACCTTTTCTTTCCTCTCTATTTTCTCTATATTTCTAAAAACAGACAAAAAGTGCATATACTAGTCTATGTGCAGAATAATTTTCATTCTCTTTCCTTCATTAACAATACAAGTTTATTTTATACACTTAATCGGTAATCATGAGAAGTCAAATACTGTTCCCGCAAAATGATGTTACGTATGATGTACTTAAAGAGGAGGTTTCACATTCTAGCGCTTCTAGTGCAAAATGACGGTGCTTTAATTTATGATTAGTTAATAAATGAATGCGGAAGATGATCTGTGATGACCTCTTGTGTAGTTTTAGTAAATGATGACGTCTTGTGTAGTATTAGTTAATGCCCAGTTATATGCATACATATACACCTTAAACATTTAATTTATACAATATGAAAGTGAAATAATACCTTTCGCCAAGGAGCATTTTCATCTCCATAGTCGTAACGTATCTCCTCGCCAGGATCAATGTCTTTGGCAGCGAATAAACAAAGCCTTGGGTAATTGTTAAAAAATTTCAACTTCATAACTGCATTTCCATGCTTTTCGTCGTTAACAAAACGACATCAATACTAAAAAACACAGATAAAAGTTTGTCTGAAATGCCACTTTGTAATAAGCAATGTTTGTTTTCTGTCTCCTCTAGAAAAATTATGTCATAATTGCATATATAACCGCCCCCCCCCTCCTTTTTATCTGAGAAAATAAGACATTATTTAACAGCTAAACACTGTTCGTTCATAGGCACTGTCCACCATTTTTTTCCCTTCAGCACTGCTTTCCCTACAACCCCTATATATATAAACCATTTCTCTTAATTACATCTTGCTTCACTGTGTTACTCTGTCCTAATGAAATTATCAAGTTTTATGCACAAGCTGTTCTCAAGCCAGGAGAGTACTAACATCAAATAATCAGGTAAACCTGTTATTTACAAACAGAATATCCACGAAAAATTAGAATAGAATGCAGAAAAATCCAAATACAACGAACGGAATACTACATGTCTGCCACAATTTCAGGTGTGCAATCGGGTGTAACGGAATCGGTTTATTTACCAGGCACCTGTGTGACTGTGCCTATTTACGAGCTGTGTTCAACTTTAATTTGGTTAAAGAATTTTAGAGATTTTTAAGTGGTTATCACAAAGTATCTTGCTATTTCAACCACACACTTACACATGTTTTCCATTCCAAGTAAAATAAAACATGTAATTATGTCGTCCCTTTTCTCTTCTTTGCTCCGCTTCCTGGGGTGTAAGTCTGTCCCCTAGCAGGAATTCTCCTTTCATGAAACTTTAGAGTAGCAAATACTCCAAAACCTTAAATAAATATAAATATATTATTTATAAAAAGTGGTTCTTAAAAAAGGTATTTTCGTTGGTAGAGTAATCAGGATAATTTTGTTGTTAAAATCTTGCGGGTATTTATAAATCATTGAACTGATAATAACATTTTTCATTAAGTTTTCGGCGACTGGAATTTATATCACAATTTTAGATGGATCCTCTCAGGTTGCACACCACTGTTAACTTAATTTTTACTATATATTCTTATACAAAATTACGCAACTTTAGACACGGATAGCGAGTTTAAGACAAACTTCTGGGAAAATCCCTCTTTACAACTTTTTTAAAAACAATTGTTCCTGACCAATCTAGTAGCTAAAAACACACCCATCCACAAAGGCACGAGTTATGTTTACATCAATGTTACACATGTGCTTGAAAATCATGTCCGAGCCCTTTCACCCCCTGCCTAAACAACTGGCATCGAAAATTCAAGTGATAATTTTTACAAAGGTGGGAAAATCAGGCATTTTACACGTTGTTTTTCATCTCATAAAAAAGTACATTCCTTGTCGCTGGCGGAAAACCCCTATCAAGAATAAGAGGCCCAATGGGCCACATAGCTCACCTGAGCAACACTGGCTTTATATGGGCGTTCAAAGGATATTGTGCCATGTGGCCCCTCAGTAGATTAACAAAAATTGAATATCCGAATTTTCACTTATTTTTGCATATACTTACTCTTTGACATATTTATCTGGAATACCATTTATACCAAAAATAAGATCATATGCAATATAAATAACCAAATTTTCAGTTGGTGTTCACGGTTAACTTCCAGTTCCCTTTATTTTAGCCCCACCACCAATCACTTTATAAAACGATTAAAATACATGAGAGCATAAGGGTACATTTTCTCCCTCCACTACTTACTAGTTATTGTATTTTAAAAAATTCTATATGTGAAAGAAGAAAAGTGTCGTTTTCATTTACTAGTGTTTGAATAACTATCAAAAATTTGTGTAGATTTTAGGCAATTCATCGTTCAAGAAGGGGCACCAGAAAGTAGTTACAGCATATCAACCTTTTAGCAAGACATTTCTATTGATCAACCAAAATTTCAGCGTCAATCGTAGAATTATAAGCAAGATATATAGCTTGGTTTGAGTCACGTTTTTGTTCATATGAGTTTATTACATTCAAGTTAAGCAGTCGATTTCGGACAAATCTTCCCGTATTACTTACAATAGAACAAGTCCAAATTTCAGAGGAGACAAAAGCATTTAGAATCGTCCATCAAATCAGACTACAGATCACTAGATCTTCAGCTACGTTTAATAATATATAAGGGTCGTTTATGTATCCTTCTATAAAAATGATTGTCACCTAATGAATCTGAATAATTTAACTTTAAAGCATATATGTACCTGTGTTGAGTTTCTGCTAGGAATAGGAAAACTGTGCAACCACGAACATGTAACCCCCTCCCCTAATTTATACACCACAAAGCTTGGGGATTAGGATAAAATAGTTATTTAAGAAATGAATTCAATATTTATTTATTTAATAAGAAATAAAATGGTTTGGGGCAGTTTACGCAAAAGAATATGATAAAGACAAGTTAAATATAAATTTCTGAGCGGACCGTTTCCGCCCCCTTTTGAACACTCCCATGAAAATAAGAACATAAAACATTCATTTCGGAGCGGACAGTTTCCGCCTCCGATGAAACACTCCTCATTATCTACTCGTGTTAATACTGTTCATATACGTCCAAATCATCTCTGATTTTCTTTGGGAGCAATCCGGATGGTGTGAGAGAAAATCCCGATGTCCAGATCTGAGATCTGGAGACTGTCTCAGTCCAGGGCTCAGTCTTCCCTCGGGCGCCCTTGACACGCCTAGTACACGGAGTCCAAGCAGTCGTCTTGGATCCATTGTACCACCTCACAGTCACATGTTGACAATCAATAGCCAGAATGCAGCAGACTTGAGGCCAATCTCCTGCATACTTTGGAATGTCCACCAGAACAAAATCGTCTACCTGGATCTCTTGTGTCGACTTTCTGGGTCCGCAGGCCTTTCCTATAATGACCTAAATAGAAATATTTAAAATGAGTTACTATTCTGTAACGTAGGAGTTTTGTTATTGAATGTGCATGTATAAGTGTATAATGATTATTTACCGGAGGGCACATCTTCGTCATCGCCGAAATCAAAGACGCTCGCACTGTCCTGAGAATTTGGTTCTGAAAGACAGAAATACCTTACTTTTTAAAGTTTATTCACACACAAACACACACAGAGAAAAGAAGTGTACAGTACCTGCTTTGGAGTCGAGGATTTCTTCAATGAACCACTCTGTGTGATTGCCTAAAAATACATGTAACAGTTTGTGAGTATGTACTTAAACAACAAGAATGACTGATATCATCATAATTAATAATGAAGATGATTAATATCAACTAAAATATTGTGCCTATAAAATTAAGCTCAAATAAATAAATACCTATTTCGTAGTTTTCAAAAAATGACTTCCACCATTCTTTGTCGCCCTCTTTAGCAAAATATTTAAAACTTGCCCTGACATCTCCCTCCAGCTTCTCGATGTTAGAAGCTATCTCCGTGAAGTCGCTCCTCTACCTGCGTCTGGCGAGTCCTCTACCTGCGTCTTCAGAAGATACTCCCCAGTAGCATTCAGAGTCTTAAAAATAAGATACATATACATTTTGTTTTTTGAATACGAGTTACATATGACTTATGTTTTATCTCAGTTATATGTGTGTTTGCGTGCGTGTGTGTGAGCGCGCGCGCGAGAGAGAGAAAGAGAGGGGGGGGGGTGTTGCCATATACCATACAAAGTGAATTGACAAACAACCTTACACAGGTCGACACCACTATATTTTGTGACGTCGGCATAAATTTGCGTACTAAATTAGCCATCTGTTTACTTTTATCGACTAACCAATCAAGTGAATGAGTTGCAAGGCATTGTGGGCCACTACAAGTTTCAGTGTATACAAAGCGTTTTGAAAATATATACCATTTTGAATTGTTTTTTGGAAACTCATTTTGAATGATTTTTCAGAATTTATGAAATTAATATGGACAATTATGTCTGAACTTCAATTTCTATGCTCACATTTAAAATATATTGCATATGAGGACTGATATCAACCTATTAAAATGCCCATTGTCAATGTTCAAAAGAGAGGTACGTCCTATTGAATTAAAAGCAGTGAGTACCATTTTTTCACGTGATAGCCCATATTTGGGACAACTTTAGTAGAATGCGCTTTGATATTTTTTTCAGTGACGTTCATCAGAATGCTTAACAGACAAAATACTATATGCTGCATAGCTTGCGTTTCTGCGTTTGTATATTTGTGCATTTCTACTACCGTGGCTATTCATATATGTTAAAAATGTACAGTTACCTGTATTTATTTCTAGTATACAATGATAAAGTCACCAAAACACAATTGGCGGTTTTTCTTACCAAAATATGTTTGTACTTTTATGCGTATGTTTGTCAGTCGCTTGTTACTGATCATTTTTTGAGGCAACAATTGATCAACTAAAACAACGGTATTTTTTAATGTGAGCATGGAACAAATTTAATGGTACGTAATATTTCCTTTTTTACCTTCTAAAGTGAAAATCAAGATGTACAAACATTCCGGCAAGCAATAAAATATTGTGAATAAAACGGACAAAAACTACGTGCGTTTGTTGAATCGTAAACACGTTGTAAACCGCCATGCATTGCAACTCATTCAGTGGATTTGAGAATCTGTTTGACGTAAATACTGTCACGTGTTAAATAATGCTATCCATAAAAGGTTGTGTACCCGACCTGTTACAACATTTGTTAACATCTCTAACTTTACGGCACGTACTTTGTCTGTAAACCTCTCTTGCCAAAAAATTCTAGCCCTGCCATTGCCATCTTTTGCGATTTTAAATCTATGTGGCTTGGAGTGGTTTTTGATGGTGTTAAGATGTGGAATAAGCCACTCGGTGATGTTGAACACCGTCGAGGTCCGTATGCTTGCTGGTGTTGGAGTATAACATTTCTCAAATCCCTCCATCAGCTTTTCCAGGGTCATTGCTGCATGTTTACACAACCAGTGGCTGAATCTGATATACCGAAAAAACATTAGGACATGTCAGCTTCATTGGTGTGTTTGTTTGGGTTTGTTTAACGCAATATTGCTATTGCATTATCTTGCAATTTTAATCACTTATTTAGAACACCATTTTTTCAAAGTGAGTGTTTTTATGCACATGCTTTTATTACTTTATTGTATATAACCCCCCCCCCCCCCCCCCACCCCGCAACATAAAAGGGAGGGCACTTTTAAATGCAGAAACAACCAAAGAGTGAGGATAAGATGATACGACTGTTATTCGTACTTTGAGAACACCTGATCAATGTCCTCGTGGGTATGGCCCACAATCTGGGTATGGCCCACCATCAAGAAGGAAACCTTGATTTTCCTAAACACACCCTTTTCCACTAGATAAGCCATGAACGCTAACAAATACCTGTTAAAAAATAAGCAAATGATGTTAAATACTAAGAAAAAAAACAACTTTTAAAAATATGGAACACTGAAATGAATTTTTGTGATAAAAAAATGTTGCAAATCATTACCTATTCTTGTTCTCCCTCGCGCAGTTGTCCATTTGGAGATAGAGGACATCGGGAAGAGACTCCCTCAACATGTAAATGACACTCAGCAATACAGATAATGTCAGATTGGTGGAATGGCTGTATTCAAATAAATCGAAAAAGGCGTATACCCCAATCCCATGTACTATCACCCCTTACAATCGCACACACAACCTCCACATGGCGGAGGTGAATTTACTAACATGCACAAAGTACGGGAGTTGAGTCTTACTCTGATCCATTCCGTCTATTATGAGTGACAGATACCTGTTTTGATAGGATTTTGCCTTTTGCTGGTGTTTGTAATATTTTTGACGTTCGAGACTGAAATGAAAATAATGTATTTATTATATGATGACCTTTTGCAATTGGTTGTCGTCCTTCGTCGTGCGTTGTGCTAACAATCTCTCTCTCTCTGACGAACCTACGCACGCACACACACAAGCACGCACACAGAGTGAGAAAAAGAAAGATAACCGACTACAGGTGATCAGAAAAGCTCACTGGAACCTTCGGTTCAGGTGAGCTAAAACAGGATACGTTATTGATACAATATTGTTTGACCACCCTTTTTTTTTTTTACAATATAACTACTTAATTTACAACAAAGCGTATTTTTTTCCCGATATTATACATTTACTCTAAGTTGCTGAATATCATATGTTTAGGAGGGAAAAAATGAGGGGGTAGGAGCCTTTTTCCTGTACTGGCACTGTACCAGTTATCGGCTAAAATTTAACGTTTTCTTTTCTTAATTCCTTATTTCTTGATATTTTTGGATGAAACTTGACATACTTTAAGAAGTGAACTCCTTAATTATTAATCTGTTAGTTTATATCATTATTTAGAACCCAACACATTTTGTTTTGTGCTTTTAAGCACGCCCCGAATTCGCCGAGATTTTACGATTTACTGTACCAGTTATCGGCTTCGTGATAATAACATAGTAAAAATCCGTGTTAATGTTGATTTTATACTCTGCTAAATGTAGTTTGAATTATGCCCCTCTGCTAGGTCAGACTAAAGTATTCGGGGTCATGATACATTATAAACAAAACTCATAAAATAATTCGTTTATTATCATACTGTAATACACCAAATCGTATACTATTCAATACATAATTGTGCAATCAGGCGTTCAATTGCGCTACGAATTTCTCGGAAATTCGTGAATTCCTTTTGTTTATACATGTTACATGTATTGATTTTATATGTCAAATCAAAGAAGGGATATAATAACGTATCACAAAGAGGTAATATTCTATTTTTAACTTATTACGTCACTTCCCCCCACTGCTGAAAGTGCAAAGATTTAAAATCAGCTTTAAACAATGATCGTTTAAGCTCATGTAAAAAACATATTCAAGAAAGTTTTCAAGCAAACTTACTTTTCTTTATTCGAAAAAGACGACTGAATTAAAAAATCTTGGATTGTCGCGTGCTATTAACCCGAACTCTCAGTTTAGCCGATAACTGGTACAGTACCAGTAATCAATCAAATGAAAAGAAAAAATTCAAAGTGCCAAATTTTTTTCAAAGTGCGTCGCCAAAATGCTTACTGACACAATAAAATCATTAATCGATCTTTTTGTGGGATAAAGAGAATATCTAAATATTGTTTCTATATCGGCCTTTGTATCAAACCAAGCGGTTTGTGATATTTTATTTTCCTACCGAAGTGTCATACAGCTCTTATTTTATGACGCTAACCATGTATTTTACATATATCTACATATGAATTCATACTTCCGGTGTCGTGGTAGCGTTTGAAAATTATGCCCGAACCCAAATGATGTTTTGCTTGATGGTGTCATATACACCCCTGCGAATGTTATTGTCATTTACATTTTAGACCACGTGATTTTATTTGATCCTTTCAGTTTCGCAGTAATAATCATGCCTCGTGTTTATAGTCTATTTCATAGAATATAGGTACTTGTAGTCAAATATAAAATCTAGAGGTTTATTGATTTTAAACTTTATCTTCATTAATTTGTGGATAAAATGTGTTCTAGAAATAAATGCGACACTACAAAAAAAAAAAAAGTTTTTGTCTGCTGTTGCAAGTTAACATGCTTGTGGAGATCCCCCCTGAGGATTAATTTTCGATCCGCGCCTGACCTAGCAATAGCATCAATAGTGAAACAGACTATACTATTTTATGCAGAATATTCCTCGAAAATGGTTCGATATACTAAGTTTTTATGCAAAAGAGACACTCATAATTTTTCTAAACACATGGTATTGCACACCACAGGCATCAAACATAGCTATGATTTTATTAAGCAACCCAATGGTTATACTTTCAACCGCTCTACACGTGGTTAAACACGAACGATAATAGAGAAAACAAAACATACACAATGAATTCATAATGCCTAAAAATAATTCGAAAATAAAAACGTTGCCAGAAAATTCCGAAAAGTAGTTAAACATCCACAAATTGTTAATTCTATCCTAATTAGGTCGCTTGTTTTTTTCCACTATGATGAACAATTATCAATTTTTAGCTCATAAATTTAAGACGGATAGTGTTTAAAATGTCAAATTACTTATATGATTCTAGGTCGTATGTGTTTGATTCATTTTGATAAACGTGAACAATGTTCTAAGATATAAATTAACATTTTGCGAAGGTCTGCAGATTTGTTAACCCGTACATAATACCATTTTTTCTCCGTTTTGAATGAAGGTCTCAAACCAATACAATTTCAAAGTTTCCCTACAAATCATGTTATAGACAAAGTAATTCCCTATTTTCCCGTTCGATTTTAAAGATTTCCTGCCAGCAACAGGGACTGTATGTTTTATAAGATAAAAAACAACATGTTAAACAGTTAAATACATGCTTGATTTGGCCTCGGCTCGTGTGAAAATTCGAGGCTTTTTTGTTTGTTGACTGTCTGTTGTTTCCTGAGGGGGTAAAAAGCCTGGACTCGGACAATGATATTTAAACTCAGTATGATATGCGCACAAGCGCGAGAATTGTCGTATTCTTAATCTGTAGCTCTCGGTCTGTTAAAAATCTTAACGTTTACCATATTTATTTTCGGTCTAAAACTAGTGTTTTCACTCCAACGTACAAAATGTAAACAAAAGCTTTGTTTACATAGCAATGAATTGTAAGCTCTGTAACTCGCTTATATCTCAACAATTGACACCTAAATTGTGGTTGCCTATTAAAAATGCCTTACTTAAGCATTGTAAACATTATACTGGGAAAATAAAATTTGACAAAAATCGTGACCATGCCCCTTTAATTAAGAATTTAACTTTTTTTAAAAAGAAGTTTAAGTTGATGGATGAAGTGGCACTAAAGGGGATTAATTTAAATGAAATTCAAAACGACTGATATGATTGTAGTGTTTTGGCAATTTTAAAAGTGTTTACAATATTAAATATCCTGTTTTAGAAATGTTTACATAGTATGGTATTTATGGTAATATTGTGGGAGTTTAGTAAATTAACAAGGTTATCGAATAAAATCATAGTCCTTTGGGATCAATTTTCTGATATGGAGTTGCGTTTTTGAAACAACTAATTGTATCTGTCAAGACTCTTATTAGAAAGATATTCAAAGTTTTATCAACAGAAAGGCATATGCTTGGATACCGGTATTTTCACTAATTTTACTGCAAAGGGAGGGGTTATTGCGATTTTATTGGTTTTTCTTTTAAACAATTAAATAAAAAAAATATCATCCGATACATAAATTTGTAAATGTATTACTGTTATACATATAAATATATGTATTTACAGTGAAATTCTGACAATTTTTATTATAATTTTTCTGTGTTAACTTTCTATATTTACAATTCTAGATTTTTTTGGTATTTGTATATGTTCTAAACCTTTATTATTCTCTTCCATTCTTTGTTATTAGTTAGACTATCTTAGACTAGTAACATGAAAGAAGGTGTTGCAGTTTCTATGCTAATTTTCCCCAAAGGAGTTGCAGATAAAATAGAAAAATAAAAGTTACAGAATTTGATGTTATTTTTTTTTTCCATGCAACGTTGTACATAAATCAGTGTGGAATTTTAAGGGAAGTTTGTATTAACTTATTTAAGGTAGCTCCATACTCGTTAAATTATCTGAGGAAAGTTGAAAAACCGAACTGATTTCGACTTAATATACTTAAATGTCATCAATTGTTAGAAAAAATATACATGTCATCACACTTTTTGAGATGCCAGATAAACATAAACTCAAGCATATTTTAGCATTAGAAAAATGTATTTTTTTTTTGTTTAAAGTAAAATCTTGTAGGCAGAAATTTGTTTTTCTTGTTTAATTTTAATGTCAACTTTATCAGAAAACTAAAATTACAAAAATATTTTAAAATTAATCGTTGGAATAGTAATAAAAAACTATAGCATTTAGACATACAACTGAGAGAAAAGTCAGAAAAAGAGTTATTTCCCCTTTGCATAGATAAAATATATTAAAATTAAGTGCGAAAATATGTTGAACCTACCAATAATTTTAATTACATCCATGTGATTATATTCACATAAAATAAATAAAACTATCTTGCAGAATTTTTAAAGAATTCAAAGTTTTACAAAAAAGTGTGACATCACAGAACACTGGATCTATTTTAAGATCATGAAATAAATTTAAAAATGGTTACAAAGACAAATTAGGCAGAGTTCACGCCATATAAAAGGGGAATCCTCATCATTGTGAAAAAATGCCTCTTTGAAACAAAAATAATTTAACCTTAACGTTTTAAGTAAGACAATTTCTTAAAATCTGCCATTTCCGATTTTTGTTTCAAAGAGGCATATTTTTAATAAACCTGACTTTTTGAAAAAATCATTAATACCTTTGAAGTCTAAAAACGATTCATGTCTAGATTAGTCGAGTGGTTACGCAGTTACAATATACTAATACCGTGTCTTATATTTTTGACTATGTTCGAATCCCGAAAAAGTTGGAATTTTTAGTAAAATTTGATTCTTTCTTATTTCTAATCACATGGAAAGGTAATGTATAGAGATAATCTAAGAATGTCAGAATAAAGTTTTTTAAACTATTATATTTTTTTAACATTACTGTGCAGACTTTCCGGAGACCATCATCGCCGAAATGCTTGCAGATGACGGACTGAATGGCTTCCATGTCGGCAAAGTCCAGGTCCAGGTGTTTTCCATACGGAAGGTAGTGTAGCCAGGAAGATGGGCACAACAGGTAAATGAACTTCTCCTACACTTGTCGTGTATGCCCGAAAAGCAGGGTAAAATATTGAGGACAGCATTCTGTGCATGACGTAGGAATGTAGCATCCACCCTGCACAGTCTGCGAATCTTCACCAGCTTATACCTGATCCTGGCACGGATGCAGGTGGCTAGTCGTTGGATAAAGGCTTCTCTGTCTTGTCCCGCAGCCAGTCTGGTTTTGAGTCGAATGCTTCGGAGATTCTTCTGGAGGGTCCTCAGCTTGTGGATGAAGCAGTGGTAGTGCTTTATGTTCAGGTTGTGGTCCTCCGAATAGTCTCTGATGGTTTTTTAACCGGGTTTTCCAACGGAAAAATTCGGTTATTAAAATGGTGAAAATGGCGGGCGGGCGGGTGGGCGGGCGGCTGCCAAAAGATTACCCTCATTGTACGGATAACTCCTCCTACAGTTCTCAAGATAGAAAGTTGTTCTTTTGCAGATCAATTGTACATATATCAGAGGTGTGCCTATTGCTAGAATTTTGATTTCCGATAATTTATCGAAAAAATACCAGTTTTTATACCCCCGCAAACGAAGTTTAGGGGGGTATATTGGTTTCACCCTGTCCGTCTGTCTGTCTGTCCGTCTGTCCGTCAGTCTGTAGACGCAACTTTGTCCCCCCTGTAGAATTTTTTATTACTGCATGAAACAGTTTGAAAATGTGTACATATGTTGAACACCATCTGAAGATGTGCACCTGCAAATTTTTTTCAGATCAGACAAGATTTAATGATTTTATGACAGTTTTCATTTTCCTTATTCTATATATTGTACACTAATGTTGAAAAGTAAGGGAGGTAATCCTTACAGATTTTATTAATTAATTAATAGAAAACACTCTAAAATATATTTATATAAATACATCCAGATGAAGTTTTTTGTCTTTATGTCTTAATTAATAAAAGAAAATTATTTTTTATAAGTATTCTATGAACTGACAATGCAAAGTTTTTGTTTGTCAATGATAAATTCTTAGGAGCTAATAAGAACATCAAAGACAAGTGTGGCTGAATTCATCTGTCCCAAGGGAGCCATTATCTGAGCCATGGTTCAGATGGAGCATGTGTTTAGGGGAAATTGATAATCTGTAAAGTGGGTGATGGTTTTGGGGCTATTTTAAAACTGTTTCATGTAAACCAAAAGGTCTATCATTATAAGGTAATAAATAATTTAATTATTAATAAAGAAGTTAAACTATTTTTAGAGGTTGTTTAAATTTATTTGTCAAGTAAATTGATGAAGTGACCCTATTGGGCATTAATTTAAATGAAATTCAAAATTACTGATATGATTGTAGTGTTTTGGCAATTTTAAAATTGTTTGTAATATTAAATTTTCTTTTTTTACATATTTTTACATAGTATGGTAATTATGGTAATGTTTTGGGAGTTTATTAAATTTAACAAGTTCATCAAAGAAAATCATAGTCCTATGGGATCAATTTTCTGATATGGAGTTCCATTGTGCCATAGGAGAAAGTGAGGAAAATTTGAAACAACTAATTGCATCTGTCAAGACTCTTATTAGTAAGATATTGAAAGTTTTATCAACAGAAGAGCATTGCTTGGCTACCGGTATTTCTATTCACTGCAAAGGGAGGGGTTAATGTCATTTTGTTGGTTTTTCTTTAAATCAATTAAATTAAGAAATTATATCATCAAATACATACATTTGTAAATTTATTACTGTTATAGATATGTATTTACAGTGAAATTCTGACAATTTTGATTTTATTTTTTCTTTGTTAACTATTTTTTTTTTTTTTTTTTACAATTCTAGAAATTTTTTTTTGTATGTGTTCCAAACCTTTATTATTCAATTCAATTATTTGTCCCATTTGAAATTAGCCTAGCGGGACTTTTAGTCCCATTAGGACAGTTCTAGTTGAACTTAGTCATTTTTTTGCAAAATGTTGCATATAGGGTACCCTCATTGTACGGATAACTCCTCCTACAGTTCTCAAGAGAGGAAGTTGTTCTTTTGCAAATCAATTGTACATATATCAGAGGTGAGCATATTGGTAGGATTTTGATTTCTGATAATTTATCGAAAAAATACCGGCTTTTGAACTTAGTCATTTTTTGGCAAAATATTGCATATAGGGTACCCTCATTGTACGGATAACTTCTCCTACAGTTCTCAAGATAGGAAGTTGTTCTTTTGCAGATCAATTGTACATATATCAGAGGTGTGCATACGGGTAGGATTTTGATTTGCAATAATTTATGACAAAAATACCGGCTTTTGAACTTATTCATTTTTTGGCAAAATATTGCATATAGGGTAACCTCATTGTACGGATAACTCCTCCTACAGTTCTCAAGATAGGAAGTTGTTCTTTTGCAGATCAATTGCACATATATCAGAGGTGTGCATACTTGTAGGATTTTGATTTCCGATAATCTATGAAAAAAATACCGGCTTTTGAACTTAGTCATTTTTTGGCAAAATATTGCATATAGGGTACCCTCATTGTACGGATAACTCCTCCTATAGTTCTCAAGATAGGAAGTTGTTCTTTTGCAGATCAATTGTACATATATCAGAGGTGTGCATATTGCTAGGATTTTGATTTCCGATAATTTATGAAAAAAATACCAGCTTTTGAACTTAGTCATTTTTTAGCTAAATATTGCATATACATGTAGGGTACTCCATTTCACTGGATAAGGGTTGACATGGATTATTGATACAGTTTACATAAAAGAAAACCCGGTTTGCTGTCACATTGACAGCTTTTCACTTGTTTCACTTGGGCCGAGGCATCACTGGTAACTGAGCGGGGGGTCAATATGTTCTTGTTTGAATGAAGTCCAGATTCTTCCGCAGCAGTTTTGCTTCGCTCGAGGAAATGGAGTCCTCGGTGTAGTAATTATTTTTACAGTTGCTCTGATTTTCATATTTCCTCTTGAAGCATAGCTTGTTTGCAGTCTGGATGGACACAACCAGTTTCCTAGGTGTTCTGGCCTCCACCATGGGACTAAAGCTCTGCGTCGCTGCTTCAAATCCGGCCTGGGGCCGGTTGTTGTACGAGGTGTCCGTCTCCAGGTCCACGGCGTCCCCTTCACCCCTGAGTGTGTTTACCCGCCTTACGTACTGCTGGTTTTCCACCATGGATGCTTCGTTGATCGCCTCCACCTGGTCACACATCTGGTTCAACTTGCGCTGCAGACCACGGCCGTCAAGTGGGTTGATGTTTAGGCAGCTCATCACCAGTTTCGCGTCTGCAACTCCCAGTTTGGATTTCGTCAGGGCCAGAGCGAGTCCGTCATTCAAGGTACCGGTTTCAGGCCCTCTCTTTTTCTTAAATGTTGTATGAAGCTTCACTTCTGTGGGTTTGAAATGGCAGTAGGAGCACTCTGCTCTGCCAGTAATGCATAGGCCCTGTCTTTTGTGATGTAAAAATTCATTGCTGGATTTTCACAATTATGATCACTAGAGTTTTGTAACAGTGACCCTAGTGACTGTATGTTCACAATAATGTTCTCTTCACAACCTATGTCTTCTTCTAACCGAAAATTTGCAGACTTTGCTGGCCTGAGTTTGGTGGGACGGAGGCAGTCGTCATCCGCTGACATATGCACCGCATCCCAGTACTCTTCATAGCTTGGACGAAGCCACTGTGGTTGGTGTACTTCTTTGCCGCCTGATGCAGTACTTGCTTGGTCTTCGTCTCCAGAGGCTAAGACCCGAGGAGGTAAATAGGTATGTCCCGCCTTAAATAGGACTTTCTTTTTCCTGGACTGATTTTTCTTGTAACTGTTAGTCTTCATTGTTAGAGGTGTGAAATGGTCATTTACAATGTCGATTCTGTTAGGGGGATGGTTGTGAGGCTAGGGTTGGATGTGTGGACATTAATATTAGTTATTCGAAGATAAGAACTGAGCTTGATTCAGATAGGATGTTCATTGCTTGTCCTTTTCAAAACACATTTCCCTTAATTTGGGCATTAAGGAGATAAGCTATTTCAGTTTCAGAGATTAGTCTTGTCAAGGTGATTGTTTAAATTGCATCCCTTTGACCTTTAGTTGTTCTTCACACATCTGTAGTATTCTCGATCAAAAAGGACCAGGGAGGAGATTTAGGTCATAATTTGTTGATAGAACAATGTCAGAGAGTTGTTTGTTAACAGGGACTCTTTTATTTGCTCCATTGGAGTCATTAGATGAAAATTTATTAAGAAAAAGTAATAAATTAGCTCCATTTTTTTTTGGTTCAGCCTGTCGTTTTCCTCCTTTCTGGTCTCCTTCCTCTTCAAAGCATCTTCAGATTACATGTGCAGTATGTAACACTACATATTAGGTAACATATACACTACATGTAATTTACATGTTATGCTATTTGTATCTCTGAGAGCTGATAATGTAACCCCACCCCCTTTGCACAGAACATAACACAAAACACACAAAAATAGGTGATTTTTTTAGAGTTTTTATTAAAAATGGCAGTAGGAATGATGTTTTGGTTTTTCTTTACTCGGAATGGACTGAATTTCTTAAAACAGGGGTAAAGGGCCATTTTAAAGGGGTTTCCTTAAAGTTAAAGGTGGCAGTAGATAGTTTCGTATCAAAGACCTGGTCAAATTTCTTAAGAATTAGTGATAGGTGCTGTTTGATGAGATATTTTATGAATAAAAATGAATGAAGTAATTATCAGATACATTTCATGTATATCAGAGTGCTTGCTGAGAAAAATGATGTGCAATATGTAGGTGTCACTATGATGCTTAGGATAGACATAGATGCAAATGCGAAACTAATACATGCTGTGAGATGCTGAGGAAATTCCGCTGGTAAGCAGTAGGGTTTAGGAGAAGGTCTGTATCTCAGAACGAAGGTGATTGACCCCAGATCGATTGGTGAAATTTCATCAGGGCATACAATTATCTACCAAATGCTTTGTAATTTATCTCCCTCGCTCGGGACTGGGAGAGACTGTAGGGGTGCGGATGAGGCCCAAATTTTGAAAAATCAAGCCAAAATCTTGCAGGGCCCCCAGTGTGTTTTTAGTGCATCTGCACTGCAATATGTAGATTACATGCTCTGGGTGGGTCTATTATTTGAGCTAGGGGTATATGAAGTGTAATTAACCAGCCCTCATGAAACTCCCCTACTGGTTTTCGGGTTATGCAAATGCATTTTATCATCTTTGTCACATTGGGCGAATTTTTCATAGCACTTTTGTTTGGTATATTGAATTACAAATCTAAAATGTTTAATGTGCATTTTTATTTATTTATTGGTGTGTTTTAGGTATCTGGCATTATACAGACGAGACAAAGAGGAAGATCATAACATTGTCGGATGGCAACGCAACAGCAGAGTTGAAGCTGTGTGGCGATTTATCAGCGCTGAGGATACATGAGGGATCTTTTGTTGAGATAACGTGTGTGATTGTCGATCTTTACCAAAACAGGAGATCGATGAACTCGTCCGCCAGCACTAAAGTTAAGGTATTATTGGTAACATGTTTCAATGATATTTTGTAACATTTGACAAGTGTTAATGTATGTTGAGAGTTGAACGTGGTCCAATTTATTCAACAGTGGTTATGGTATCTATATATACATGTATCTGTTGTATATTGTTGTAGTATTTGAAATACATTCTTTGTTTAATGTAAGTCTCATTTTATTTTTTTGCATATGTTGTACATGTATTTACACCACAATAGCATTTAATTAACATTTTAATCAATGTGAGACATATATGTGTGTTATTCTTCCATTTTTTTCTTATAAATGTTTCATTTAGAGTGTAACTTTGAAAATGGAAAATCTTTATTCTTCCATTTTTTCTCTTATAAATGTTTCATTTAGAGTGTAACTTTGAAAATAGACAATCTGTCTGTCATTAATTTGTGTTGAAATTATAATTGTTTTTTGAAATATTTCTTGTCCAAGACTGTCATGTCAAAGTATGTTGAAAGTTTAATAACTTGAAAAGCTGCTTTCATGGATGAAAAGGTCAACTTTCACATGTTATGAATTGGTATTGTGGTAAAAATTTAACACACATCTTTATGAAAGATTTTTCATTTTTTGTGAAATCGCATGAACGGTATATATTTTCCTTTGTTATTGGCAGATACT
Source organism: Magallana gigas (assembly GCF_902806645.1). NCBI lineage: Eukaryota > Metazoa > Mollusca > Bivalvia > Ostreida > Ostreidae > Magallana > Magallana gigas. The sequence goes on along the minus strand of NW_022994848.1, from coordinate 779,595 downwards.
ACTGGGATAGTTATTGATGGTTGTCATATTTATTTGTAGAACATTGACGTGGAAGATGACTTTAGCGGTGTAATTGATGGGGTTTTTATTTGACGAGTAAGTTGTTGAAAACTCAATCTAGATAATGATTAATAACAATTTTAAGCTTTCATTTAAATGTATTTCAATATTGAATTGTTTTTTGCTTTTAGTTTTTTTTAATAGTTTTTTTTAATGTTATTTTTTGGAGTTGAGTATTAAAGATATATGCAGGAATATTATGATTGATACTTATGGGAGTTGTTAATACTAATTATTATTTTTGTTTTCTTTTATGTTAATTTTTCCAGGTTAAAATTGTGAAGATTTTCCCCTTGTTTCAATTTGTCAGGTATTTGTACCGGTATTATCTTTAAAATTCATAAAAAATGGCTGGAAACTGTAACATGAGACAGACTATATAATGTATACAAGAATATGCTGCAAATCATTTATAAATTTGCAAATTTTATGTAGCTTAACAATAACGCATACAAAAAAATTTGTTTTGGGGGGGGTGTTACAATATGCTGATATTTTGATATGCTGTTCATTTTCTTTTTTTAATTGATAAACATTTCCTGTTGTCAAGTTCATTTCCACAATATTGAATACAAGTACATGTAATTGTACAGTGTAGTATAAATTAAAGAAATTCATTTTCATTGTTTTTTTTAATATAGTTAAAATTTTGGATCCGCACCTGTTGGCCAATTCGAGTTATTGCCCTTTATTGAAATAAAAAAAAATTAATAAACAGCAAACGTATATATCACATAGAAAACAAGGTATGATTAAAATTAATAAACAACATTTATCTCTATGTGTTCTTTATCTGAAGTAGTCATACGAAGTTTTTCTCTCGTCCTTTTGTATGAGTTTTATTTTACAAGAACAAAAAGTGAAAGAAACTTTTTTCTTTTCATTATGATCATAAGTCCATATACATTTTTTTTACTTTAAATGGCATTTGTCCATGTTTATAGAATGTTTGATTAGTAATTTAAACCGACGAATTAAAAATGGATAAGGAAATAAAGAGTATAACGTTATATAGGTAATGCTACTCTGCTAGATCAGAGCGTGTTGGTGTATATGTACATGGGTATGAGAGTAGAAGGACGTTATGAACTTGTACGAAGCACATAAAATAAACTGTCTGTTATAAAATTATACATGCCTACTATATACATGTATACACTCTATGACTGATATTAACAAAGAAGAGGCCCATGGGCCACATCGCTCACCTGAGGAACAATGGGTATGATAAAATCAGCTTAATGAAGTCAGAATACAAACAATCTGGACAATGTACAATAATACATGCAGATCCTGTAAAATTAAAATCAATTTTCCCCCCAGGATATTCTTATGTTTATAATCATTAGTCCCTTTTCTAACAGGATGATTTTATAGTCATATCACATGCTGAGTATTGCAGTCCTCAAAAAGATCCTTTACAATTGTTTATATATGGGATATTAAGCTACATCAAACTCTGAACCTTCTTGTGAGGCCGAGGAATTGTCCTGGAGCCAAAGTCTAAACAATTATAAAGAATCATCTGGCTGATTAGATTCTGAGAAGAAGATTTTAAAAGATTTACTCTATATATTCCTTTGTAAAACTTTAACACCCCCCCCCCCAATGTGGTCTCACCCTACCCCCAGGGATCATGTTTTCACAACTTTGAATCTACACAACCTGAGGATACCTCAACACAATTTTTAGCTTTCCTGGTTGATTAGTTTCTGAGAAGAAGAATTTTAAAGATTTACTCTATATATTCATATGTAAAACTTCGACCACCCCATTGTGGCCCCACCCTACCCCCAGGGGTCATGATTTTCACAACTGTGAATCTACACTACCTGAGGATACTTCCACACAAGTTTCAGCTTTCCTGGCTGATTAGTTTCTGAGAAGAAGATTTTAAAAGATTTACTCTATATATTCCTTTGTAAAACTTTAACGTCCCCCCCCAAATGTGGCCTCACCCTACCCCCAGGGATCATGTTTTCACAACTTTGAATCTACACTACCTGATGATACTTCCACACAAGTTTCAGCTTTCCTGGCCAATTAGTTTCTGAGAAGAAGATTTTTAAAGATTTACTCTATATATTCCTATGAAAAACTTCGACCCTCCATTGTGCCCCACCCTACCCCCAGGGATCATGATTTTCACAACTTTGAATCTGCACTACCTGAGGATGCTTCCACATAATTTCAGCTTTCCTGGCTGATTAGTTTCTGAGAAGAAGATTTTAAAGATTCACTCCATATATAAATTCCTATGTAAAACTTCGACCCCCCATTGTGGCCCCACCCTACCCCTGGGGGTCATGATTTTCACAACTTTGAATCTACACTACCTGAGGATGCTTCCACACAAGTTTCAGCTTTCCTGGCTGATTAGTTTTTGAGAAGAAGATTTTTAAAGATTTACTCTATATATTCCTATGTAAAACTTCGACCACCCCATTGTGGCCCCACCCTACCCCTGGGGGTCATGATTTTCACAACTTTGAATCTACACTACCTGAGGATGCTTCCACACAAGTTTCAGCTTTCCTGGCTTTCTGGTTCTTGAGAAGAAGATTTTTGAAAATTTCTCGAAATTTTTCATTAATTTCTAATTACTTCCCCTTGAAAACGAGTGTGGCCCCTAATTTTCACAACTTTGAATCCCCTTTGCCTAAGGATGATTTGTGCCAAGTTTGGTTGAAATTGGCCCAGTAGTTCTTGAGAAGATGTTGAAAATGTGAAAAGTTTACGGAAAGATGGACAGACAGACAGACGGACAGACAAACAGACGGACGACAGACAAAATGTGATCAGAATAGCTCACTTGAGCTTTCAGTTCAGGTGAGCTAAAAAGTAAGTAAGCCAAGAAGAAAACCGACATGACTCCCTGAGTGCTCAAAATGTGAACAGGGTGACGTGACTTTTCTCTTCTCAAGTTTGTTTAATTATATTTATTAAAGGTTACAGAATATATTAAATAGAATAATGAAAAAAAAACCTCACCTTCAACTTTTATGAATCCAGTAAAAAGGTTTGCTTTCTTTCGTGTATTCGTTACATAACGCTATTCTTTTGATCTTGACAGCTAGCAGCTTTCAGACGACATCTTTGATGTTGCCGCGAATGTTGTATTTATTTTTTCCCGATATGACCGCATTGTTTACGGCTTAATATTTTGAATGTAATTTATTCAATTGAAGCTATATCTTTATTTTCTGTAATAAAATTGAGCCATAATGAATGCGCTCTTGGTGAATTTTACGACTGAATTTAGTAAAACTTCAAGGTTTTCCCGGAAAATGGTGAACCGGGTAGGGTTTGGGCAATTAGTGTTCATTTGCAAACATCCGGTGAAAGGAAACTAGTGCATATTTTGATTTGGACTCTGATATAGATGGAAAATATTCCCTTAGAAATGTTCTTAATCTTTGAGTAATTTTTTCAAATTTACTAGGCCAAATGAGGGATGTTGTGGACCGAGTTCTTTAGTTGATATCGGACCAGTGGTTCTAAAGAAGAAGATTACCTCCAAACAAACGGACGCCGGAGATAAAGGGATCAGAAAAGTTTACTTGACCTTTCAACTCAGCTCAGGTGTGAGCTAAAAACGTCCAAAAGGCTAGTGAAAATATTGTTTTTAATATTAATACTGTACATATGTGAATAAAATAACCAGAATAGAGGAGGAAACGTTTTCATTCTCAGTTACTTGATTGAAAAAAGCTGGTCCATAAAAAAGGTATTTTTGGTACACACCTTTCTTCTTTCCGTTCATTATTTGTCCTAAATACTAGATAATAAAATCAGATGAGAGTATATAATTTTTTTAGTAACTTCGCAAAAGAAAGAAAAATAGTTAAATAGAGGATATAATTTAAAACACATAAAAAGAAATTGTTAGTCATTATTTGTTCACGTTTGTGATACACAAAGGGTAAATCTGTCCATTTTATTTATAAATAAATAGGCAGAAACATGAGAAGGCTACTAACGGTCTTTCAAACCACGCGTAGTTGTCTTTATTGTCTTCTGACTTTGAGCTGTGTCTTAGCGAATAAGAACCATTTCAGACATGACAAAAAGTGATCAGAATAGCTAACTTGAGCTATAAAAATGAATCCCACCATATGACATTTCTAAAACGATAGTGTTAAAATTTCAAGCATCTGCAATTAAAATGATTAACAGTTGCTGGGGAAAATGTGATAGATTTGTTCAGTACAGACATACACAAAAAGGTAAAACGTAACCCCCCCCCCCCCCTCCTGCGGAGCAGGGGTATAAAAATAAGTACTATACATAAGAGTTTCAAATTTAATAATTGTGCCGTGTTTATGTGTCAACATAGAGATTGAACATATCTTTATAAGAACTTTAATCATCACTAAATATGTGCAATTTTAAAAATCAATTAAAACTTCTCAGAACCTACTTTCCTTATGCAGAAAATTTTCGCATAGTTTGTCTTTGCAAATATTTCTCAGTGCGACCCTGTCTTTGTCATACGGTTGTTAGTCTGGATAAAGCTTCGTCATAAAAATAAGTCATCATGAACCAGTTTATTAGAAGTAAAATCGTGAAATAAGGTCACCACAAATAAAAGGTGGTTTACAGTATCTCAAAATCTAGGACACTGGTCTTCTGACCACTTAAGTTTTGTTAAGATTACATCATAGTTCTCTGAATATGCCATTTTAATCTATTTTTTTTTTTAAATCTTCATAATTTATCTGACAAAATAAAATCTGTTCAAAAATCTTCTAAACTGAAACCATTACGGACAGGCAACTTACCTGGTATAAACAGAAACTTCAAGTGCATTCATTTAGGGACGTTAAACAAGTAAACAACTTTAAAAATAAAACTTATCGTCAATTTCTGAAGATCTTCAGTCAAAGGGAGAATGGTTTCCTTGTTGAATTTAAAATCTTTCATATTCTGGTGAGCAGTGCCACTATAATTCGTTCCATTCCGTTGAGTATAGTTCAATAAACTCAGCTCTTTTTTCTTTGAATATGGAATTCCGATTCCTGATTGCCTGGCCCCTTTTCAAACTTGCGAGTTTCTTTAGCAACTGCCCCAATTTGAGAGCAGAAGAAGGCCTAGCAAATACCTTGGTTCCACTTAGGGAGTTTTGATTCGTGATTTCTGCAATTTCTTTTACCCCATTCACACATGCATCAAAAAGCTTTGCTATCAAGAAATCTTCATTATGGGCATTTTCCATTCCAGTTAGTTTTCTGAGAGATAATTTGAGTCTTCCTGCAAGCCGTAATTTTTCTCTAACAAGGGAGGCTTTCTTGGCCCCCAGTTTTAAGAATTGTGTTTGTTCAAAAAGTAACAACAATGGGTCCGATTTCACTGTTCGGCTTATTTCATCTGCATGCATGGATTCTACAACACATCATTGGACCTCTGAAGCATTGTCTTCACCCAAGTTAACTGCACCTTGCAGTAACATCTTACCAGCTTTCATGCACTCTTTATATGTAAAGTTCTTTATTTTCAAAGGATCATGCGGATTTGTCCGCAATGAACATTTCTTTTTATGACGCCAAAGGTCAGTTGCAACATAAAAGGTTAGACAATACTGGCAGGGAAGATACTGATCTGCACTGTAAAGTTTATCATCTTTCGGTCTTCTACCAACAATGAAATTTCCACTCTTTTGCAAGAGAACTTCGATGTTGTGATTGAAATCACCAATACTTGTCTAGAATCTTCTTTCTATTTTCATTACCTTTAGCTGCAATTTCTAAATTCACTTCTTGATGCTGTGACAAAAGGTGTCTTGAATTTGTTTTCTGAATTTTTAGGCAGAAATGGCAAAAATGCTGTTTTGTATAATCACGACCTTCTTTAGCACTATCAATACACTGTATTTGTATGCAGTTGTAGCTGGAAGTTGCCTCGCCTATGAAGAAAAAAAATAAGAAAAAGGATTAAGGTGAAAAGAAAATAAGACAAGAGGCCCATGGGCCACATCGCTCACCTGAACAGCAGTTCCATGTAACATTGTAATTCGTAAAATATGCTATTTCTATTTTAAACTTTGAACCCCTTTCTGGGGCACCAGTATTGGTCTTAGGTTTATTGTTGGCTTTAACAATTTAGAATTTACACTATTTGAGGATCCTTTGCATAGTAATCTCACAGACTGTAGCATTATAGTTCTCGAGAAAAATATTTTTAAAACATTTTTCATATACAATTTGTTGTTTTCCGCGAATTCAATCGATTGCGAATTCAATTGTGTGGCCCTTCAAACAAACTTGAATCCCCTTCACACAGTGATGCTTTGTTCCAAGTTTGGTTGAAATCTGCGCAGTGGTTCTGGAGAAGAATATGAAGATGTGAAAAGATTACAACGACGACGACGACAACACCAACGCCGACAGACAACAGACAAATGTTTTTATACGGTGGGTGTCGGGATACTCGTGACCTGTACTGTATAATACAAAATATAATTGTATAATTAAGATATGGGCATGTCACACTAAACAGTGTACATCATGAAACAGCTTTTGAAAAAAAATGTTAAATGTATTTTTTAAAATCAATCTCAAATGTTTTACTTCAATCTATTTTTCTTTAATATATGTTTTTATTGTTTTGTAAATGTGTGCCATGCCATGAATGTGATTGTATTTTTTTTTTAGTGTTTTTGTAAGAGAATTCTCTCCCCTTTTTAATGTGATTGTCAATTTCATAAAGGTTTTTTGTATTGGTAACATTTGTGTGTTTATTAGGGCCCTGCAAGGATTTGCGGGTGTCCTATAGTAATCACTCTGTCCGTCCTTCTGTCATTCTTCCGTCCACAAATTTCCTGGGTTTTTTTCTTATAACTTTTTTTTTGTTGCCCAATCAAGTTCAAATTTGGTATGGTAGTTCAGTAGGCAGAAATACATATTTTGATGCTAAGTTTGGTTCTCTACGTCTTCTAGTTTGGAGCTGGAATGGTGGGGTAAATTTCTAACTATGCATAAGAATGAATGGACAAAGAGAGATAACTGCTGAGAATGAATAGGCAAAGAGAGATAACTGCTGAGAATTTTACCATTGTATACATGGAAGGCTGTGCAATATCTGTCCTTTGGGATTAATTAACCTTCCACAGGAAGAAAATCATAAGCTTTACCTTTACCTGTCACATTGAGATTAATTACTGCACTGCCTGTGTCTGCAAATGAACTTTGTTTCGAAGTTAAGGTCAATTTTGAATGAAGTGTAGTATTGTGTACATTCTTTAAAATATGGATTTAAAATATAATATTCATATTTTATTTTGGTTAAAATACCATACTCAATGACTTATGATAATTTTATTGAATTCTTAAATCAAGATATATATTAAGATATCCTTTTTCACTATTTTATTTTTATTAATTATTTATTTTATTTTTTTCTGCCTTAATGCTGTTAATTTTAACAGGTAATCAGATAATAACCCCATTCTGTCATTTCTGAAGAAAAAATCTTATTGTAAATTTAGAAGAAAAGGATGAGAGAGCAGAACAATTAATCCCCTGGGATTAATTATCTTGTCTGCTGCAGTAAATTTAGAGGCTTATCTCTATCTGTCATATCGAGATTAATGAACACCTTTGTCTGCACTGATGTTTGTTTTGAAGCAATTTAAACTCTCATTCCATGAGCTGCACCCTAATATTTTTTCCCCTCAGTTTAAAGGATGGTATTTGATAAAGAATATATTTCATTCTAGTCCAAATACTTATATTCTGTAAAATAAAACAAAATATATGAATTACAATAAATTAATTTTTTTATTTATTAGATATCAGTTTTTTTCTTCTTTTTTTCTTCTTTTTTAATGGATGTTTTGGTGTTGTTTTTGGTTGCTATGTTTATATTAAAGGAAACTTAAGAATAGTACCTGAAAATGTTTCTTCTGTAAGCCCTGATTAAATTCAATAAATGGATGAGAGCAGGATAATTAATCCCCTGAGATTAATTATCTTGCCTGTTATCTAGAAATTATCAAGAAAGGAAACAACAATTTATACAAATGTATTAAGATGCTATTAATTTATTTGAGATGCTGGCATATTAGTATTCATTGATTGTCAATGATGGAATATATTGACAAGTTGAAATAATTCAAAAATGATATATTTTCCAATGTGTAAGTAAGGATTCTGCCAATTTTCTTTTTTCTTCTAGGAGAGGATTATTCTTAGTTTCTCTCTGAAATTTGCTGATGGCAATCTGTACTTTGGCTAGTGCAGCATCATAACACTTCCTGAAGCTTTTGTCATGAGGGCTGGTTTTACACAGTCTCTTGTAGTTCGTGTACTCGGCCACAAGCTTCGAGTTCCCAAGTAAGGCATTCAGAATATCAGCCGTTGATTTTGGTTGATCTACAGATTTTATTTTTAAAATAAATTTCTTGCTTACAAATTCCTGGATCCATTAAAAAATATTTAAAATATTCCAATGAATTACAGTAATTACTGGTGTAAAAACTTTGTCCTTGTGCTTTTCCTTTATTGGTCATTTTAAATGTTTACCTTTAACTTCAATGAAAAGTCTCTTTTTGCAACTTTTTGGTTGAGGGTCTGAAATAAAGAGTTTTCAATGTCAAGTTTTGTCGGTTAAAATGGTAACTTTTGATTTTTGTTATTACAATAAACACCATTAAGCAATTTGTATCAGATAATTTACCAAATTCAGCTACAAGCGAACGTTTCTTTCGTGGAAGACTTTCTACCGGTAAATGTGCATCAGAATCTCTTGTGCTAATATATTCTGTAAAGATAAAACGTCAATGAAAACTTTAATATGGTTTTAAAAAAGAACGAACATTTAACATAGGCCAAATAAAAAAAATAGTTGCGTTGCTGGTAACATGACAAAAACATTTAGAGTAGGTAGTTAGGCAAGAACTTTTTTTATTTTTACTATTTATTTTAAATACATTGTCTTTTGTCAATATACATACACATATAAATAAAAACATGCAACAAAACAAATGTGAACTCTTTAAAGTACAAGAACAGACACATTCTATGATGCAGGTATGCATTTTAATAAATACTGCATGAAAAATATGCATGCGCAGAGAAGTACATTTCCAAATCCAGATGTGGAATAAAAGGTTGGAGGGTCGTGTGTAAAAATTAGGGTATGTCAGGTTACAGGAAACACACTTTTTTTCTCAGCCTTACCAATATTTTGATAATTCATTTAACACCTTACCTTTTTTTTATTTTAGCATTGAAATTGTAGGTTACCTGATTCAACGACTCCGAGTCCTCCCCTTGTCTGCAAAAAGGGTCCTGTTCTGTCACCATGTTGGCGCAAGGATCAGTTGTGTCTAGAGGTAAAACATTTTATTGTTGTATTTTTCATTTGCATGGTTAGTTAAGTACTGTTTTGTGAACACCCTCTTCACCAGTATTGATTATTTAAAAAATTGTTCTTACCTTCCTGAGCATCATTGGGGCAAGCCTCTGCCCCATTGCCATTATTGTCATTATTGGGATGTGTCTCTACAGCATTGTCCTGGTAATGCTGGAAACATTTTCCTGCATCATTCTTCATCTATAAAATACACATGTTTTTAACACTTAACACCAAGCATATAATTATTAAACAGTAAAATCAGAGAAAAGCAAACAGATGCAAGTTCTTTTGTACTAAGATGACATTTAGCACCTTGCCTTTTTTTTAAATTTAACATTGAAATTGTAGGTTACCTGACTCAACGACTCCGAGTCCTCCCCTTGTCTGCAAAAAGGATCCTGTTCTGTCACCATGTTGGCGCAAGGATCAGTCGTGTTTAGAGGTAAAATTTTATTGTTCTATTTAGGCAACAAGTTACAATTTAAGTGCCACAGTTAAAGTTCAAAAACTTTACTTTTTTAATAGCAAGGAAATGTTAAGATATGTATTTACCATTTAGTGGATATATGAATTTTGCTTCCTCTTCATAGTAGACCCTGATTCTCTTGATGAGGAGTTTGAGGAGACCTTCTGCAAATTTGTCAACACATGTTTTCCAAACAGAGGCCAAAAAGGATGTTTCTGCAGATTGAAGGAGGTAAAGTTGTTAATTCGTGGACCTTCCTGTCTCCTGCAAGGCTCATCCTCACCATCATAGAATTCAATGCCGCCTTCTACCCATGACAACTATACATCTTTTCCTGCCAACATGAAGTCCGAGATCCTTTCCAGATGGGCTTGAAACAGAACTGGATTTTTTTTAACAAATTCATTTGAGAAAATGGTGTTGCCACGTTTCTCGAGGAGCTTGGATTGATGGCTGATCATCAAGTTTTGTTATTTTAGAGTGTCCGGTTTTGAGTTAATTTGTTGTTGAATTGTAAATCGTAGAACAGCATTGTCCACCACATATTTTGCGTGTCTGTTGGTTGTTTGTAGAGAAAGACGCCGCAGATCCCCAAAGCTTCTTTCTTCTTGTTCCGGTATGATTGACTTCAAACAAAATATTCTGTAAGTTTCTGGGAGATGGACAGTTATCCCATGATAATGGCTTCCAAAAAAATTTCGAGCTGTTAGTTTTGCTGGTTTTCCAAAGATGAGTTTTGATAGTGTTGCAAATTTAAAACATTGGTTATATAGTCTCAGGATCTGTCTCGGGTTACTGTTTTTGAAATTGGAATATGATATTTGAATGATTTCAACTAGACTGTTTACAAGGAATAGGAAATCTTCATGGATTTTGTTTTCTTCATATTTTGTACTGATAAAGATTTGTTTTACGAGTGAATGCAGAAAGCTATAAACTTATACATTACAAAGAAGTAATGTTTGGTGTTGTACCCCCCTCCCCTTCATCCCCCTTCCCCTTCCATAAATATTTCACCACCTGATAATAAGTTAGTGCGTTCTGTTTTTTTCCGCAGAGGGTTCGATTGTCAGATTTTCATTAGAATAAGGGGGTCACAACACCCTTTCATATTGAGAGCAAATAATTAATTTGCAGCCAAATAGATTATGTTATGAGTGGGTAGAGAACAATACTGCATTGTTTCAAACATTAGTAATAGGGGTATCAGAATAAACTCCTAGATCAACAAAAACGAATCAAAGTCGAATAAAATTGATATAAATAAATCGTAGGAACTTTTTCTCTTCTCTTTCCCGCAAAAAAGTTACCAAGTGGAACAGTTGAATGTTATTCACATTTTCTTTTCATAATGATTGTGATAGTTATTTTACATGTATTTCTCGGGATATGTTTGTCTCAGCACACTCCACCCTGTGACTGTCTAAACGAATTAGGAATTGCCTACTGTCGCCATGTACGGGCATGTCCAGAATTTGTATCAAATGTCCAGGTGGAATGTGCGATAAATGAAATAATTTTAAAAGCAAACACGTCGCTTGACCAAGTACTGATCCACGGGGAATGTAGCAACATGTCGGTATACAAGCGATTGTGCATGTATGCAATTAAGCAAATAGTATTGCGGTCTACCAGAGAAAGTTTCCTTTGTTCAGGTAATTATATACTTAAAAAACTGAAGTGTGATTGGTGAAGCAAAATTACTGTACTCGAGTGTTAATTTATCTGTTAAGGTGATATTTTCGACTTATTGTGTAGGTAAGTTAATTTGAAGACCTATTTTGGAAACAGTTAAGTTATTGTATTTCAGAGTTGAATTTTATAAAATTTGCGTAAAAAAATTATAAAAACTAGACACGATCTCGTTGCGAGCAACGAGGAGGTCTTCCGTCCGATTTTTAGTAGGAACTATGACATCATCGACTTTGATTTTCAACAAAAAAACATGATATGGAAAAAAGTGTGAAGAACTTATGCTTTTTTGTATCGCATTTTATAACTTTTCTATTGCTTTTTTTAAATACTTGCATTTCTCCAAATTCAGATAGAAAAGATTAAACTTGTTTACCTCTGGCTCCTAAAAACCCTAATTAGGTAACGCAAGAAAAAACCATTATATTGTTAGGATATATAAACGTATTATACCTAATTCAGTTTAAATAACCTTTCACAAAATAGCTCTTAGTAAAACGCTATAGATTAAGGACTTTAGAGCCCTTTGATCCCCTAATTTAAGGGGCCAGCCCTTTTTTCTTGAAATCAAATGGAAGGTCATTTCATTCTGAACACATTTTGTCAACAAATGTTTCGAAATTTGTTACCGTTCTTGAGATATATGGGAAAGAATGTTTTAGGGGCCGATCCCGTATCTCCTCATAGGGGCTGTTGAACGAAATTTTGAAGGTTGCATATTGTTAAGAACATCATTTTGAACAACTTTATTTCTTTACTACATTTCAAAATAATTTTCCTTTCAGAGATATGAATGATCAGAGTTTTGGACTTTTTGCCCCTAAAAACCCCTATTTACATAACACACGATAAAATCATTACATTGCTTGGATACATAACTGTGAGATAAACATATTTGCTTCTATAACATTTTACAAAATATCCCTCAGTAAAGGGCTATAGATAAAAGACTTTAGAGCCCTTTGGTTCCCTAATTTAAGGGGCCAGCCCCTTTTTCTTGATATCAAATAAAAGGTCACTTAATTCTACACACATTTTGTTCAACAAGTGTTTAGAAATTTGTTACCGTTCTGGAGGTATATGAGAAAGAAGGTTTTAGGGGCTGATCCTTTATCTCCTTTAAGGGGCCGTTTAACGAAATTGTGAAGGTTGCATATTGTTAAGGACATCATTTTGAACAACTTTCCTTCTATACTGCATTTCAAAATATTTTTCCTTTCTGAGATATGGGTGATCGAAATTTTGGACTTTCGGCCCCTAAAAACCCTTAATTACGTAATACATGGAAAAATCATTACATTGCTTAGATACATAACAGTAAGATGAACATATTTGCTTCTATAACATTTCACAAAATATCGTTCAGTAAAGGGCTACAGATTAAAGACTCTCGAGCCCTTTTGTTCCCTAATTGAAGGGGCCAGCCCCTTTTTTTTGATTTTAAAAGAAAGGTCTTGTAAATAGAAACTATTTTTACGTTACATGTCTTAACAAAATATTTTTCAGAAAAGAGATAATTAAAAAAAAACACGAAAAATTACGACGTTTTTTCCATGTCAATTTTCGAGTCCAGGCGAGCTTCGGCGCCTTTAAAGCTAGATCAAAATGAAAATAAAATTGCAAATCTACAATCTTTCGTCTACTATCCCTGAAAGTTTGAACTCAATATCTTTTATAGTTTAGGAGAACTTAGAGGGACAAGCCACCCCTCTGAAAATCGCAAAAACGTCAGTTTCTCAAAAACGGAAGTGACGTCATCAATAAAATCAAAAACCTATAAGGTTCAGATCAGTATCTATCAGATCTGAAAGTTTCATGAAAATCGGTCTAGCCGTTTCTGAGAAATCGCGTGCACAAAATTTGTAAGAAAAAAAAAAGAAAAATAATAATAACTAGATTCGATCTCGTTGCGAGCAACGAGGAGGTCTTCCGTCAGATTTTTAGAAGAAAATATGACATCATCAACTATGATTTTTGACAACAAAACATGGTATGGAAAAAGGAGTGAACTACTAATGCTTTATTGTATCGCTTTTTATAAGTTCTATTACATTGCTTTTTAAAATACTTGCATTTCTTCCAATGAAGATTGAAAAGATTAAACTTGTTGACATCTGGTCCCAAAAAACCCTAATTGGGTAACGCAAGAGAAAATCATTATATTTTTAGGATATAGAAACGTATCATACCTAATCTAGCTTTAATAACCTTTCACAAGATGGCTCTCATTAAAGGGCTATAGATAATTTTTTTTAGAGCCCTTTGATCCCTTAATTTAAGGGACCTTTCATTTAATATCAAGAAAAAGGTTTCTTGATATTAAATGAAAGGTCATTTAATTCTGAACACATTTTGTCAACAAGTGTTTAAAAATTCGTTACCGTTTTGGAGATACATGAGAAAGAAGTTTTAAGGGGCTGATTCTTTATCTCCTTATAGGGGCCGTTTACGAAAATTTGAAGGTTGCATATTGTTAAGAAAATCATTTTGAACAATTTTTTTTTGTATTGCATTTCAAAATATTTTTCCTTTCTGAGATATGGGTGATCGAAATTTTGGATGTTTGGCCCCTAAAAACCCATAATTAAGTAACACATGATAAAATCATTACATTGCTTGAATACATAACTGTGAGATAAACATATTTGCTTCTATAACCTTTCACAAAATAACTCTCAGAAAAGGGCTACATATTAAAGACTTATAGCCCTTTGATCTCCTTATTTAAGGGGCCAGCCCCTTTTTTCTTGATATTAAATGACAGGTCATTTAATTCTAAACAAATTTTGTTCAACAAGTGTTTAGAAAACCGATACCGTTCTGGAGATATATGAGAAAGAAGGTTTCAGGGGCCGATCCCTTATCTCCTTATAGGGGCCGTTTAACGAAATTTTGAAGGTTGCATATTGTTTAAAACATTAATTTAAACAACTTTTCTTCTGTATTGCATTACAAATTACTTTTCCTTTCTGAGATATTGGGGAGAGAAATTTTGGATTTTGGCCCCTAAAGACCCTTCATTACGTAACACATAATAAAATTGCTTGGATACATAACTGTGAGATAAACATATTTGCTTCTATAACCTTTCACATAATATGTTACAGTAAAGGGCTACAGATTAAAGACTTTAGAGCCCTTTGATCCCCCTAATTTTAGGGGCCAGCCCCTTTTTCTTGATATTAAATGAAGGCTTATTTAATTCTAAACAACTTTTGTTCAACAAGTGTTCAGAAAATCGTTACCGTTCTGGAGATATATTAGAAAAAAGGTTTTAGGGGCCGATCCCTTATCTCCTTATCAGGGCCGTTTAACGAAAATTTGAAGGTTGCATATTGTTAAGAACATTAATTTGAAAAACTTCCATTCGGTATTGCATTTCAATATATTTTTCCTTTCTGAGATATGGGTGATCGAAATTTAGGACTTTCGGCCCCTAAAAACCCTGAATTACGTAACACATGAGAAAATCATTACAATGCTTGGATACATTACTGTAAGATAAACACATTTGCTTTTATAATATTTTACAAAATATCTCTCAGTAAAGGGCTATAGATAAAAGACTTTCGAGCCCTTTGGTTCCCTAATTTAAGGGGCCAGCCCCTTTTTCTTGATATCAAATAAAAGGTCACTGAATTTTAAACACATTTTGTTCAACAAGTGTTTAGAAATCTGTTACCGTTCTGGAGATATATGAGAAAGAATGTTTTAGGGGCCGATCCCTTATCTCCTTATAGGGGCCCTTTAACGAAATTTTGAAGATTGCATATTGTTAAAAACATCATTTTGAACAACTTTTCTTCTGTATTGCATTTCAAAATATTTTTCCTTTCTGAGATATGGGTGATCAAAACTTTGGACTTTTGGCCCCTTAAAACCCTTAATTACGTAACACATAACAAAATCATTACAATGCTTGGATATATAACTGTGAGATAAACATATTTGCTTCTATAACATTTCACAAAATATCTCTCAGTAAAGGGCTACAGATTAAAGACTTTAGAGCCCTTTGGTCCCCTTATTTGAGGGGCCAGCCCCTTTTTCTTGATATCAAATAAAATGTCATTTAATTCTGAACACATTTTGTTCAACAAGTGTTTAGAAATTCGTTACGGCTTTGGAGATATATGAAAAAGTAGGTTTTTGGGGCCGGTCCCTTATCTCCTTTTAGGGGCCGTTTAACGAAATTTTGACGGTTGCATATTGTTGAGAACATCATTTTGAACAACTTTTCTTCTGTATTGCATTACAAAATATTTTTCCTTTCTGAGATATGGGCGATCGAAATTTTGGACTTTTGGCCCCTAAAACCCCTTAATTACGTAACACATAACAAAATCATTACAATGCTTGGATACATAACTGTGAGATAAACATATTTGCTTCTATAACATTTCACAAAATATCTCTCAGTAAAGGGCTACAGATTAAAGACTTTAGAGCCCTTTGGTCCCCTAATTTGAGGGGCCAGCCCCTTTTTCTTGATTTTTAAGAAAAGGTCTGGTAAAATAGAAACTTTTTTTACATTGCATGTCTTAACAAAATATTTTTCAGAAAAAAGATAATCAATGAAAACCAGGAAAAATTACGACGTTTTTTTCATCTCAATTTTCGGGTCCAGGCGAGCTTCGGCGCCTTTCAAGACAGATCAAAATGAAAACAAAATTACAAATCTACAATCTTTTGTCTACTATCCCTGAAAGTTTGAACTCAATATCTTTAATAGTTTAGGAGAACGTAGAGGGACAAGGGACCCCTCTGAAAATCGCTAAAACGTCAATTTCTCAAAAACGTAAGTGACGTCATCAATACAATTTAAAACCTATAAGGTTTAGATCATTATCTGTTAGATCTGAAAGTTTCATGAAAATCGGTCGAGCCGTTTCTGAGAAATCGCGTGCACAAAATTTGTAAGAAAAAAAAGAAAAATAATAATAATAATAATAATAATAGGGAAAAAGAAACCGAACGAAAACAATAAGGTCTTCCGTTGGAAACGGAAGACCTTAATAATAGGGAAAAAGAAACCGAACGAAAACAATAAGGTCTTCCGTTGGAAACGGAAGACCTTAATAATTTATAAAATAAAAAAAAATACAAGAAATTGGATTTCAAAAGTTTTGTTACTATTCGATCGGAATAAAACTTTTTTTGGTCACATGACCTCTTCTTTGTTACTCAAATCTGCGAACCTTCCTCTGTGCAATCACCCGTGTGACGCGTGACACCGTTATCAGTCATTCCCTCATGGCGTGTTCACTGATGAACGGACGCGTGTTGTGTAAAGGTACAGAACTTTTGTTTAATCTCACAGATCATTGTAAAATTCTGTCTTTTATGTCAAATGTTTAAACGCTTTTATGAGTATCAAATCGCTGATGCAAATGAAGTGGAAAAATAAACTTTATCTGTAGATTTGACCACGACGATGAAACCGGGGCTGTTGGAAATCACCAGCGAGAAGCGTGAGTAATCTCTTCTTTTTGTCACTGTATCTTCTTTTTTATTAATACCTTTAATTGGGCGATTTGGTTTTAGATTTCTGTTAAAGTTTTCGTGGGAAAACTAACATTGTATTACAGTTTTTTTTCCCAAGCGTTCGATCGTTTCGATCGAGCGCGCACACAAACAGGGTAAAAATGAAATATTTTTTTTAGAGATTGAAAAAGAAAAGAAATAAAAACAATTATGGACAACTTTTTATTGCTGATGTTGTGAATACACTCCTCTGTTCGTGTGAGTGGAGAAGAGTGCAATTGATTATTATCGAACATGCGCGGATCTGAAAGGGAGTGGGGTGGGTCCCGACCAACCACCCCCCCCCCCTTCTATTTGGAAAAATGAAAAATTATTAACTTAATATGGTAAAATTATTGCATATATGCCTCGGACCCCCCACCCCCGGCTAACAATTATCCTTCGGAACCACTACCCCCCCCCCCCCCACACCCCTTTTGGAAAAAAAAAATTCTGGATCCGCGCATGCCAGAATCCATTTTTTATTTTGCAAATTAAAATGTGATTTTTCCCCCCTTAAATTTAGATTTTACACTCGGAAGGGGTTCGTCACGGACATACAACAACTTTTCAACGACTGACGTAACCGAACAGCATGCTAACAGAAGCACACTTATTAATGAATCTTATGCATTTAATAGTACACCAATCCCGTATGAAACTACTTCGCCCGAAAATGAATCCCTGTCATTGTCTCCTATAACTACTGCTAATGTTTTAACAGCGACTATGCATGACAGTACTCCGCTTACGCAATCAGTAAAACAGACCACCCCCCTTATTAAACACTCCACAAATAACAACAAATGCCTCTTTACCATATGCAGCTACTTTCTCTTTGCATTATTTTACTGTCACCTCAAATTTGACGGACTTGACGACTGCTGACATACAAACTCGTATAACCACCATCGAAACGAAAAACACTGAGTCTTTCGGTACGAATCACGACCAACTGCTTTACATTTTATTTTGTGTACCTCTTTTGATGTTTGCATGTTTTATTAGATATATTATTAAAAGAAATTTTAATCGTAGGCGAAAACACTAACATGTAACTCAGCACGTCAGTGATTGGGAAAATGATGATACCGATGAAGAATTTTTTTTTGCATGAGCTGTGCATGGAAATTAGACAAGTAAGTAATTTTATTGCTAAAAACCTTTTACAAGTTAAAAATTATTTTAATTTCATGAAGGATGACGTTTGATGAAAATTTAAAAATCAGTCATGAATAATTATACATTTTCATCGAAATGAACTAATATTTTTTATGTAATTTTTAATGGGGGTCATTGATATGACTTAAAATGATTTACATTCTTATCACAGTGAAGTAATGTTTTTTTTTACAATTTTTTAGTTTTTTACAAGCCTTCAGTATTGCCATTACGGCCATGATCATGGCCGGCTTGATCGGCCTTGGCATTCTGCTGCGGTATCTCCTGAGGAGATACCGCAACTAAATTTTGCGGAGGGGGGGGGGGCAGGACACCCTTACGGCGGCGCCACGTGAAGTTGCCAGGGCAGACCATTCATGCCGCCGGACCCTGGCCGCTGCACAGGAGCTGGAAGCGGCCCCCTGACAACCATTAAGAAAGAGCCGCGGTGACTCCCCATTCCTGCCACTGCACCCTGGCCGCGGTACAGGAACTCCACCACGTGCAGGCGGCCATCAAAAAGGAACCGGTATCCCCCTGCTCCTGCCGCCGGACTCTGTCCATGCCCGTGATCTCTCCGAGGAAGGACCCCTACCTCAGGGACGAGCTGATTGCCTTGTAATCTTAATCATCTGATTAAACCCGATAACAAAACTTTTAAACTTGCTTGGTGTTTTTTTCCCCACTGTTTTCCTATATGATGAGACGAAAGAAATATCTGCATTTGTTTTTGGCTGATTTCTTTCTTTCTTTCTTTTTTTTTGGTAACTATATTTTAATTTTAGAAATAAAAAAAAAATGTTTATATTTCTTAACGTCTCAAAAACTGTAATGAGAGTTTCAAGCAAAAACAAAAAGAAGATGCCTGAGGCAATTTGATCAGCTGAAAAATGAAACGATGGTTGAGAAAATCAAAAATAGTATGCAAGTTTGTCTAAAACATTTAAGACCATTTAGTATCGGTATTTATCTCCTGTTTGTCAAACAATTATCTGAACGACGTAAAGATGCAACATCGATGCAGATATCATTAAAAAAATCTATAGTGGTGATAAAAAATACCGATAACCTATGTCTGTTAAGAGCTGCTCTTGTGGCTTTTTGCAGTGCTTGTAGAACGAGCAACGACGAATACAGGAGATTGAAAAATTTGCATTCTACTCTCACCCCAGCCGAAATTCTCATTCAGTTTGAGAAATGCCCACAGTGGTACTATAGACAAGTGTGTCAAAATACTGATCAAAAGCAGGACACCCTCACTCGGTCTGTGTGTTATTCATTGGCCATTTCGAAAGACCAACCGTTAACGTACTCATTGATCCCAAAATTAGAGGATTATTTCAATGTAAACATTGACGTAATACGCTCTGCTTTGAGTAACGCATTTTCATACATCAGTCAAAACTGCGATGAGGAAAGAAAAAAAATATTTTTATACCACATAGACAGGGACCTGGGACACTTTCATGCCATTGTTAAAATATGTGTCTTTTTTTCAAGTTCGTATTTCTGTTCTTCGTGTCTGACCCCGTATGATCATAAACATGCTTGTAAGAATCATTGCAGCGTTTGTTTGTCGGATGATTGTGAAAACCAGCAGGTTTGGATTTGTCAAGATTGACACCGAACTTGCAGATCTGCGGAGTGTTACAAGAGGCATAAAATTCGTACCGAAAGCGGTAGAGTACCATGCGAGCTAGTATACAAATGTCCGACCTGTCACAAAATCGTGGAACAATGCGAGATGAAGCCTGAGGATCACAAGTGCGGGTACTTTACGTGTAAATCTTGCCTTCAGTATGTAGAACCGGAACATCTCTGTTACGCGAGAAGCTACCCCCCTTCCGACAACGGAACACGACGCTACATTTTTGCCGATATAGAGGCATCGCAGAGGGATGAAATAGTGCAGTGTGAATGGGGATATGCCCCTCGCCTTGACACAAACTGCGCTCAATGTATTCAAGAGGAAAAGACCTGTTTGGATTGCCGTCGATGTCAGCATTGTCTCCAGTCTTACTGCGGAAAATCAAGGCATTCTGTTGTCTTAGCCGTCTGTCAGTCCGCCTGTACAAAGTGCGAAAACAATGACATGACTCCAGAGAGCACATGCAATGAATGCGGAGATCGGTGCAATCGTTGTGCTAAAAGAGATAAAAAGACCAAACGATATATCAGAACCCCCTGTCCCGGAGAGTGTGGATTCCGAGAGCGCGTGTTTAAGACTCTGTACGACTTGGGTAGATGGATATTCCACGAAAACCACAGAGGGTATACGGTCGTTTTTCACAATCTGTCATACGATGTTCAATTTCTACTTCAGTACCTCATATCGCAGACTATACGACATTCCTTTATTATCTACAGCGGTAGTAAAGTGCAAATGTTTATCGTGAATGCTTTACAGATCAGAGTGATTGATTCATTTAATTTTTTACCCATGGCTCTGGCAAAATTACCTGGAGCATTCCAACTGGATCATTAGCCAAAGTATATTTCCCGCACTTCTTTACGTGTCGGGAAAATTTATCATACGTGGGGCCGTATCCCCCGCCTGAGACTTACGGGTTCGATGGCATGTCAATCGAAGGGCGGGAAAAATTCTACGAGTGGTATCGGGAAAAAATTGACAGCGGAGAAGTGTTTGATATTCATAGCGAAGTGGTGAAATACTGTCGAAGCGACGTCGATATACTGCGGCGAGCCTGTATAAAATTCAAACACCTCCTACACGAAGCGACTAGCAGAGACGGAGGTCGCGCCAATGACGCATTTGACTCCTGTACCATAGCATCTCTTCGCATGGAAGTTTACGAGCAAAAATTTCTTGAAGAGCAGTGGCAATTAATCGTCAAGGAAAACGACCAAGAGATCCGGATAGATGCTAAAAAAATAAACGGAAAAACATCTGTCCTCTATCAGTTTAGATAGACTGGAACGAATTTAAGAAAATGAACATGGAAATAATCAAGGAAGTTTTCGTGAAGTCCCCCATTGCTCGTCCACCGCCGAACGGATATCAGGTTTGCATACCATTCAGCAGAAAATCCATAGCATGGCTCTAATTGTTAATGCAGCGCGCCCGCACAAACGGTCAACACCTGGATATTTGCCATGCATTAAACGGAAGAGGGGAGTACCGAGTACCGGAAACTCGGTATCGACTAGATGGTTACGTAGCACCTACCACCGAATTTCCCGCCGGAATTGCTTATGAATTTCACGGCTGTCGTTTTCACGGATGTCCTGCGTGCTTCAAAAATGGAGGTGATATTTTACTTCCAAACTCCGAGTATACTGCATCCGAGTTGCTTGCACGGACCCGTAATAAAGAAAGAAAGTTAAAGAGTCTGGGAATGAAACTTGTCGTCATCTGGGAACACGAATATGACACCATGATTAAGGAGGACCCTGACGCCAAAACCTTTGTCGAAAACCTGGATTTGACTGAGCGTCTAGACCCCCGGGATAGTCTTATGGGTGGACGTACAAACGGATGTGTGTTGTACAAAAGAGCGCCACGAGATACAAAAATACGTCGATTTTACCTCGCTGTACCCTTTCGTTAACAAGACGGCACGATATCCGACCGGACATCCCGAGATCATCACTCGTGAGTTTGACGATATCTCAAAATATTTCGGACTGGCAAAGGTAAAAGTTCTCCCGCCTCGAGGACTTTTTCACCCAGTGCTCGGTTACCGCTCGCGGGGAAAGTTAACTTTTCCGTATGTCAATCGTGTGTGGAGCGCCAACAGAAAGAACCTTGCGCTTGATCGGACGCGGACAGAGCATTGACGGGTACTTACTATACACCCGAACTTCTCAAAGCCGTTGAAAAGGGGTACACGATCCTCAAAATCTACGAAGTCTACCATTGGAGCGAATCAACTCAGTTCGACTCTGTAACCAAGACGGGTGGACTATTTGCGCCTTATATCAACATGTTTTTGAAAATTAAACAAGAGGCCAGTGGACGACCCGACTGGATCAAGACGGAGGATGACCTTGCTCAATATATCGAGATGTACGAGCAGAGAGAAGGTATTCGTCTAGACTCCGACAATATTGAGCACAATCCGGTCTACGTAGCCTGGCAAAGCTTCTATTGAATAGTTTCTGGGGTAAATTTGGACAGAGAATGAACATCTGCAAAACGCAGATTCTTCACGACAGCCAAGCTCACGTGTTGTTTGAGCAGATGGCCAATCCAACTATAGAAATTCAGGATTTTAATATCATAGACGACAACCATCTCATGCTGTCTACTAAACGTGCCTCGGAGGACATGTGCGACCCCGGTCACAGCAATGTTTTTTTGGGCTTCATTTACTACCTGTTGGGCCGGCCTTAAGTTGTACGAATAATTAGATTTGTTGCAAACCCGCGTTCTGTACTGGAACACAGACTCGGTAATATATACCCAAAAGGAAGGGGAAATAGAATTTCCCATTGGTGATTATCTGGGTGAACTTACAAACGAATTGAAAAAGGACGACTGGATTATCGAGTTTGTGTGCAATGGTCCTAAAATTATGCATACAGAACCCATAAAGGAAAGGAGGTATGCAAAGTCAAGGGATTTTCCCTAAATTACATCAATTCGACAATCCTTAATTTAAACAGCATGAAAGACGCCATGTTCCATCGCGAGAATTCATTGGCGGGAAACTACTGCACAGTTAATCCCAACAATATCAGTCGAGAAAAAATTCATTGCGAACTTTATTGCCAAGAGGAAATTAAGAAATATGCATCTGTGTATACGAAACGAGTTGTGCAACCAAATTTGACAACACTTCCTTATGGTTATTAAAACAATATCTCATGTATTAGACTGATTGTTTATTAATATATGCACACTTAAAAATACATATTTTGATCATTTTTAACAAAATAAAATGATATGTGTTCACAATGTATTTTTTTTCTCATTTTTATAGTTTTTTTTCGTTTACAGATAATAATGAATAAACATTCCCACCCTTTACAATTATAATATCAGCCACATTGTCCTTTTCTTTTTGGGTGAGAGTATGCCAGGAGGTGAAGTCGCTTTTCTCTTTTTGCTTCCCGCGTAAATAAGACCGGATCCAGATTGTGGAAGGGGGCGTTTTAATTGTCGACAATGTCTCCTCGGTGTTTACAATTACAAGTTATTTTCTAATTTGTTTTAAAATTCGTCACAATAATTGAAAACCCTTTCTCAAAAATTACCACAATATAACTTTATTCCCAAAAATATTCCTAATTACCAATGATCAGGTACATACTTTCACCTTTTAATGCTTCTAGATTTCCACCTTGCTCACAACTAATGCCTCCAAAAGGAGAATAGTACGTCTGTCCGATGAAACTGGAGAAAAACAATTAAAACTAGTGGGATTTTTTTTTTTTTTACAAAAAAACACGTCTCCCCTTCTCCCCAAGGATTGTAATATGGGGCAAATTTAACAAATATTATTCAATAGTACACCTAATTGTATTATTATTGCTCTTTGTTTAAAGTTTGAAGTCCTTCTGTCAAAGTATATTCAGGAGTTGAACAATGAAGTTTTTTCTAATATGACCTTGAAATAAAAATTCTAGGTCAAGGTCAAAAATTTTGGTAAGGTTCAACTAGGTTATATACCATCTATCTATGATACAAGTTAAACGTCTGTATGTTAAAGGACTCTGTGTTATGGTCCGAACAATATTTTTTATCAAAAGCTTGACCTTGAAAAACAAAATAGGTCAAGGTCGGAACTGTTGGTGGCGTGCACTCCTTCTCAATACCATCTACCTATGTTCCAAGTGTGAAGTCTAAATGTCAAAGGGTATTAAAGTTATGACCCAGACATTTTTATTATTTTTTTCTTAATTTGACCTTGAGTAAAACAAGGTCAAGGTCAAATATTATTCAATAGTACACCTAAATGTATTATTGTGTTCTTTGTTTAAAGTTTGAAGTCCTTCTGTCAAAGTATATTCAGAAGTTGAACAATGAAGTTTTTTTCTAATATGACCTTGAAATAAAAATTCTAGGTCAAGGTCAAAAATGTTGGTAAGGTTCAACTAGGTTATATACCCTCTATCTATGATACAAGTTAAAAGTCGGTGTGTTAAAGGAGTCTTGTGTTATGGTCCGGACCATATTTTTTTATCAAAAGCTTGACCATGAAGAATAAAATAGGTCAAGGTCGGAACTTTTGGTGGCGTTCACTCCTTCTCAATACCATCTACCTATGTTCCAAGTTTGAAGTCTTAATGTCAAAGGGTATTTAAGTTACGGCCTGGACAAATTTGGAAGAAGAAGAAGAAGAATGAGAAAGTCGACAAAAACAATAAGTCTGAGAAAGTCGACAAAAACAATATGTCTCCCCTTTGAAAGGGGGGACATAACTCTGGTGTGACAACGCAAATATGAATTATGCATCAAACGAGACAGTAATCATCACATGTGTCTGTATTGATATTTACATGAGCAAACTTTCCTAGAACACAACCATGTCTACTACAATCCAGGTATTCTCAACACCTTCTAGATTCTACTGTCTTGTTTGTTTTTCTTTTGATACTGTAAACATTATGATATATCTTTAAAATTTTGCAAAAGTAGAATGGATCAGTTCTCTAATTAAACATATAATTGCAATAAAACTTGTCGAATCCAGCGGAGGATGGTTCTGAAAAGTTAGGCCGGATTAGCCAACATCCGGTTTAGAGGACATTATAGCAAATTAACAGTCAACAGGTGGCTGATTACATAATTTCATGCAGGAAACAATTGATGAATATTTAAATACAAGGGAATTTAATAAAGAATGGAACATTAAGTGTAACCATACAACAAGCATTACAAACGATATCGGCAGTCTTACTCGTGCGGTATTCACAATCATGGTCTGAAAAAAAACCTTGGGGTATAATATGCAATACCTTTTTGATCTAATTTTAGCTAAAAAAAAACATGCGAATTTATTTATTATAAGAATTAATGGTATAAACTGAAATGAGTTGATAGTTTTTTTCATCGCGGCCGGTTTACAGAATAGACAAGATCCGGATTGCACAACATGATAGGGAAATGTAAAGGGACAGACTAATGTCTTCGGAGTGGACAACATTACAAAATGCACAACATCTGGGTTCCACAGGTTTTACTTTATTCATTTGTGGCAAAACCAACCTTTTTTTATTTTTTTTTATTTTTCAAAACCAAGAATATTGGTAATAATTTATACAGTTCAATTACAAATTAAGGCATTTCTAGGAACTGACAAATATGTCTGTCTATCTGTCTGTCTGTAAACTTTAACAATTCCCCCAAGCCCCAAAAATTGTTAACTAAATATACATGTACATACGAATAAATGAACTTAATTTATCACAATACAAGTATCTTCTACTGTGCATACATGTATATAGTTTACCACCCAAACACTTCAGGTGAGCAGAGATATAAATAACATCAAATTATATTTCGAAATTGGTATCAAATATACCGTTTCCATACAGTTTCGCGCGCTTGTCATTCTGCAAAACTCTTACAAGATCGGATGAACTGTAACAAATTTGACGATCATGGCAGAAGGTCAAACAGCGACAAGACTTAAAGACAGTAAGAATACAGTAGTTCATGAAACAATATGCATTAATCTTTAAACCAAATCTTGATAAGAAAAAAGGAACATACATTTTACATTTAGCATCCAAACGCGATACGTCCTTTTGCTCTCATCGAATATATAATAAGACGTTTAAGTAAAATTAAATTTCAATTTTAGTTAATGTTACATTACCTTACACAAATGACTCCCCCCCCCCCCCCCCAAAAAAAAAAAAAAATTAAAATATTTAAGTCTGTGTGTGTGTGAGGTGGACACTACAGTATGCGAATTGAACAAGAAAAGTTTTTTGACTATAGGTATTTTTCTCATGCATTGATATCAGACCATGTACATTTATTTAACAGATATTTTTCTAATAATTTTAATTTTCAAATATAACTTCTCTTTCGAAAACCAGACCCATGCAGCACAACAAAAAATCTTCCTGCTGGAGCAAACTGAACTTAGGACAATACAGTATTTTTATTGAACAAGAAAAGTTTTTAAACGATATGTGTTATTCTCAGTGCATTGATATCAGACCATATACACTAAATTAACAAATATTTTTTCTTTCAAATATAACTTTTCTTTCGAAAATTAGACTTATGCTGCACAGCAAAAAATCTTCCTATTGGAGCAAACTGAACTCAGGACTCAAGTGGGACGAAATTTGGTGCAACAACTGTCTTAGCAAGCTCAACCAAATTTGAGAGAGTGCATGATCTGTTCACAAATGAGGAAAATATAGCTAAAATGGACAACCTGGTGAAGAAATCGATCATGGTAAAGGGTTTCACTCAAAAAGAAAATGCAACAATTTCCATATCGGAAAACTCCAAGGTAAATTTATTTCTAAGAAGAACAAGCAAATGTTACTAAAATATAACGTAATATAACGTAAACCATAAACAATAATCAACAAAAATATGAAGAGAATGTGGCTGTTTATCATATATTTATACCCCCGCTCTGAAGGAGAGGGGATATACTGTTTTACCCTTCGGTGTCTGTCTGTCCGTCTTGAACAAAAATTTCTGTCGCATTTATCTCAGCAACTTTTTAACGCATATGTTTTAAATTTGTACACAGTGTTTGTTAAGGCATGCCATATCTACAAATCAGACGTCAACTTCCTGTCAAATGACGACTTTGTTTATTTTCAGCAAAAATGTTCAAACAAATTTTTGTCAAAGAATTCTCAGCAACTGAGATTAATTGTGTAATTGTGTACCATTCTTCAAGAATACATAAATAGCAAAAAATAAAAGCCATCTTTACCATCAAAACAAAACTTCAATTGCTCATAATTTATCAATTTACAATGTCATTTTCCTATAGATCATGGAAACTACAACTGACATTACCACATATTAAGTAAACATATTCCTACAACCAGAGATAACAGAAATTGCTGTCATTAAGACAAAACAAGAAAATTAAACAGTTTCTGTCCAAGGCTCCATTGTAAAGGGAATTCATGTACTGAAAAAAAAAATAATCTCAATTTTGGACAATACCCACAACATTATTCTCTTTAATTCTCAAAAAATAAACAATGGGGTATATAGACAAGACAGAGGTGAACTCATGAGGTTATTGGGTCAGCACGTGCGATTTTCGCGGCATGAATCATAAACATTTCGCAATTTTTGGAGAGAGTTTCAAGATGGAAGGTTGTCCAAAATTGTCAGCGGTCATTAAATTATACAGTAACACGAGCAACACTAAGAGGTTGCAAGTTTCTTCTTCTAATTGGGGGCTTCAGCCTCAAATGAGATGATAAGCTTACATGTACCACGTGATTCATAGATAAAGTAGACGTGGTTCGTATGGCAGCAGAAAATATTATTAAAATATTTTCTTTAGTTTATATTTTGGTGCAATAGTTTTTAGTGTAGGTTGTGTGTTTTTATTGACTTAGTGATTTTACGGACTTATCTTTTATTTTTTGGAACTTTTATTCGTGTTTAAAACTTGAACAATGTCTAGCGGCGAATCGCCCAGAGACAAGAGCTTATGCTCAGAAACAATGGCCATCAATGGCAATGATAGTAACGATCAAACTCTTAAAGGTGACGCACCTGAGAAAAACATTGAGTCAATTGTACAAAAGTGAACAGCGAATCGAAATCAGGCCTCACTTAAACAGAAAAGTTATGATTCAAGATGTCCGCCTTCAAAAGTCCCAAGCGCTGGTATGTAAAGCCATTGTGCCTCAACTTCAACACCTAGATCTATTGTTGAAAGCCAAAAGAAGGGGGGGGGGGGCGAATCGGCATCAATGGGTGATGTTACAAGACTCGCAATGGACAGTCTAAAGCTCATGACTTTTGTGTATTGTATCCTGTCATACCGACGCAGAGAACTTATAGTTCAGCCTGAAAAAACGAGGATTTTAAAGCATTGTGCTCCAATGATCATCCCGTAACGGAAAAGTTGTTCGGGGACGACCTCGGAAAAGTGGTAGAGGACATCGTGAAAGGAAACAAAATTGGTTCCAAAAGAGTGTTCTCAGTAGGGTGCTCCAAAATATAATGACGGAGAGTGTGGAGGCAGTAATTGTGGCACCCCTCTGGCCGATTTGTCAGCAAAAACAAATTGATATATTTAACACAAATGTAAATAACGTTTCAGAATTTTTAACAAGACTGAATAAATCAGGTTTAGGTTACAGTAGCTTAAATACCTCAAGAAGTGCATTATCTTCTTTTTTGCAATTAGGAAATTCTGTAAATATTGGTTCACATCCCTTAGTGTGTAGGTTTTTAAGAGGTGTATTTATAATGAGACCAGCATTACCTAGATATAACGTTACATGGAATGTATATATTGTGTTGAACTATTTGCCAACTAGAACCTTTGAGTAAATTAACTTTGTTACATGTATCTCACAAGTTGTTAATGTTACTTGCACTATAGTCTGGACAGAGATGTCAAACATTACATTGGTTAGACATAAGAAATATTTGTATGTACGATGACTTTGTCAAAATTGGAATTGGTGACCTTTTAATACATCAAGTCCTGGATAACATATTGGGGAGTTAAATTTCCCTCGTTATCCAAATGATGAAAGATTGTGTATTGTCCGAGTTATGAGACATTTTCTAGAAAGAACAAAAGATCTGAGAAAAACTGTTACCACTTCGCGACGCAGAAACCCCACAGAGGGGTGTCGCGAGATACTATTGAAAGGTGAATGAAATCACTCATGTGTGCGGCGGGAATCGACATCAGCATATTCAAACACCACAACACAAGGACGGCATCCAGGAGTGCAGCATTCGCGCGCAAACCCCAGATGGCTATTGTTCGAAAGACTGTTGGGTGGAAAAGTGACAGTGTTTTCAGAAAATGTTATAATAAACCTGTTGTGGTTGATGATAACTTTAGTTAAAAAAAGTGTTAATTTGATGTAAATATGATAAATTGTGAAACGTTCCGAAGTGACTGTAAAAAATTGTATATGAAAATGTTTAATAGATTAAGTAACAAGAACTTGCTTTCGGTTTGTGCTTTAAACAGAAAAGAAGTAATATGATACCAAGATAAGAATTAAGGAGGTTTTAAATATTATCATTGTAGTCCATATCAAATATATACACATAAGAAAAATTAAAGAACGTGTATTAAATCTATAGTAAAACTATTAAGCACATCTAATTATTTATCAGGATTTATCAACTCCGAAGTCTTATTTGAGGCTGAGGCATCCAATTAGGAGATGAAATTTGGAAGTTAAACGAGACTTACCTGGGAGGTGAAGTTTGACTGGAATTTCTTCGACCAATTGGGGTGACGAGGGATCAAATGTCCTCCCGTATGTTAGAAATATACACCCATCCATTGGAAAAAAAATGATAAATCCAAATAAAGCTCTAAAGTATGAATCACGTGGTAAGCTTATCATCTCATTTGATCCCTCGTCACCCCAATTGGTCGAAGAAATTCCAGTCGAATTCACCTATCAGGTAAGTCTCGTTTTACTTAAGAATTATGCAGCAGACGGGGCTAAAGCAGTTGAAGAATGCTGCAAGGTTGTGTCAACTCTTGGAAGAATCGGAATGGGGGCAGAGTGGCAGAAGACACAAAGTCAGCAATGACAGAAGACACAAAGTCAGTAATAGTGGATACAAAACAGTATCTTAAGATGGAATATAAAGTAAGTTATTTCATACATAGTTTTTCTCATTTACTTATAAGCCCATTAAAAAATACATGCTTCTTTTTAACATCTTCCCTGATTTTAATGTTTTGCCTAAATCCATACGATGGTTTTCTGATGGATTTTTTAATAATGATTTTTATTTTTTTTTCAGATGCATGTATCAAATCAGAGTGAAATTCCTGATCATTGCTGTCAGTTTGCATTGCATTAAGTCTTGGCAATGGAGAATTTCCTAGCTTCTGTGTACATCAACATGACAAATCATGTAGTAACTGCGAAGGCCTGCAAAAACAATAGAGTTTATTGAGAATGCTGTTAAATCTTCAAAAGTTCAGTATGAATCTGAAGACCAGAAAGATAAGATTCACTATACTTTGAGTCAGGTAATATTTGTTTATAGACCAGAATAGCAACAAAGCAACTGTATTGCAAAGAAAGTCAAATAAAAAATATCGAGACAAAGGATAGGACAAAAATCAAAATTATTTTTTTAATAAAAAGGTTTTGAAAAATATATATCGTATAACTTATCCCTAAAATATTCTATAAAAATTTCGGGGATGTAAAGCAATTGAAGAATGTAAAAAACACATCTTGCGCACAGTAAATCAACATGGAGCACGTACCGAGATCCTGAGGAATTTATCAGAAGATGAAAGCTTTATAGAGCGTGATTGGTCCATGAAGTTTCTACCCATGGTGTACAGGTAAACATACCAGAAATTGAACTTTGGCTCTGTTATTATCTAGACAGCAAAATAAGTTCTTATGAGAATTAGCAAGGCAAACTATAAATTCAAGGCCCTGTGTATGAGGTTCTAATACTGCTAAAATGATGGAGCACTATTGATGATTTAGTGAATAACACACTTATTAATTGATAATACACAGATTAATTGGTAGGATTTCCTTCCCAATCCAAACCCATAGCAATCCGTAAATTTTTTTTGAAATTACTAACATAAACGCAGACCTTTATATGATTTTGGAAATAATTATTTCTTTTTATGATTAGTCATAAATATCTATATAAAACAATAAAATTTGAGTTTTGATTTACAGACATAAAAGAAGCTTAATCGTTTTTTGAGCAGCACACTGAGCAGATAGTCGCTGCCTTTAATCAGGGGAAAGACAATCTTATTGCATGGACAAAATCAGTTGAAAGCAACAAGAAATCAGAATCTGGACCAAGGAAAAGATTAATCACCGCAAAAATGGTGGCTCGGTATTGTTCGGGATCACGGTTTTTACAATTTAGATTTTTCACTATATAAGGATCCCTGCATAGTAATCTCACATCTGTTACATTGTAGTTTTCAAGAATATTTTTTAAACATGTTTCTTATATATTTCTATGTTAAGCGCCGCCTGGACCCCAATTTTAGGTCTGGGGTCAGGATATTTAACAATAAAGGGATTAGGATTCTGCAATAGCCAAAGATATATGCATAGTTATATCCAAAAAAGTCGCGTTGTAGCTTTTAAGAAGATTTTTAATCATTTTATTTTTTATTTTAACTTTGAACCCCGTCCAAGTTTTTGTCCAAAGACCACGATTTTTAAAATTTTGAAACTTCACTATTTATACAAGCTACGTGGAAATGTTGGCATTTCAAGTGCAGTGGTTTTCGGCATAAATTAAAAAAAAATACATTATATACAAATTGAGTGGAAGCTAATTTTTTTACATTTTGGATGTTGGCAAGTATGTTCAGACTTTGTATTCCAAAATAACAAACCCCAGATTAATTATATTAATATGTAATCATGTTTTGGTGATGTCGAATTGTTTCGATCATGCCCAAGGGTATGGTGGAACCACAATATAGGATCAAAGC
The DNA here is from genome assembly GCF_902806645.1 of Magallana gigas. Taxonomy (NCBI): domain Eukaryota; kingdom Metazoa; phylum Mollusca; class Bivalvia; order Ostreida; family Ostreidae; genus Magallana; species Magallana gigas. The sequence goes on along the minus strand of NW_022994848.1, from coordinate 747,735 downwards.
TATTCATGAGAATATACTTAAAAAAATATTTTAAATTTGGTTTGTACACATCCTGATGTAGTGCAGTTTCCATTTAAAACTGTGAACTAAATGGGCTTGGTGGGACCCTAATATGGTTTTAATTCTTTTACAAGAATATGGTAAGGGGTGGGGATCATAAATTGCATTGCCGGTCATCTGACCATTATGGCCCTTTTTTCTTATTGTTATATACATCTCAAACAGTCATTATTGTTTTTAGATTATCAAGTTTAATACCAACGAGATAGTTGTTGTGGATCCTCTTGGAGAGACCGGAATAACTATCAAGAATATTTTGTTCATCTTGGATGTAAGTTATTTTAAAATATATCAAGTTATTAACTACTATCAAAATATCCAGGATCTATTCAATTTGTAGAACCAAAGACATGAGTACTATGTTTCTAGTAGAACAATAGCCATTTTTCTCAGCTTGTTCGTCCATTTTCTTTCTATGAGCAATGTTGTAGTAGTCAATAAAATAAAGTGTGAAATTTGTTCATAATGCTATGCCTACAATTTGATTTGATGAAAACAAAAGTTGGCACAACTGTTAAAACAAACTTAGAACAATACATTGTAAAAGGAAAACTTGAATGAAGTGACTTTTAAGTTGAGATGTGCCTTTTATCTCTTTTTATATTAGCAAAGCTAGAGTCATAATCTCATAAAATATCTCTGATTTTTCAGGACTTTCTTGAAATTGAAAGGTGATCCCCAGTTAACCTTTGGAGAGTCTCAACTCTGAAACATCCTAAACAACAGGACAGTGATTCTTGCGGCGTTAACTGTTTGATGGTCAGTAACCTTTGATTTTAAAAAGTCTAATCTTTTACTGGAATTAGAATATAAAAAGATAATATTAAATAAAATTGTTCTGTTTGTGAAAATTAACATGTACAAAAACATAAAAATGTTCAGTTTCCTATGTTCGGGTTCCTTTTTTTGGTTTCAAGTTTGCAGAAAAATATGCAGGTGGAATTTATCTTGACTTTGAGTCATCCCAGCCTCAAGAGCTTGTTTCTGCCTACAGGCAAAAAATTCTTCAGACAATTGTACAGAATCCTGGTAAGTAAAACCATTGTTCTGTAGATTTTGAAATGAAGATTTTCATCTTCCAAATGGAATGCAATCCCCTTATTAATGATGGAAAAAGCAAAATAAAAGTTATAAACACCAGTGGCAAGTATCCTTAGAAATTGATGATCAGTTCCGGGTGTAGTAAATCTGAAGAAGATTGAGACAACTGGTTCTTATCGATCATTGGGAACCTAGAGGAGAAACATGGTGCAAGTAGTACCTTACCCAGTCTCCATCTGTAGAGGCGAACAAAATTGAGAGTGTGTGGAAATATGCTAAGAACCACTTCAAGAAAATGGCTAGAACAGAGCTAACGCAATTTGATAGTCATTTGGCAGAGATCATGGAGGACAGATGTGAGGGCCAACATTTACACATGTTTTTTTTACCAGCTTAGAAGCATCTACACACTGGCTGGGCCACCTGTGTACCATTACACAACACCTGTTGTCGATACGTGGACAGGTTTACCAGAGGCTTCAGATGCCCAACTAAGTTATTAGGAAAATAAAGCCAGGTATATTTCTTGCAACATTCTGCTTCCAAATTTTTTCAAATATTGGGTTTTTCATTACAGGCTCTTTGATTGACACATTTCCTCTTAAATTTTAAGAAAACACAGATGCGGAAACAGAGTCAATATCGGATGCAAATCATGATGACAATCCTGTCATTATAAGTGACACTGCATCCTCCTATATTTCACCAAATAGAGAGCTGTCCTCCATGGAGTAACCAGAAAGGCCGGCCAGGATGTCAGACAGCTGTGATGCATTATTGCATGCGATGTTTTCAGACTCAGATGATTCCAGTGAAGCGGATAACACCCTTACTGGTAATTATTCTAAAATTATGAATAGAAATAAGAATATGTTGAGCACCACCATATTGATGTATGAAATTAAAAGTTATTATAAAATGTTGATAAGATCAATATTACCTTTTATAGCAAATGTTCACGCATGCCACACGCCCTTTTCCCATCAGCATTTGAAACTGAAAGAAAACCCTGGTATACAAATTAAATAAACAAATATTTATAACGCTATTTTACGGAACTTTCTGATAGACAATTTTCATAAATACTTTATGAAGGTAGTGAATCGTATTTAAGGTTGGAGGGAGTGGCAGTGCGAAGGTGCAAGAAAAGGTAAATGTTAAAATAAAGCCTAACGTAATGGCTAACATACAAATATTTCATAAAAGAATAAATGCAAACTACAGGTATTTTATTATAATATTCTAACTTCAGTTACAAATAAGAAATATGCTGCGGCAAAACCCCAACCGAAATCGATTATTGGCACAGAACCCAAACCCAAGTCGAAGGCTGGTGCAGAACCCCAAACCAAGCCGTAAGCTGAGCTGAGAAACTGAAATGTAATATTACAAATTTAAATCATTAATCTGTACTTTAAATTACTTTTAAATGTAATGTAAATAAAATGACATCTGTATGTACCGTTCATTACCTATCACATCTGGGATGAGGCGGCACATGGTAGTCATTCCGAAGATAGTGACAGTTCTTAATGACAAAATTCAGCTTCAGCTTGCTGTTATCCTTTACCCTGTACTTCAACCTGTGCAACAATTCCATCACAGCATGGTGCTGGAAGCAGTTCATCATCTGTCAAGAAAGAGAAAAGAGGTAATTGTTGCCACCTGTAATAATTTAATAGTATAGTTAAATTTAATTGTCGTGACATAAACTCTTACATGCAGATACATATCATATAATAATAAAATACTCACATCAATTTTCAATACAGGCTTATCCAAGATGAGAACTGATAAGGTATGCCAACCTCCCTTGTTCAAGGAGAAGAAGAAGGAAGGCCCACAGAAAAAGTGGCTTTTCATCGCTTTCAACTATATTTCTTTCAAATGTATTTGTATTTTTATTTTAAAAATCATCAAATAGTGTTGGAAGCAATAACTTGGACAAACTAAATTAAATTGGGCGGGATGGGTGTGGTATATTTACATGTACACATGTTACATTATTCAAATATAGGGTGATCTTTGTGCGTGGAAGATACAATTTCTCTGCAAGTTTATGTTGTTTTCTCTATATAATTGACTATATAACGGCTGTTCAACGAAAACCCATGATGCTGCTAACATTGGAATGTTGAAAACGGATGGTTGTAATCTCGTCTGGTAAACATCCGCTGTAAAGCACATGTCAGAATGTGACTACATGGAAATCATGAAAGACCAGTAGCCCTTTTCACCAAAAAAAAACCGTAAGTTTAATCTTAATTATTTGACTTACGAATACCGTAAGTCATTTTCACGAAACCACTCGTAAGTGAAAAAAACAAACTTAGGAGAATTCCCAAGTGCTCAATCTAGAACGCACTTAAGATTACACTTACGACAAAAAGCTTTTTAGCAACACACTTTCGTTTTCAATGCGGCTGCGCATTCACATCTTCCGGTTACGTAATCGTCTGCAAATTCGACATAACAGCCGGAAATTTATGTATTACATATACTTATTAGTAAACATCTCTTAAATTGCATTGATATGATTGTCAAACATCAGATATATTTTTTTCTGCAATAATCAATTATGTGTTTATGTAATATCTAATTATTTTATGATTAATGACTAAATCAGTTTTATCATACCATTATTAAGTAAGCAATTTTTACTTTGTCACTTAATGATCTCTGATCCTCAGCAATGTTGGACAACTCTAAATTATCCGGAATTTGTTTATTCACACCATAAATTTGCCTTTCATATACCGGTAGACAAATTTAATTAGTTGTTTCCATGGTCATTTAATTTCAGTTCAATTCTCAAATATTCACTGATGAGACCAACAATTATTCAAGCTATCAATGATCGAGATATAGAATTGAGAAAAAACTTTCAAAAATTACAATCATTTTTAATTTTTGATAATAATGCATTTAATACAAAACAGTTTATAATCAGGAAAATAATAAAATTTATGAAGAAAGTCATTCACTCCCTATTAATTGAAAAAAAAATTATTTTAAGGCAACAAACACTTTGAATTTTACTTATAATACAACATAATGTTATTGTTATAAACTTCTATCAATATTTACAGTTGTACATATATATTATTAAAGCTGTTGAAGATTTAATGAATTTGTCATGGTTTTCCTTAACAATTAAACAACAATCTGATGACACAGCTCAACTTTACAATTTTTATTTACAGATATGTCTACGAGAGAGATAGAGTGGAGAGAGAAAAAGAAAAAGTGAGAGAGAAAAAAACATAATTTAAGAGACATACACACTGACAGTAGTAAAAATATGGTTTTACATGTAGAAAAAAAATAGAACGATAAATTATATTACACAATACGTTGAGAATATTTACATTGCGTGCATTTGTATGAGCATACTTATCCTTTCATTAAGCCATTTGCTAGTTTTAGAGGTATACTTCAACTATATATATCATATTTACATTTCATTGATATGATAAGACAAATTACATGATAAAATTTTATGTGATGATACTCATATATGTACTATTTTTAACACAATGTCATAAGAAATTTAAAAATGCATTACGTTACGGATAATGTGTTCAAAACCTCTGAGCAATGGTCTGTCTCACCCTGAAACCATCCTTTCCATTTCCCCTGTACACGGCATTGTTGTGCAGAACCTGGATGGGATCTTCTGCAGCTTCAAGCGGTAGTTTTCGATTGATGGCCATATTGTGCAGTCTTAGGCAGCATTCGATCATTTTGATGCATTTTGGGGCAGTGAACTGAAGACTTCCTCCAGTTTTATGCAAGCATCTATTCAAAATAGAAAAGAAAATAAGTTATGTTCATATGGATTAGTTATAATTAACATGTGAAGGATGAATCCTGAAGTGGATTTTATTCTTAATTAATTCAACCTAATATACAAAAAATAATGAACAAACCTGAACCTGCACTTAAGAACCCCAAATGCCCTTTCCACTGTGTTTCTGGTTGAGCAGTGGGCTTGATTGTAATTCTCTTCCTTGATGCCTCTTAGTTCATTGAATGGGGTCAACAACCATTTCTTCAGGGGATATCCTTAATCTCCCAAAATCCAGGGTCCACTCAAAGTTTCCATCAGTTGAGGTACAGAGGAATTGGCCAATATGAAGGAATCATGAGTTGATCCGGGCCACTTCACAACAGCATTTGTAAAACTGAAAGGAATATGCTTGATTAGTTGAACCTTATTTTTCTGCTATTATTATAGTTTTTTTATAGTGAGCAGGTGGGAGGGGTGTAATATGACTTTATTTGGAGCTGACTAATGTAATTAAAATTAGATTTTTGTTCCGCTCCAAATACATCGCTACAGATGCACAAAGATCTAATCTATGTTAGATTAGTAGTGGACAAGTGAATTGCTTTTGGTGTTATCTTTCTCATAAGAGTAAAAGTTACCTGTAATGTATGATTTTAATATATATTTTCAATAAGTATTTACCGAAGGTCGGCATCCACAACTTCTTGAACGTTGATAGAGGGAAAACCCTTGCGGCAGATGACATTTGGTTCGTCATTTCCCGACATTCCCTGTATAGGTATCAAAGTACCATCTATAGTGCCAACAACGTTTGGGAAATGTGCAATTTTATAAAAGCCATCCTTTACTCTCTTCAGCTCATCTGCTGTAGTCGGGATAGTAATGTTATCAAAATGTCCACATAAAGCTTGGCAGACAGAATGTAAAATCCTTGACGCTGATGGAACAGAAGTCCGCCACTTCTGACAAGTAGTCCCCCTTGCCCAAAAAGCGAAGAGTGATCAACACCTGAGGAAAGAGAGAACACAATTGTTTAAGTGGGGTGTTACAGATGGGGAGGGGGAGAAATATGAAAGAATTCTGAGGCTCAGTTTTCTTTTATTAGGGGTTCTTCAAGACTTTTAAAAGTAAAATAGATTGAAGGGCTAACAAAAAACTTAAACATTTTTACCAATTTAATAGTAATAATAACTACCACCCACACCTCTACTCCATTCCCCAATTATTCTAGTAAACACTTTTCATAGCACTAACTTCTTTTCTTTTTTTTTTTTTGGGGGGGGGGGGGTCTTGGAAATCAACTACCAAAAAAGTGGAATAATCAAAATATAGGCTATCAATTGACATAGATAGTTTAAGGCTGTGTAAAGTACTTTGTTTGGAATATATTTTTTTTTGGCTGAGTAATGAGAATCAAGAATGATACTTTTAAACATGTTAAATATCATAATAAATCATATTGCATGCATGATTTTAAGTACCCGGTTTAAACTCTTCTGTTTTCTTATATTTTTGGTTATTAAATAGCGAGATAAATTGATAATAATATTAAAGTTGATAAAGGTATGATAGATCAATACTGACAGGTGCCTGTTTAATCATACTCAAAACTTGTCTTTTCAATGCCATATGGGGCGAAATTACAGAGGACTGAAAAAAGTGCCAGTATAATTTCACTACGAACCGTTAACTCTCTATGAAAATGAGGTAAAGAAAGAAGTTCTTGGATGCAAACAGGAATCGCACATGATCTAAAGGCTGGATGCTGAACAGTATCATTTATCAAATCAGTCAACAGAAGAATATCTCGCCGAGGAAAACGGTATCCTGCAACCAAATCTACGTCCGTATATCTGTCGAGTGGGTTAATTCGGTCCCGAAAAACACGTTCTCGTCGCAATGCTCGATCGTTTTCTAAAAGTAGAAAAAGGCAGCCATTTTTGTTGTCAATTAATAATCTTACGACAAAACATTTGCACTTAAGTTTTTGTTTTTATACTTAAGAGAGGGTATAAGCTCTCGTAAAGTCACGACAAAATTTTACACTTAAGATTCATGTAAGATTTTTTGTGAAAATGAACAAAAACCTAAGTTTTCACTTACGATAAAAATTAATCGTAAGTTTTTTTGTGAAAAGGGCTACAGGTTCCTTCAAACCAAGAAGCCACTATACAGGACTTGGCCATGTCTATGTATCTACCAGGTATTGATAGAACATCGGCAATGACGAAATCAAAGGTCTTGTAGTCTACCGAAGCCATCTTATCTACCCGCCTACTTTACGCCAACCGTAAAACGAGTATTTCTCATGGATTAAGGACGGGCCGCTTCCCATCTTGGATCGGAACCAAACTTTGAAAAAAATGCGATAAGTTTTGTTTGTATATGCCTTTTGAGTGATAAATTAATAGCTTAATGGCATAATTTGAACTTGGTATAATACAGAAAACTGCTCCATAAATCAAATGTGATTAGAAGAAGCAGGCCCTTAATCATCTTAAATCTATAATTGCAAACCAAACAGTTTTTGTTATGCATGTATATCTTGTCTAGATTTTGTACATTGCTCATTAGTAATTTGAATATCATTTATGAAGAAAGTTAAACCTCCCTAGAGAGGATAATGACAACTTTGACACTTTTCTCCATAGATTACAAACAGAAACTACATCGGCGTTCGGAAACTCTATCCTAAGCTACCTAGAGCACTTGGTCAGTGAAAAAGAAAGTGAAGGTAACAAGGGTAGAACATTTAAAAAGTCTGCAAGTTGAAACCGACGGTTATACCTTTGCCACTGATAAAAAGAAAGGCTATCACAGCCATAACGGCAAAGCACACGACGGAGCTACAAGAACATAGTTAAAAATTTCTCTCTTTACATAACCAACCTACAAGACCGGGCCACTCATCGTCCACGTCCACGAACAACAAAGGTCATTCCAAACAACAAAGGAATGTAGGACACATTTTTTCCTTTATAGTTGTTGTCCTGTAGCCCTTTTCACAAAAAGACTTACGAGATTCTTGCGTGTAAAATTTGTCGTAACTTTACGAGAGCGGATACCCTCACTTAAGTGTAAAAAAAAATACACGTAAGTTTAATTTTTTGTCGTAAGATTTGTTGAAAGATAAAATGGCTGCGTTTTTCGTCCTTTTCGAAAATGATCGGGCTTTGAGAAGAGAGAGGGTGTTCCGCGACAAAATTGACCCGCTGGACAAGTTTACGGACAACGAGTTGATTGCCAGGTACCGCTTTCCAAGACGGACGGTATTAGAACTAACTGATTTGATCAGAAATGCCGTACAACACCCTACCTCTCGTTCTTGTGCCATTCCTGCACATACTCAAGTAAGTTTAATTTCTGCGTACAAACAAAGGGAAACTTGAACCACTTTCTAACTCACTTTCCAAGAGAGCGCACGGTTCTTGCCGAAATTGTACTACTACTATTTTCGGTCCTCTGTACTTTCATTCTTAATTAACGTGAACAGCTTATATAGCCATTGTTTTATATATGGCAAGTGTCAATATTTGTTACTTTTTTATACCTTTTAAAACTCTGAGATCCGTAATCTGAATAAAACAAGAGGCATAAGGGCCCCAACAGTCACATGTGTATAACAATGCCCAAATGATCTAGACTGCCCATTCAATAATATTTTTAATTGAACAAAAGGAACAACAAAACAATACTCATTATGTGATTGATGATCCACTTAATTTTTACAATGAATCTGTAAAGTATATAAAATACAACACAACTTTCAACATTTCAAAAAAGGAGGGAATTAATTAATTATGTCAACTCCAAGTGAAAGAAATAATTAATGAATCTTTCCCAAGCAGTGATGTTGAAATATAAAATAAATAGTGTCTGTACTGAATATCACTCCATCCTTTATCTAAAGTATATTTACTTTCCTAAGTTAAAATATAAATTTAATTGCCTCCGTCATTTCATGTGTTCACAACCCTTCGCTTTCTAGCCAAAGGAGAGTATTTATCAGAAGTTGCAGATATACATGGAATATCTATCTCAAATTGATGGTACCTTTAATACCCATTCAAGGAATGACAGGGGATGAAGAGCCAAACTTCATCTGCAGAAAAGGGTTTTCAGCTATTAACGTCCAGGGTGTTGTCGATGCTAATCTTCGGTAAATATTCTTGAAATATGTATCGAACATATATAAAGTATTCTGTGTAAATTTCAATTTTAAGTTGGTAGCAACATGTATATATGCACAATTTTAAGTCTCTCACAGACTTAAGTATATTGATTTGTTGAAAACTTTTATGCAAACTTGAATAATAAACTAAAAAAAAGTAAAAGAAGTATGAAAAAAGTTAACTGTATTTTATATTCTTAATTTTCATAGCTTCTCAAACATTGTGGTGAAGTGGCCTGGAGCAACCCACGACTCCTTTGTTCTTGGAAACTCCTTACTGCCAAACATAATGGGACGAGTGAATGGTTGGCTGTTAGGGGGCTCTGGCTATCCTCTCCAGAAATGGCTCTTGACACCTTTTTTCAGACCCAAGGACTCCCCAAGAGCAGAGGTACAACTCGGCCCATTCCACAACTAGGAACACTGTTGAAAGGGCATCTGGGGTGCTCAAGAGCAGATTCAGGTATATATATTAAAATATTCTCTTAATACGTTTGAAACCTTTATGACAAAAACTATTGAAAATGGTAAAAAAGAAACTTTATAGTTTCAGCACTTTTTACAGCATTATAATAAATTAAGAACGAAAAACTAAATTTAAAAAAATGGGTATATAATATACATTTCATCACCTTCTAAATTTCATATATCATACATACCATACACTTTGAATCACTTTTATTTTTCACTTTAATATTTTTCTAAAGCTGAGGTAATAAAAATAAGATAAACGTTTATCTAAAACTATTTCATGTTCAGATGAATCCAAAAAACAGGAGGTAGCTTGCAGTTTGCACCAGAAACATGTATTAAGATCACCGAGTGTTGTTTGAGACTCCAATACAAGGTCATAGATGCAAGGATCCCTATGAATGCTGGAAATGGACCAATGCAGCTTTATCAAAACAATATTGTTTACCAAGGCGTTGATAATGATGGGATCGCTGTGCGGCAAAGAGTTGTTCAAAAGTTTTAAACTTTTAATCGCCTTTCTTAAGGGACATGATTTGAACTGTAATTGTATTGTATGGATTGTAATTACCGATACATACTTTGTGATATAGCTTACATATTCATTGTACGGTAATAATAGACACTGAAAGGATAATTATACCAGTATTTCATACAAATGCATGCAACATTACTGTGAAACATACAGTTATTATTAACTATACATGAATGCTTTACTAGAATTGAAAAACTATTGTAATCTTAATTATCACCGATCGTTCGGTATAATAAACAATTTATTGCATGATTGTGAGAGAATTATGAAGATTTATTCTCCCATGGAAAATTGTATATGATGTATGAATTTCCATGGGGGAATAAATCTTCATAATTCTAATAAATGACTTATAAAAGTAAAATTCAAAGTGTTTGTTGCCCTAAATGATAATTCAGTTTATGTGAGGTGATTGAATTTATTCATATGATAATTTCATTGCTAGTGTTTTTCCTGTTTTGTATTTAAAATTTATCACAAAATAAAAATTGTCAATTTTTATAGAGTTTTTGTCAATTCTAAATCTCATTGATACCATCACTTTGAAAAACTGTTGGTCCTGAGTGAACAAAAAATTGAACTGAAATTAACTGACCATACAAACAACACTACACTTATTAGTAATACATACATGTTTGATAATCATATAAAGAAAACACACCTGCGCTCTCTTTCTAGCTAGGCTAGACTGAACCTCAGAAGTATTGAGAGAAAAAAACCTAATTCCCAAAATCATGAAAATTTCTAATCCGTGGTGGTGGTGGTTGGGGGAGTAATCCTATACTTCCAAAACAAAAAATCTTTCCAGCCATAACATTCCCCCCCCCCCCATCATGAAAATCCTAATCCATGGGGGGGGGGGGACATCTAAATCTAACAATATGAAATGCCAAAATAAACAGACCAAATTAATACCAAAGGTCGACTTATGGTTCTTGAACAAATATAGAGATCTTTCTACAACATTTTTGATACAGTTTAACTATATTAATTTAAACAACAAAGGAATTCCTCAGTATAGTTCAAGATCACTGCCCACCCTTTACCGAAAGGAACTCTGTGGGGGAAGTATGAGGCTATGAGACAGATTGGGCCAAGGGGAGAAAAGATATGCTCTGGACAGCGATCTAGAATTGAAAGACGGATGGAAAGACGGATGGACAGACTGACTGATCACTATATGGCCTTTATGAGAACTTAACTGGAAAAACTGAAAATGGTGACATGGGAGAAACTAAATGCCCTGGAAATTATACAACAAGTGACTCCATTGCCTCTGTTAATCTTCTTTGAAGCTGAATCATTTCATTCTGCTGATCCATCATGTTTTGTAGAAGCTTTTTTTCCCTATATTCTTGGAGCCTTCTCTCTTTCTCTTTCTCCATTTCAATAAACTCCTCTCTTAAGTCTCTGCCTTGCTTTGATATACAGAAACATGCAAACCTTAAAACTTGCAAATAAGGTAAATAATTTAATTAGTACCAAATTTGTACTCTGCATTGTGGCATTATTGCATTCCTGCTGCAAATCTTTCCAACTTCTTTGAAAAGAATTTAAGACATTTTGAGAATGATGACACTACATCCAAAAAAGGAATACAGAGGAAGAGACCAAAACACTACAAACCAATGCTCTGAATATAGAGGAATAATAGTCGAAGAGGTGGAAACTCAAGCCCCTGAAGAAAAATCAACACATGACGTGTTATAAGCTTTGAGCAGGAGGCTTGGCTTAAGCCATACATCGAATATAATACTAAAATGAGACAGCAGGCACAGAATGACTTTGACATCTCCCTTTATAAATCATACAACAATATCGTTTTCGGGTAAGTGTTTGAGAAAATTATCATGAAAATTTAGATGGTTGATAAAATAAAACTAGAGTACCATTGTAATATATGTTTTTTTTTTAATGTCATTTCAGAAAAACCATGGAAAATATAAGAAACAGATTAAATTTTAACCTAGTTCATACAAAAAAACGCCTTCAAAAGTTGGTTAGTAAACCGAGTTTTGAGAGCTTTACTATCTTCAATAAAGATCTCGTTGGAGTAAAAAACAAAAAGGTCAAACTTTTGCTTAACAAACCCATCTACACAGGGATAAGCATATTAGACCTATCCAAGCTTTTCATGTATGAATTTCATTACGGCTTCATCAAAACACAATATGGTGGGAATGCAAAGTTGCTGATGACGGATACAGATTCCCTGTTTAACAGGTATGTCCTACTCGGACTTATTGTTGCATTTTGTTATTTATTTAGAGTCAATATTGTTTTATACATCTTATTTTATTTTTGTTTTGTAGGTTTGAAGTTGAAGATATGTATAAAGAGATGAGTAAACATATTGATTTGTTCGATACATCAAACTATCCTAGAGATCATTTTCTGTTTAGTGAAATAAACAAGAAGGTCGTTGGTAAGATGAAACTGCATCTCAGCCAGTAATGGGATTTGTTGGATTACGACCAAAAATGTATTCATTCATTGTTTACAATGAGGAAAAAACCCAAGTGAAAAAAGCAAAGGGAATCGCCAAATCTGTTGTTAACAAATAATTAGCATATCAAAATTACGTGGACTGTCTATTAAACTGTAAATTAGAGAGACATACAATGAACTCTATACGGAGTGAAAATCATAATCTGTTTCTTAAAGCTATCAACAAAATTTCCCTGTCTTCCTTTGACGACAAACGATGGTGGTTGAAGCATAATGGTATTGAAGGTTATTCATATGGACACTTTAAAATCACTGATAATTAAATTAAAGACTAAACCAAGAAATAAAAATGAAACCTTCAATATTAGGCTCCAACCACCATCGTTTGTCGTAAACTTATACAGTGGACTGGGTGGATTATTCATATGGACACGTTAAATCATTGACAATTAAGTTAAAGACTAAACCAAGAAATAAAAATGAAAATTATTTGTATTGTATGTATTTATTAGCATATTAATTGATAAATATATTTAAACATATACATTCGTTTAATTTGTTGCTTTGTTTTGTAATTGAAATAAGCATGAAACCCGCAATTATGATATAATATCCGATTAATTTTACAGCAGTTTCGATTGAAATTACACCTATTTCATTAATTAAGAGGAAAAAAACATATTCATTTTGATAAATGTAAATCAGGTTTGTTGTACATAATATCCCATTAATTGAAAAAAAGGTAGATGCAACTTGATAAATATAGAAAATATATATGTGTGTAAAATACAGTAATATATGAAAAGAAAACACAAAAATCTTCAGTTAAGATTTAGCGCCATCATTTTCAATCTTCAAAAGCTTGCAACAGTAATATTGATGATATTGTGTTTTCTTTTCATTTATTTTCAATATTGTTTTCCGATTACTGAGACATTATTTAACTATTGGATAGATAAATATACAGAGGTGAAACTTAGAGTCGTGAAGTCATTCTTCAACTTTAGAATGTCAGCAGTTCAAATATATACATAATTCTTTAATAAATAAAAAAAAAATTAAATTTTTCTAATGTGTGTGTGAAATGGTATTTTTGTAAATTGATGGCTACACCTCCAATAACAGAATTATAAGGAAACAAGAACTTAATAACTCTTAAGATCCATCAATACCTTGAACAATTGATGATTAAAAATACCACACACAGTAAGTTATGCAGAAAAAGTTTGTGTTCTTACCAAAATTTAAATCACATTTATGTTTAAACAGTATTAATAGATCTTGACACAATATAACACATCACATTATATGATAAAAATTATGTAAAGTCACATTTAAATTCACATCTTTAAAAATTTAAATTCCTGGTGTTCATAAAACGCTTGATGTCATTCACGCGAGCCATAATGATCTCAATTTGCCGCTTGTCCGTTTTGATTTCTTCCAACCTTTTATCGATTCTCTCCATAAGCGTAGTTGTTAACAATAAAAGTTTAAACAGTTCTTTCTTCGCTTCGTTTTCACAGCAATGTTGTAAAGATGGAATCTTGTTAAAAATAATAAAGAAAATGGTGATGGTAGGGTTGTTCCACTTCACACGTACAAGTTGCGAACGTTCTTGATTAATAAGTTGACGCCTCTTTGTTTCAAAAAAATTCCCCATCGTTGTCATCATCCACGATAGTCACCTTTCGTTTATTTAGGAGGAGTAATTCTGAGCTATAGTTTAAAAAAAATGGGGATCAATTGTAGAATTTTTTTAACCAATATAATCATCTTGAATTAAAATACATCGCTAGCTGAACAGAATATGTAAAAAGAACACAAGTATCTACCCTTTGTGACATATTGCAAATAAAAAAACCAAAACTAAACTCACCATCGGGGGACTTGGTGGCTGCAAGTTTTTCAATACATCTCTCGCCGCCGATAGCTCTTCCCCCATGTCTGCTATAGCCATCATAACTTCCTCGGGCAGGGAGGTTGAAGTTCCCCTCACATTGTCTGTCAAAGGAAAATGAACACATTAATACGGTGGAGAAAAAACACTAGACAAGTTTACCGCTCTACAGTTTACAAGGGTTTAAAATATTTAAGCAAAAATTATTCGTTGTTAAAAAATTCGGCTAAGATAAATTTTTTTCACTTGTGTATAGTTAAATGCTTTGACATTTAATAATTAGTTTTAAAAATTCTTAAAGTCTTTTGTAAATAATTTAAAATTTACGGACAAAAATAAAAAATTAAATAAAGGCATAACTTACTTTGGATGTGAAAATAAACTTTCCGATTAAAAAACGACATTTTGATGGAATATTGAGCCTTCCTTATTTTGTAATCATCATTTCTTTCAACGACGAACATAGGCGTTTCACCGTCGTCCTCAAACGACTGAGTAAAGTGGGGTTGCGCAGATTTGTATGCCATAGTGCTGTTTGAGTTGAGTTGTATCCCCAATCTGTTATATATACCCCTCACAAAGTAATAAAATATAATCAAAACAAGTTGAACAGTTCAAATATAGCAAACAACTATTGTCTTGTAAAGAAGTAAACAACCATAGTCTTGATTTTGGACTCTTGATATTGATTACTCAGCATATGTAAGCAAGTGCCAAACAAATTTCTTGATGTTCGCTACGTTTTCTTCTTTTCTTTCATTAAATATTATGTAAACGTGAACCACTTTCTTTTTTGCAATGTCCTAACCAAGGTATATAGTTCATAGGTTAGTGAATCTTTATGTTAATATCAGACTCCCAACTTTTTATATTTATAAATTACAACTGATATAAATTAGAAATTTTTACGAATTCACATTTTAATGTGTACAATAACTTCTTGGGCAATGACTCGTCCTTGTAAACGCAATACTGTTTAAAACTTGTTTTGACTGAATAATATTGATTTTGATGACTTAGCATATCGAGAAATTTCCTCATTGATTGTGACGTTTATTTGTATTTTTACATTAAATGATGTAATTCAAGCTAATCATAATAATTAAAGCTTATCGCAGTAATTAAAAGATCATGAATTTAGTTCTGTATGTGTGCAATAATAATAATAAAATTCAAACAAAGCATATAAGGTCTAAATAGTGAAAATCAAAATAAATGTTTTTTTAATTTTGAAACAATAGAATCGGGCTCGAAATTCAACACCGTTGATGGAAGAGCGCGATCTTAGCAATGGCTGGTCTGGTCTTTGTCACTCTCGGGTTATCATGGTTATTGTGTTGCTGTACACAAGCACAATCTCCACCCTTGGACGCTATCTGCGACTCCAACGGCCGATGTACATGGCATGGAAGTGGGTGGTATAGGGGCTGTGTGAGCGACATTCCTGTGCTCACATTCAATCAGTTCAACGATGGCGGTCTTTTGGACCTACGATGTAGTGAAGTACAGGTGCCATCAATCGAGAGCAGCACACTCACATGCGCAGATATGAAGGCACATGTAATCACACATGCTGCTGTCACCATTTATCTTGGAGAATCGCAAACTGAATGTGTAAGATTAGTTATCAATATCGTTCTGAAATAATGTTGCGGGGGGGGGGATATAGCATTTCTTTTCTTTGTAGTAACTATAATAAAGATGATAGAGGTTGACTAATCCCGAATAACAATTTTACAGCACATCTCACCACTCTCATCCGAGACATCAAGGACCCCTCATCCAACTTCCGGCCTACTGACCACAGAGAGTAGTAAGAAGGTAATTAATATGAAAGAACATTTTTGGGGTAACTAATAAATATAGAAACAGTTAGGCAAATTTTTTAATAACATTATTGGATAAAATAGACAATGATCTTGTGAAAGATTTTGGGTGAATTTAAATTTCAAAGGTTTGACTTTCTGTCTAGTTTGCACTTTTCATTGCAGAATGCTGATGAAAAATTGAAAAATTCAAAATGACCTCACCAAGTGCTAAAAGCGGAGAAGTAAGTACACTAATAAAGTAATTAATTGATTTTATTAACTCATTATTTAACTTATGATTTTCCCACATATGAAAGAAGATCTTAAGTAAAAGAAAATTCTCCAATAAGTACACTAGCAATTTTTTAGGTGCATCCCACAACGTCTGTGTCAAGTAATCCCAGTGAAACAGACATGTCGAGTTTGATGGAAAAACGCTCACCATTCTCGTTAGTAAGTACATTAATATTATATCATTTGATTTCATTTCAAGGCTTTATTATCATTGTTTGAAATATCATGTTCACATTAATAAGTAAACCATATCAAATCATGCATTCTGTTTTACATATCATCTTTCTACTTTATTTCAGTATTTTCATTTATATTCTCATGCATCACTCTGTCAGTAGTAACTTTCTGCTGCACACGCGCATTTAATGCAAGAAGGAAAAGACTACAGAGTCTCAAGAAATTAAGCAATAAGCAATTATAGATTTTTTTTTTTTTTCACTTTCAGTCATCTCCCTCATTCTATCCTCCGGAAGTATTGGATGCTTAATTTTTTGCAGTGTATATGCCTCCTGCTGGAGAAGGTGTAATCAGAGAAGACTGTCCGCCGAACATGATTGTTAAAATTGTTTTTTTTAATCTTTTACAGGTTTGGTCGGGATAATATCTGTTTTGTGTCAACTTCTAGATAAACTTATAAGAACTTTAGAGAATGCTGTTCATTTTTGTAAAGACATTTATCAACATATTAAGCATCTTTGGCTAACAAAAAACAAAATTCAGAAAAGAAAGGTACCTTCAAAACCTCAAATTATTAAAAAACGAGAATTGCCACCTAGACAAAGGAGGCCCCCCAAAATGTATGGCTATGACGAATATGTATAATGTTCTATATTTTAATACAATTTTGAATTCTGAATTTGTTTTGATGTAAGGGTTAAGAATTTTTTAAGAGTGTTTCCTTTTCTTTGAATATTAGATATTATTTCAACTACATTCTGTAAAATTTAATCTTTGTACTACCTCATCATTTAAATCATAATGTAGTGATTTTTGCATTTTCATTATCGTTCATTTATTTTAAATATTTTCATCTTGATGGCATGTTTACATGGGTGGATTTTTAATTTTTAGCTCTTCTGAGATTGAGGTTCAAGTGAGCATCATAAACGTTCATATTTTTATCTTCTTGGTCATTCTTTCATTCCTAATGATGCTGCTAGCTGATTATACTTGTGATAATGTTAGCCGAGTGAGCAAAGTGATTTCAGGGCCTCTTGTTTACAAATGTATGTGTGTGATGAGTGGTTAAGCTAATATTTTCCTTAGGTATCTATCTTTAATAAATGTCATAAAAACATGTCAGTAAAGGTTTATTGAAACTCTTTTTTATGATGAAAACTTTATTTGATTCTATTGAGTACAATACAGTATTATACCTAGAACTACGTCTTTACGAGTTTCGTTTTGAATGTTTTTGCTAGAAACTGGTAGAGTTTCAATCTGTCCAAGGTAAAAAGCGTCCACCATATCTATGGTTACATCAGACTCTGTGCTTTTCAGTGGTAAGCGTGACATGGAATCTGCATTCGCATGCTTAGATGTTTTACGGAATCCAATTTCGTAGTCATAAGCAGACAAGAAGAGAGAATAGCGCTGTAATCTTGAAGATGCTGTAACTGGAACTCCTCTCTGAGGACTGAAAATGTGTATCAAAGGCTGATGGTCGGTGATCAACTTGAATTTCCTACCAAACAAGTACGAATGAAATTTCTTGATCCCCCATATGATTCCCAAGGCTTCTTTATCAATCTGAGAATAACTTTTCTCTGCTGGTGCTAATGTGCGAGAGGCGAATGCGATTGGTCTCTCTGTTCCATCAGGTAGCTCATGAGAAATAACTGCACCGAGTCCATAAGGTGATGCATCACATGCCAGGGAAATAGGCAAGTCAGGGCTATAATGTGTAAGTACTAGATCTGATGCTACTAAGTCCTTCACCTTGTTGAATGATTCTTCACAGGATTCTGTCCAATTCCAATGGCTGTCTTTTCGCAACAAGTTATGCAACGGTCCAAGTACTGCTGCCAGGTCAGGTAAGAATTTACCATAATAGTTCACTAAACCTAAGAACGATCTTAGTTGAGAGACATTACATGGAGAAGGTGCTTTAACTATGGCATCAATCTTCTCTGGTGTCTTGTGTAGACCATTTCTATCAATCACATGTCCACAAAAGGTAATGCTTTCCTTGAAGAATTCGCACTTCTCTAGATTTGCTCTCAGTCCATATTGGCTCAATCGCTTCAGTACCATGTGCAAATTCCTGAGATGTTCTTCATTATTCTTGCCGGTTATAACCATGTCGTCTAACATGCACTGAGTTCCAGGGACTCCTTGTAATACTTGCTCAATGGTCCTCTGCCAAATAGCAGGTGCTGACGCTATTCCAAAGGCCATGCGATTATAACGATATAATCCCTTTATATGTGCTAATGGTAAGTAGCTCCTTGCACGATTCATCCACTGGAAGTTGCAAGTATGCTTGCTTCAAATCAATCTTGGAGAAATGCGTTCCACCATTTAGGTTGGCGAAGATGTCATCAATTTTAGGTAATGGATACTGATCAACATTGAGTAGTGGGTTAAGCGTAACCTTGAAATCGCCACATATTCTGATGCTTCCATTCTTCTTTAGAACAGGCACAATTGGAGTTGCCCAATCACTATGCTGTACTTTGGTCAGAGTCCCTTCCGCTTCTAATCTCTGGAGTTCTTCTTCCACCTTTGTTCGTAAGGAAAAAGGAACAGTCCTGGCCTTGACATATTTTGGTTTGTTTTCTCTGAGTGTCAGTTTTGCTGTAATGCCCTTCACAGTTCCAACTTCATCAACGAAGACATCTTTATATTTGTCTATAATTTCACATACGCTGGTAGGCTTCACAGTGCTAATGGCATGCATGTCCTTAATCAATTTCCAGTCAAGTTGAATTTTTCTCAGCCAATCCCTGCCAAGAAGAGCTGGTCCTCCCTTTTCAACTATGTATAATGGCAATGTCTGTTTAGTGCCACTGTATTCCACTACCACGTCCATATAACCCACTGGCTTGATGTGTTCTCCCGAGTACGTGCGTAGAGTGATGTCTGCAGTTTTTAACTTCAGATCTCTGAATTTCCTCCTGAATTCTTCCTCCGCCATGACCGAAATAGCTGACCCAGTGTCCAATTCCATTTTCATCCTCATTCCATTTATTTTCAGATGGATCCATATGATGTCCGCACTTGTTAAATTGTTTAGTTCTAAACTAGCTATATAGTTGTCATCACTCACATCCTGAGGGTCATTTTCAACATAATGAACAGGTTTCTTCTTTGATGTTTTCAAGACGTAGGCATTTGAGGTTTTGAAGTTTTACACGCTTTCTTTATGTGTCCCGTATTATGACAGTTGTGGCACTCTGCATTCCTGAATTTACAGTCCTTTGCTACGTGGCCACTTCCATTACAACGATAACACCGTGCTCCTCCTGACCGACAGTCTTTCGCTATATGTCCTTTCTCACCACACCGATAACACTGTACTTCATTTTTCCTGTCGTTTCCTCTGGAACGTCTATTCTTCACATGCAGTCTGTTCACGGCTCCTGTATCTGTCCGATTCCTAGCCTGTACTAATTCTGTTGCATCCTTAGCTGCCGCCTCCATTGCCACACTGATCTCCATAGCTTTTTCAAATGTCAAGCCTTTCTCTGACAGCAAGCGCTTTTGAATGTGAGGGTGTCTTATACCACATACCACTCTATCCCTCAACTTTTCATTTAGCGAAGCATTAAAATCACAATAAATCGAGAGTTTCTTTAACTGAACTACATACTCCGTTATTGTTTCTCCTTCCTTCTGGTCTCTTTTATCGAAACGAAAGCGTTCTGCTGTTTTGATGGGCTTAGGGGACAAATGGCTGTTGAGTAATGTCACCAAGTCCTGATAAGTCTTCTCAGCTGGTTTATCAGGAAAAGTCAAGTCCCGCAGGAGAGAATATAATCGTCCACCGATGAGACATAATAAAGACGGTACCTTTTTTCCAGGATCTATCTCATTCACTGTAAAGTACTGCTCAAATCGTTCGACGTACGATTCCCACGGTTCGATAGTCTCGTCAAATGGGTCAATCTTTCCAATTAAACCAAACGCCGCCATTATCACAGATCCAAAATATAATGGGACGGGTTAGAAACAGACAATTTGGAATAATTTGAGGTTACCGGAGTTTATCCTCGTCGCCAATATGTTACATATTCGCCCTAGCACTATAACACATGGATCACAACAGAGGCTGTCATCTTGGAACTACTTTATTATTATGTATTAATGCGCAAGACATAAACAACATATAGAACCGAGCATGTAAACATTCCGGATATAACACCATGTGAAAATGGAGGCAGGTACAACATAAGATGCCTGCAGTCTGCTGAATGTGGACATGGACATCATCTGCAGGTTCAGATGTCGAAAGAGTCGGAGACTTTTTGAGGCATTCGCTCCACTAAACACAATAGCACCAGCAACCAACAAATTTGCCCATGGCATTCCATGATGGCATCTTTGGCTTTCCCAAGTACTGGAGTGTCCATTAGGGCACACAGAGGATGTTGAAATCATGGTTCCACGAACACCATTCACTACTGTGTGACATGCACTACCACAAACTCTACAATTTTGCAAAAGTTTGGCTAACTGTACCTCAGACACTAAAAACTGTCTCTCCTCTTCCGGTGTTATATCAGTGCTCAGCTGGAATTCTTCATCCTCTTCATCACTGCTATCACTCTCTGGATATTCACTATCTAGGTCAAAGTCAGGGCCCTCATCACTACCCTCAATGTCACCACCCTCAATGTCACTATCATCATCATTGTCCTCCACATTCTCAACTGCATGCTGCTGAAGGACAGGGGTCAGACCAGCAGCTTCTCTAAGTGGAATGTTGTCAGTCAGGCTTGAGCACTGAGTACTTGTGGACACCATGTTTTTCTTATCCAATGACACTTGGATCCGCCTTGTCCTCTGTGGAACTTGAAGTGTGGCCTGGCATTTTTTTGATTGGGTCTCTGGTATTGCATTTGTTGATGCAGTGGGTTCAATGGGATGCTCATCATTGGGATCCCCTGGTTCAATTATGTCAATGGAGTGATCAGGTAAGGTGTTGTTCTCTGAAGGCCGAGGCTCCAATTCTTGAAAAGCTTGACGAAAAATCTGAAGAAAAAAATTTCTAAATTTTCAGTATAAAGAGTTTCACAACTTATTTAGCACAGCCACTTGCATCGTCTCAAGCCACGGGTTTTGTGTCCATTCTATTTCCACAGGGAATAGAATGGACACAAAACACATGGCTTGAGACGATGAGCCACTTGACTTTAAACTTTTTTTTATTTTTTTTATTAAAATAAATTATGTACTTAAACATTATGGTAGCCTATAGTAAAAAGAATTATTATAACATCAGGCGCCTGTGTAATTAGATATACTATGTAATTTATAGATATACGGACTTTGAGTGTGAAATACTGTACATTATTTTGTGAACAAAAAGTGGGTATCTTTATTTATAAAGTGGTCTGGTTATTTTGAGTTGAAATG
Organism: Magallana gigas; assembly: GCF_902806645.1. NCBI lineage: Eukaryota > Metazoa > Mollusca > Bivalvia > Ostreida > Ostreidae > Magallana > Magallana gigas. The sequence goes on along the minus strand of NW_022994848.1, from coordinate 725,640 downwards.
AGAATAAACATAATATTTTTCGTATATATATAATAATAATAGTAAAAAGGATTACATGTACATACCTCAGCTTTCTGGCGTTTTGCGTAGGCCCCTCTAGGTTTGGCAGGCAGAACCAATTGCACAGCGCCATTATTCTCTTTGGCGTGAATGGGGAGGGGAACGTCTGGCACTGCATCTACGTTCAACCGAGTCCTTGCCCCTTCGTAGCCTAACCTCTCTAACTGAAGTTGATTCTTCGTAAAATGGTCAGAGCATAAACGATGGTTTGTAGTAGGGACGAAGCTTTCGCGTTTACAAAAAATCGTCCATATTTTCCTCCGACGAGCATCTTTCGGAAAGTTGAAAAAACTCTTTCCACAGCCTTCCGTATGCACGTTTGTACATCCGTAGGCCGCACAATACACCATAATGATGGTCAATCATCCACTTTTCACCAATCTGAACTGATAACGGCTAATCGCTGAGATAATCACCTCTAATGCAAACACAACAAGTGTTTTCTCACCTTCTTGCTTGAACTGAATTGACACCTATTACGTCACAGCAATGGCGCGAACAGAGGCCGGTTTTAAAATATGCATATTGCGAGATTTGAACTTTGACAAGCTGAAACTTCCAAACTTTTATTTTTTTATTATAAAATGTTTGAGGAATGACGGTTTTAGAACTCAAACTTTAATATATCAAAATATTGGAAACGTGATAAAAATCCTTTAAACATGATATATACAATAAATTATATTCATATGTTTATTGTTTTGGTAATGTTGCAAAGTTAAGTATTTAGTGTGTAGTAAAGTGTTTAAATGAATTTAAAAATCAAGGGCATATAAGATATAAATCGTTTAATTGATCACCCCGAAGTGTACATTGTATATTGTTTTTATACTTACTTTAACTTAATTGTATATTGATAATGAAACTAAATAATTATATAAGAGTATAAAATGACAACAGTTGTGTGATAGATTGTAAATATAGTGTACGTATCTACCTTAGTCTCAAAAGGACGTCCACATTCTTAAGAGTTATCTCTCTTTGTCGTCGAAAGGTATATTCTTTGTAACTTACCTGTTAATCTTCATAGGCCTTGGGATTAAATTTACATAAAATAGTGAAAATTATATTCCCCCCGCAAAGGGATATACCTTTTGTAAATGTTATAGTCCTTAAATAAGTAAAATGATCAATGAAACACAACGTCTCCTCCCTTTCGGGCAGTGCTGGGAATAGACACAAACCTGACGATAGGTATGTAGGTTGCGGAATCGGCCGAGGTTTGGCAAATGGTATTTAGAATATAGAAAATGGAGTCGCATCCCATCATTTTAGTATCGGCCAGACAGCCTCTTACGTCTCTTCTGTGGTGTATTTAGGGTAGTGATAGATAATTGATTTTAATGAAATGTTACATCTTTACAAATAGTATAATGTGTTGTATTTATATCAAGTTTTCAAAAATAAAAGGCGGTGGTGGTAGGGTTGTCATGGAGGCCAAAGTTTTACAAATGCTTCCTATTGTAACGTCATCAAGCCCGCAGGATAGGTAAACAAAGAATAAATCTGTCGACTGTCAACCGTCGGCGGTCGACAGTAGAGAAGAATGAAAACTGTCAACCATGTGAGGTTGACAGTGCTATAATGGAGACCAAATTACTACTTTCAAAGTTACAAGCTTCCGCATAGGGACTACATACCCTTATAACGGAGTTGACCCAGGAAACAAACATACTTAAATATAATGACATGCACACATTTAGGTACAGAGACTGCGCTCACCCCTACAATGATTTTGAATAATTTTGGAAAAAAATTTATAAAGAACTTTATAACAGCAATCTGTGTCCATCGGAGCGGTGTTAATGATAGCGATCTGTGTTTATTGGGGCGACATTTAAACAGCCTGGAATACCCCCCCCCCCCCCCCCCCCCCCCCCCTGGAAATTATATCATCACTCGGATCACCCCCTCCCATCCCTATAAAAGAGGTTTTGCATTTAATATATGTTTTTATTGTTCAGTTTGATCAAACTTGACTTAAAGGGAACTTAAAGATGGTTTAAAGACAACTTAAAGGGAGCGTAAATACCACTTAAAGATGGCTTAAAGGTGACTTAAAGAGGTTTGGACATTGAGGACCTATAACCTCAGCTTAAAGGTGACTTAAAGGTAGTTTAAGAATTTTATATCAGTTAAGATACCTTTAGGCCACCTTTAAGGACTTGCTTAAAGATTGTTTTTCGCCCTGTGCAGTTTATTGGTAGAGATGCCCGATGAGGAGGGAGGTGTTCCAATTAAGAAACAAACTGAAAAGCAACCCCAATGGGAAGAATATTTCTACTATTCTTATTATTCTTCAATAAACACGTTTTGCTAATGCGTGATTTACGTTTTAAGCCGCAATTAAATAAAGCCGTCATTAACCTAATCATGGCAATCATTTACCCGTATGTTACGTAATTAGGGATTTTAAGGGACCAGAAGTCCAAAACTTTGATGCTCAATATCTCAAAATAAAGAAACATTTGGATAAGCAATATTGAACAAAAGATGCTCAAAATATTGACCTTAACAATCTGAAACCATAATTTCCTTGTTATGCGGTCCCTAAAAGGAGTAACAGGGTCGGCCCCTAAAACGACCCTCTCCAGATATCTCGAGAACGGTACAAAATTTGTAAACACTTTTTGAACAAAATGTGTTTGAATTGACACGAGCTTTCATTTGAAATCATGAAAAAGGGGCTGGCCCTTCAAATTAGGGGCTGAGGGGGCTCTAAAGTCTTTTAATGATAACTTTTAACCGTGAAATATTTTTTGATGCGTTATAGAAGCAATTATGTTTATTCTTAGGTCATTAACCTATTCATGTCAATCATTTACCCCTATGTTACGTAATTAGGGATTTTAAGAGACCTGAAGTCCAAAACTTTGATGCTCAATATCTCAAAATGAAGAAACATTTGGATAAGCAATATTGAACAAAAGATGCTCAAAATATTGAGCTTAACAATCTGAAACCATAATTTCCTTGTTACGCGGTCCCTAAAAGGAGTTACAGGGACGGCCCCTAAAACGACCCTCTCCAGATATCTCGAGAACGGTACAAAATTTGTAAACACTTTTTGAACAAAATGTGTTTGAATTGACAAGAGCTTTCATTTGAAATCATGAAAAAGGGGCTGGCCCTTCAAATTAGGGGCTGAGGGGGCTCTAAAGTCTTTTAATGATAACTTTTAACCGTGAAATATTTTGTGATGCGTTATAGAAGCAATTATGTTTATTCTTAGGTCATTAACCTAATCATGGCAATCATTTACTCTTATGTTACGTAATTAGGGATTTTAAGGGGCCAGAAGTCCAAAACTTTGATGCACAATATCTCAAAATGAAGAAACATTTGGATAAGCAATATTGAACAAAAGATGCTCAAAATATTGAGCTTAACAATAATGAACTATAATGTCTTTGTTATGCGGTCCCTAAAAGGAGTTACATGGTTGGCCCCTAACACGACCCTCTCAAGATATCTCGAGAACGTACAACATTTGTAATTATTGTTGAACAAAAAGTGTTTGAATTGACAAGAGCTTTTATTTGAAATCATGAAAAAGGGGCTGGCCCTTTTAATAAGGGGCTGAGGGGGCTCTAAAGTCTTTTAATGATAACTTTTTACTGTTAAATATTTTTTGATACGTTATAGAAGCAATTATGTTCATTCTAATGTTATGTACATGGCAATCATATAATCTTCTGTTACGTAATTAGGGATTTTAAGGGGCCAGAAGTCTAAAGCTTTGATGCTCAATATCTCAAAATGGAGGAACACTTTGGAAAGCAATATTGAACAAAAGATGCTCAAAATATTGAGCTTAACAATGTACAACCATATATTGTTTTTATCTGGACCTTAAAAGGAGTTTTAGGACCGGATATCAAAACGATTTTTCCCAGATATCTCAAAAACGGTAACCAATTTCTAAATACTTATTAGTGGTACACAAAAATACCTTTTGACTAAAATGAATGAAAAGGAACTGATCCCTCAAATAAGGGACACCAAAGGGATAAATAGTCTTTAACCCATTACTCATAGATCCCGCCTTCTTTTCCGGATACGTTTCGTTGATGAAGGTCAAGAGTAAGGTTATTCCATATTCTAAAAATCGGACGGAAGACCTCCTCGTTGCTCGCAACGAGATCGTGTCTAGTTTTTCTTTTCTAATTCTTTTTCCCCTATCCTTGTCTGTTTGATTTCTTAGAGATGCCTAGACTATTATTTTGAAACTCCATGTGAGTTTGAATAGAAAATTAATTATTCAAACATTGCATTGTCATTCAAGTAAATCTTGTAACTGATTTTATGTTTTATAATCACCCTATCAATCTGTTTTCATGCAGACTGCTGATGTCCAAAATGATGTGTCAGATATTGACAGTTTTCAAAAAGGCACCTTTGATTACACTTTAAAAATATATTAGATGAAGTTGGCTTGGTCTAGCAGTATTTTTGTTTTGTGGTGGAAATTAAAGTATCTTATGGGTTAAGAAGGATATCCATACATTTTGAGGCAGATTGTTCATAGATCATGGTGAAAATGTATATATTCTTTCTTATACATTTATGTAATGAAACCTTGAATAACTCTTGACACAGAAATTTCGTTTACAAGCATCTTGTGGTTTTTCTGAATTTATCACAGAACATTGATGTTTTAATGCCATTTATTCAATGTTGAATATTATAGTTCATATGTATGTGCAGGTGAATTTGTATTTGATTTTGAGTCTTCTGATGAAGAATGGAAACCTAAATCGGATGACTGTATTGATGAATCTGATGAATCTGATGAGGTTTTTTCTGATACAAAATGTATTCGGCCATTCCTATCAAAGGTACAGATTACATACTGTTACTTTAGTGTTCTTATTTTTTCTTTCTTTTCTCATTCTTTTTTTCCCCAGTCCTTGTGTAATTTTTTAGAGACACTTGGTCCATTATTTTGAAACTTGAAGTGATTTGGGGATGGCGGCAAAATAAGATAATTGTAAAAATGACTGTAATATTGAACACAAAGGCATTTTAGTTCGATCTTTTTTAAGGATGGGACATCAAAAGTCAAGATTGTTACTGAAGGAGATGCATGTGTTAGTGAAACAGGTATGTGAATACTGCATACAGGATTATTTTTTCGCATTATGTTAATTTCGCCTTTTGCCACTTATTCTATCTATTAGTCCGTGACTAACGGACTAAGGTTAGAGTCGAACCCTGGCATGTGTATATAACCTTATCCCTTTCTTCAAGTTTCAGTTGCACCTGTTGTAAAACATGGAACAAAGCGTGTATATGACAAAAGGCATGCTTGTTTCTTTTGTGGTGACACTTTCTCCAAGATATCATCTCATCTGCAAATGAAACATTCAGGAGAAAAATTAGTAGCTGAAATTTTGGCTAAAAAGAAAGGAGAAAAGGATAGAAAATTGCTTTGGAAGAAACTAAGAAATATGGGAGACTTTCATTATAATATCAAAGGCCGGAACGGCCACAAAGGCGTCAAGCTGACATTTTCTTTATATAGATTGATAAAATGATGTCAATAATTTGAATTTTTGTACATAGTCGTATATCAATTAATACATATTAGAATTTAAAAAAAAGTAAATAAATTATGTTTTGTGTGCTTTAAAAACAAAAATCAGTATATTTCCTTTTAAAATAGGTTGTGATGTGTTTATAATACAATAACTCATCATGGTTACAAAAATCAAACAAATTTCAAAGCTCAAAAATAATATATATTTTCTTTCTGCTTTAAACAGTCTTTGAACAATTATTTGAATACATTTACAGTGTGTCCCTAATAATAATAATAAAAACATACTTTTATTTATTTCAATTCCCGTTTGAAACAGGATTACCTATGGTATGGTTGTTTACAAACAAATCCACAACACGTGCTATTTAAAATGCTCGACCAAACCGACTGCATTATCGTGTTTATTTATTGCAACAAAATCACTAGATACGTTTATCGCTTACATTTATTTTGGAGGCCGTGCCCAATAACAAACAAATTTACATGTCAAATTTTATTTCTATCGGGCACGGTCTCCAACTAAATTGTAAGCGATAAACTAAAATAATATTTAGTGAATGTTTACACCTTATTGTATTCATCCGCCATTCTTGATTAGGCAAATTTATACTAATGCAATGAGTTGTCAATAACCAGGGCGGCAAAGCTGGATTTTTTGTACACAAGGTAGTTGAATAAATGGAATAAAAGTCTTGTAATACGTTTAATAATTTTAGGAACTTATTTCTTGTGCGCGTTTAAAAGGCGGTGCAGAGCGTGAATTTTTGGACGATTGCCAATCCAGACGATCGCTAGAAGGCTGCCGAGCATTAGCTCGACGCCTTAATAAAAAGAATTACAGAAAAAAAGGACACTTGATTGTTGAAAGACGACCAACAACTGAAAAGAATTCAAATGAAATTCTTCCCTGTCCCCATTGTTTGGGTTTTTTTGTAAGAAGTGAACTTTGGAGGCATGCTAAAGAATGCCCTTTTCGATGTCAGAATAATGAAGAAGAAAAGCCTTTGGTCTATTCAGCCCAGATACTGCTTTACTCAAACTTGCATGAAAATTCAGATTTGCAGGAGAACATTCAGGAAATATTAACAGGAATGAAATTTGATGGTGTCTTGAAGGCAATACAGTCTGACAACAGTTTGATGTCCTTTGGATCTGCTATGCTGAAAAGAGTGGGAAGAGGAAGATGACCTAATGTCAGACAAAAGTTGCGACAGCTGGGACGACTTTTAGTGTCATTAAGGTGCTTGTCAACAGAGGCAGCTGTATTTACTGATTTCATCAAACCAAAGGAGTTCGACAGAGTAGTAGATGCTGTTAAAAAATAAGTTCAAACCCTTCAGAGCTTACAGAAAAAGGATGTCAGAAATACAGTCTTCCCTTCCTTGCTCTGAAACTTGGACATTCTTTGAAAAGATTAGCTGAGGTAATAAGAGGAAGGGCAATACGAGATGGTGATGATGAGAGACGAAAAGATGTAGAAAACTTTATCTTATTGCATAACACTGAATGGGCTGACAAAATAAGTAGCCATGCCAGACAAACAATTGCTGAAAGGAAGTATAATGAACCAGACATATTGCCATTAACCTGTGACATAGTAAAACAGAAAGACTTCCTTCTTCAAGAAATTGTCAGGCTGAGTGAATTACTGTTGAAAGACATAAATGTTGTCAACTGGAGAAACTTGGCAATGGTTGTTTTATGTAGAATTACGATATTTAACAAGCGCCGAGGGGGAGAGACCAGTCAGATGAAACTATCGGCTTACGTAAACAGAAAAACTGGAGAATGGAAGGATGCTGAAAATCTGGAAATAATATCCACTTTATCACCAATTGAAAAGAAACTGATGGACAGGTAAATATGATTACTGAGTGTCTCAATATTTTAAAACAGTTTTGGCTTATTTTTGACAACAATCATTGGACAAACATTTCTACAACATAATGTAACATTTAACGCCTATTGTATTTTTCATTTGTTTTGTTTTTGGATGGATTTCAGGCTAAAGCTTGTAGAAATAGTTGGAAAGAAGAACAGAAAAGTCCCTGTTTTGCTAACTAAAGACATGTGGAATGAATTAGACTTGCTTAACAGCAAAAGGAATGCCACTGGAGTTCCTCTTCAAAACCCTTTCCTGTTTGCTGCACCATCTTCCAATTCTGGGCACTTGAAATGTTGGGATTCCCTCAAATGGATAACAAACAGAGTGGATTTAAAGAATCCTGAACTTATTACTACAACTAATATGAGAAAAATACATCGCAACAGTTTCACATGTAAATCGCCTCTTGCTCGTTAGAACTTTTTTATGTATAATTACTCAAAATACTGTAGTCTGCTTGCAAAATTAAAGGACAGCAGGACTAAGTTTATTCAGATGAGTTTTGTGGCCCATGTGCCTCTTATGTGACCATTCTGACTGAATGTGTATATACTTACGGCATTATCATATGGTTCAGTTTTCTGGTATTTTGATACTATCTGCTTGAAAAGTAGGGGTGTATAGAGATGGGGATGTCTGTCAGTAACACATGAGGGAAGTCAGCTATTACTACAAAATTCTTCCTGTATCACTGAAACATTTAATAGAAGCTCTTTTAAAAGTGCCATTTGTACCCTCCTGTTTTATGTTTGGATAGGAAAACTATTTGGTGTTTTCAATAGTAAAACATAAATGCAGGGTCTGCCATTTTTTCAATAATGTTGTTGGTACCCATTTCTTATCTGCAACTCCTTGATCTTATATCGCTGAATAAAATTATAAAAAGTTTCACAATGTTTATTAATTACTTTGTAACCTAATTTTATTTTCTGAATGGACAAATACTTGTAGTTTACCATTTCCAAAAAAATAAAAATTTAAAAAATTTACCATTATACAGGAGAAGATGGCAGGGTATTGTTGTGTGAACTCTGTGTTCATAGAACCTTATGTGTGTAAGCCTACCTTTAATGTTATTTTTATTTACGATAGTTGATCTGGATTCCAAGAACGAGCTGGAATGGCTGGCAAACCATATGGGGCCCACCCTTTCCGTACATAGGAAGTACTACAGACTCCAAGAACAAACTCTTGAGCTCGCAAAGGTCAGCAAATTGTTGATTGCTGCAGATTGTGGAATGATCCATAGATATGCTGGAAAAACTCTGGATGATATCACATTGGAAGGTAAACCAAGTTTGATTTCGTATTGCTCTGAAATCCCCACATGGTTTTAAGAGTGAAGCATAAAATTGACAAGAAGTATTATTTTAATATTTGTCATGACAAATGTTCAAAATAGGCAATTTGTATTTCAGAAATACAGTTAGATAAGTCTGAAGAGGAGGATTGTGATGAGCAAGACTGTTCTTCATCAGAGGTTCGTACGATTTTCTTTAAAATACTGTAACTTTTTTCATGCCATCAGTATAATATGTTCAACTGTTACCATCAGGATGTCAAAACACATCTTGTAAAATGCAGATCAAGGCCTCTCTGGGTTATAATAACCCCAAGATAACAAATGATCAATATATCATGAAAATTACTGAGATCCCCACCCTTAATCATATGCATTATTGTTCCTTGTGTAATGGCAAGTCTTGTTACAATTGCAGTTGAAATTAGAATTGAGTATACATTTCTTTAAAAAATATCCAAAACACTATTTACTCAGTTTTCACAATTAAAAAAAAGAAACTTGATTTTTTAGTGTATTTCAGTAATGGTACAAAAAAAATTTCCTGACATTTTAAGAAATTTTTAACAGTTTATCAGAGGAAGTTGAATATTGTTGATAAGTATTGCCAGAATGATTTGAAATCCATGCTACAGATCTGATTTTAGTATTGCTTGGTAGTTGATGGTACAAGCACATTACCTGGTTTTTTTTTTATTTCAACAGTGTTGTCATGGTTGCAAAAAATAGAATTTTTGTTAAAATTTCAAAATGCCAGTAACCCTCTTACAGTTTTTCTCAGATATCAGTAAGATTAGATACATAAGTAGATTGTTCAAAATATGTAATCATATTGGGTTTTTGACAAATGATGTTGCCATGGTTATGGAAACAAAAATTTATATTAATTTTTTTTTAAATGTCGTTCCTTGTATAGTTTTGGTCTATGTTACAAAAGTAGACAATATATAGATGCATCTTTCCTCATTGTAAGTACTGTATACACCTGTAAAGCCACAGTCTCAGCAGATATTTCTTGGTTTTTTAAGGAGTGTCAGGAGAGGACCCCCCCCCCCCCAAAAAAAAAATAAAGGACAGTAAACAAAAGCAGAAGGAACAAAAGCAAAGCGAGAAAGGTAAATTCCTAGAAATGCCTTGAAGAAAACTTATATTTCAAATGATATCCTAAATCAGAAAATTATAGTTCGTTTCACTCATATTTTTTGTAGATACGGAATATGTTTGCAGTAATGCAAAGAAATGTACCAGAAGGCCATGGAAAGAGGAAGATAAACAAGCATTAAGAACATCATTTCATCAAAATTTTTACACTATGTTGTCCTCCAAGTAAGAGTGATGTAATACTACAGGGAAGAAAGTCGGACAGAGTTAGAAAGTTAATCGAAGAGAGAGGGTGTAATGCTGTGAAGTATTATGTTTGGAATCTAGTGCAACAACATAAAAAAGGAGCAAAATATGACAAATACCAAGGAACAAAACAATTAATTGTGTCTCGGGCCAAATTTTGAAATTCTGGTAAAGCAGGCAGAATTGTTTTTTTTACTACCATCTTATGTTTTCAGTCATCAGCAGGTTGTCAAACAGATGCAATATTAAGGGTTTTACTTTTTGCTTGGTTTTAACCATACAGTAAAACAGACAGCCAAGTAGCCGGAACATATAATTGCTTTTTGAGCATAATTCATTTTATTCATCAAGTGTTTAATATATTGAAAAGTCAAGGGAAATGAAAATCACTATGCTAAAAGAGTCAAATCATTATTGGAATATTTTACTGTAATTTGACCTCATATATATTTCCATTAGTTTAACTTGCATACTTGGTAATGAAACACCAATTGAACATGTGTTATTAGTATGTTTGAATAAAAAATGTAAATCAAATTTTCAGTTCCATCATTTGATAAGTACAAAAGACATGAACAGTCTTAGCGAAGAAAATGAAGGGTAAAGTTTATTTTATAGTCAAAAGATGACTGAAATTGTTGTAAAATTCCCATTATCCATGTTATTAGATTAATTGCACAGAGCAATTATAACTTGGAAGATTTCTGAGCTGCGTTTAACAAAAGAACTTACGACCAAATTAATAAGTGCTAGTTAATCACAAACTAATCAATAGTTTATTCTTATGGCTGAAAAACGTAATTATGGGAATTAAATTATTTGTAAACAAATGGTTTATGACAATTTTTTCATTACATATCATTTTATGAGACTGTAATTATTTACAACTTTGTCGTAAGTTCTTTTGTAAAATGCAACCCTGAAGTTCAATATGAGGATAAGAGAATGACAAATTGTAACAGAGAATTGAAAATGCATGAGATGCAAGTATCCAGTCATGGAGAAAGAGAGACAGTATTAAGATTATTTAGTTAATGGACAAAGGGGAGGTGCCATTGATAATAGTTTATAACTAGAGTATGCAGAAACGTCAACACTAGTAGAAATTTTCAGAGAGAAAATATTAAACAGAGGGAATACTTGGTGAGAAAATATACATAAACAATGTTGGGAATATTTAGTGAAAATGGAGAATTTGGGGGGATATACATTGAGAGAATAACTAAATAAACAGTATAGGTAATATTAAGTGAGGAAACATGTCAACAGTATGGGAAGTAATAAATAAGAAATTCAGTAAGAAAACATATAATCAGTATGGGGAATATTCAGTGAGAAAATATTGTGGGGAGTATTCTGAGAAAATATTGTGGGGAGTATTCAGTGAGAAAATATATAAAAACAGTATGGGGAATATTCAGTGAGAAAACATTGTGGGCAATATTCAGTGAGAAAATGTACATGAACAGTATGGGCAATATTCAGTGAGGAAATATATTATAAAACAGTACGGGGAATATTCAGTGAGAAAATATATTATAAAACAGTACGGGGAATATTCAGTGAGAGAATATATATAAACAGTACGAGGAATATTCGGTGAGAAAATATATATAAACAGTACGGGGAATATTCGGTGAGAAAATATATATAAACAGTACGGGGAATATTCGGTGAGAAAACAGTATGAGGAATAAACCGGGTAAATCGGCGAGATAGTTTGAAAACGGACTTGGATAATGAAATATTGTAATAGAAGTCTAAAGCAATTTTGAGGATTTAAAAAGAAAAAATGGATGAGAGTGATGTCCAGAACAGTATGAGGAAAGCTTAGTGAGAATGAACGCCTGGATTGCGAGGACCGTAGTTTTTTCTAAATTAAAATAATTTGATCCAATGTATCTGTTATACCGGCTATATATTTGTAGGAATTTATATATTTTAAAATAAATGAAAATAACATTACAGTAATATAAATGAAATCAAACTATACAAGACACTGAACACTGTTGTGAAAGGATATATGTATTCTATACATTCAAAGGGGTTCCGAATTTCATTTCCTCTTTATTCTGTGAGAAAAATTATTTCCCCATATACAAAAACTCCCAAAAGACATTGTTAAAGGCAAGCAATCAAGATATGCAAGAGGTGTTTACATTCATAGACCTTTGTTTAATTATGATATATTATAATTATTTTAAACAAAGTGTAGGAAAGAGGTTTCCCCATAGAACTGCTGTATGACCCATTCCTCTTAATACAGGAAAGTCGGGTAAGAGAGAGAGAGAGAAAGAGAGAGAGAATCGTAATTGTTTTTAGTGGTCAATATTCGGTTGCATGATATAATGCATGGGCTGATCATGAATGCATATTTCCTAAAGTCCATGCAGATATAATTATGAAGAAATTGAATGAACATATTGATATAATTCAGTCAATGAAGATTCAGAAATTTCTGACGATGAAGATGAAAAGATTTAAAAGCGGCTGTTACATTAAAAAACGCCAGAACTCGTCAAACATAGAAAAAGAAGATATAGAACTCGACATTTCAGACACAGAGGACCCTATTCCCCCAGTAATTTATTTGTTATGAACAATATTTTGATAGCCCGAAAATCGTAAATTTTCAAATCAGTTTTTACTTTAAGCAATTCTTATTGTCATGTCTTATTGTCAGAGTTTGAAAATATATGAGTAATTACATGTATTTTACAAGAGTACTTTATTCTGCGATTCCGTTATTTTGTATAAAATTACATGTATCTATTATTTTTTTTAAAGTGTAAAATATGTTGATACTTCATTTATTAAATATTACCCATCCAAATGTAGACATCTTTCTCTGATTAATGGCATATACTTAGCTAGGATTAAGAGATTTTTAATAAAGGATACTAATACTATTTTAGCAGAAAACGACAGTGAAATGCAACAGGACAACCGACTATCACTGTATCTTCCGAAAGATACACAATCTGAACCCCAAATAACATATATAGTTTATTTATTAAGGTCTTCCGTTTCCAACGGAAGACCTTTCTATTATTGTGCGGGTTAAGATTATTCTTATTTTTCTTTTTTTTTTTTTCTTCCTAGACGCGAACTTTGAGGCTTCATATCGTGCTCATTTCTGAACGGTTTTTGCTCAAATTTTCAGGGCTAATGGACTTTACAAAACACTATCTTCATCAGTTCATAAAAGTTAGAATTCCCTTTCCGTTAACGAGTTATTCCCCTTTTAAAAATTTTTGGGGCCTTTGGTTTCCAGACAAAGGCTCCGAGACTATGATAGCAGGGAATGGGAATCCAACGAATTTGAATAACAAAGACATTGAAGTTGTATACATCGGTTTTTGTTTTTTGATTACGTTCCTTATTTAGGAAAAGGTAGGGGGTTAAAAAACAGGATTCGGAAGAGTGCGAAAATTTAGTCATATTTTCCTTTGTATCTTTTAAACAAAAAATAATTTGTTAAAACATGTAGAATAAAAGTTGTGCAGAATATCAAGGGCTCTCATTTGACACCAATAAAAAAGGGCTGGCCCCTTAAATTAAGGACCAATGGCCCCTAAAAGTTTTTGCTTAATAACTCAAAAACGGTTAGGATTTTGATATGGCTGTCGCTGGAAAAGTTGTTTGTTGGGATCTCATAAAGGTCGTTACAATGTTATTTTGTAAGTGATTTGTGTACTATGAGTGTAACAAGCTTTACATGTTAACATGTACCTGTTTTCATTTGACAAGTTAACGAAAGTCTTTGCGCGTACAACTGGCATAAAGTTACTGCAGAAAGTATGCTGGTTTATACAAACGGCATTAATTCATAAGAATTTTTTTTTTTTTAGAATACGTGCTTTTTTTTTTAGGAGTTTAAGTCATTGTTGTTAATTTTTTATAATGCACAATCCTTAAAAACAGGATTTGGAAAACAAATCATTGTTAACTTTTTCTTTTCTAGTAAACCACAAAATATGGAATTAAAAACATCTATATATGCATTACATTTTAGTTATAAACTCCATGCATTTAAAATCTACCTTGAATCAGAGCTGTGTGTGTGTACCATTACGTAAGCTCTCCCTCGCCAGCGGCCGAGAAAATCGGTCACCATGGTCGCGGCTGGACTACCTAGCGGTCAGCGGTTATCTAATACACGAGAGTTGCGTCTCTCATATATGTGTTTATTTATCCGCAAACTCAAGAATTGTTTTCGTTTTGATTACACATATCTATGGATTAAACGATTGGGTGTCAATTAAGAAATCGTTCAGTTAATTAATAAAAGCAATGGCATTCTCAATCTAAAGCAATAATAGACATAGATCAATTGTGGGTTTTAAGTTTAAAATAAATAACTTCTATTTGATAGAGTAAGGTCATTATACTGCAATCTTTTCAAAGCTTCCTGGGTTATGAGCTGTGCGGGTCTGTGCGTTGTACCTTTACGTAATCTATCGTTCACCCACGGCCGAGGATCTCAGCCACGGCTGCACTACATAGCGGTTATTTAATACACAAGATTCGCACACCGAGACGCACACTTCCATGCATATGAATGTGTTTGAGTAAATATAGCCGTAAATACAAGAACTGTTTTAATTTTATGTTATAAAAGTTTGTCCATTTTGTATTTGATTAAATTTGAGTGTAAATGAATATTAATGAACGATATTACTCCAAATCGGAAACATCGTCAGACATAAATTAATGGTTGGTTTGTTTATGTAAAATATTTTATCAACTGTTCAAATAATGTTTATAATCAACAACAACAACAACAACAACAACAACAACAACAACCCCCCCCCCCCAAATATTAAACATTTAAATGATGATCATCCATCGCACATGGCTGAGGAGATCCGGCGCGAGTGGACAAGTGATCCGCGGTCGGTTCGTGATCTTCTACATGTACCTTATCACGCGTTCATGTTTCATATTTTGCACGGATTATTATGTTTTCAACTATTATATTGGTTTAAGATGAAAAGATAAATTTATTTTACTTGTACAGTTGATTAAGCATTGATGTATACGAGAGCGTACAAGGTGGTTTAAAAATCAAATCAAATTATAATCAATGTTTGCGGTATGTGCTAGCACGATAAAAGAATGTCCAGAGTTGAGGCATTCGATGAATATTTAAAAGAATATTCACATGAGTTTTAAACAACTTTGGATTAGATTCTATCGGTCACATATTAATCACTTCTGTAGTTTTTCTACATGTATACGTTTCATTGTGGAAGCGAACTCATTGCTGCCCCCCCCCCCCCCTCCTCCCGGCCCGCTGACAGGAGCTCGCGCTGGTATTTTTTTTTTTTTTTGGATTGGCGAAACGATATCAAGATCTGTCGAAAATCATTTTTAGTGGCTTCTTCTTATGTGTAACATTTTGTTTCACTTTCCCACCCGTTTGTTCATTCGGTCAGTCTGTGTTTAAAATTGAATCGCCACGTGCGACCGAGAATCTTGTGTCGCTACAGCTCAGAACATATATAGCCCCGGGTCATCTTGGAATGGTGCTTTTACTACATAAAATAATAAATAAAAAAAATCATCCACAAAAAATGTTACCGTAACTCAATAGTCAATACCAAAAATAAAATCCGTATGATTTAATACAAACTGAAATCGGTTTTTCAGTATTCGGCGGGATTTGATTTTTCTTCTAACATTAGTATTTTTATTGGTTTTAGAGGTAACGATGTAAAAATACAAACAGTAAATAAATCTGATATTATTAACATTCATAATGTTGAAAAATATTTAAAATTAAATTAGTCACATTCGTTAGGAAACAATGTTATACAAACATCCGATAATTTTTTTTCTATGTCGTATCATTCGCGTAAATAAATATGTCCTTTACATACTCATGTACCTCAGAAAAAATTCAAATGATTAAACAAAAAAGAAAGTTGTAATTACTATTTCGGATTTTTTTCAAAGTAATTTAACATTGTATTGAAAAGAACAAGAAATAAAAATGATTTTAATTTTTGACTCAATCTTCGTATTTATTACCGGCGCTCCTTACATGTATAACGGCGTACAGTGTATAGAGTATCATGATCTATTTGAATTAAGTACCATACGTAAAGATTCCCATAATAATTAATTGCATGACTGTGTACATTGTAGGCAAATCCCTGTGCGTTAATTACTTTTAAGACCTCTTGTTTTCCGTCAACAGTGGTTTAAATAATTAAAATGATTACTTGTAAAATATCTATAATCGGGATTCCAAAGAACTTACTTCCCGCAATTCATAGAAATGATCAGTATGTTAATTCTATGTTTACATTTAATTTTGTTCAAATAATTAATAAATTTACTATCATTTAAATTGTGTGCTTCATCAAATGCTGATTCCGAATACCTTGAAGTCATACATTTTCCATTGGCTATTGACAAAAAAAGAGACGCTTGACCATCCAATGAAAACAAATACACAGACTGTGATTGACAGGTTCAGCCAGGTGCAGGTCTCACCCGATGTCCGAGGTTATGTGTGCCGCTTGCGCAAAGCCGAATGGTCTCAGTAAGAGTTATCGATGTCAATAAATAAAAAAAAAATACATGCTTATCAAACCATGCTCGTGTAAGTTAAAGTTGATTACGGCTTGTTCCAACAGATATCATGTTTTGCTAACCGTATTTAATATTTTTTAATATAGCGAATTTTAATATTGTACAGTCATTTTACCGGTAACGAATCAGCATGCGGTTTCGTCGTGCATGCAACTATTATTATCGGAATTACAAATGTTTTTATTTTTTGTTTAAATCGCGTTTCTTTGTCCTTCTAAATTGTAGTATAAAACTTCCGAAAATATAAAGGATGAATTACGGAGACAGTAATTTCAACACCCTCTCCATTTTCCTAGTTTCGAATTCGTTTCCCAGAATCGAATTAAGCGCCCTTTATCACTTCTGGCCGAACATTTTGAGGCGAATTAATTTCCAAAATATACTAGAGGTACATGTTAATGGACTTATAAATGAAGAAGGAAAACAATTGTGGGAATATGTCATTTAAACAAATAACATGATCGTTATTTTCATCATACCGTTTTCCCGTCAAATTGAAACCGGACTTGAACAGTTTTCATTTGCGTTACTTTACAATATTGAATTTTCATAAAAACACTTTATAATAGTAATTGATGATAAGTAGTTGCCATTTTCCTTTGTTTTCCCCGTATATCTATCAATATATGCAGCCAAATAATACTTCTGTCGCAAAGAACCGAAACTATATAGGAAAACTACACGTGGTTCTATTTGAAGTCGTAATTTCATTCAAAGCTCCATTATAATTTGATATGATGCATTATCTTTTTAAATGAATTATATTTACTAATTATCCACTTAATAGGGATCAATAACAAACTTATTTTCATAGTAAGGCTTAATTGTTTTCACACTTTCGTTTTTTCTGCTTTGAACTTCCGGCAGCTCATATGTGGGTCACATTTTTAATTTGTAAACAATTCGGTAAATAATCGTACAAATGGCAAACAACTTCACGCACTGATAGAATATTTATTTCTGTTTTATAATTACCTAGCTAGGATTTTTTAAAACCTCAACTTCGTCTTCAACCAATAAATTTTCTAAAAATTATTCGATATTGGCAAATATTCGTTACCGGTAAAACGACTGTACATGTACCAGTACTGAAACATCGTATAAAAACGTTATATATACATGTACTCTGTAACTAGTCGTCTTTTAATACATATACCTTTCTTTTGTTTGTTAAAAATAAATTAAATTTTGTAAAATGATAAGTATATCATTTCTTCTAGATTTGTTTTCATGAAAATACCTACAAAAGAGTTTTGCCAATCACAAACAGTTTAAAGTACATGTAATGTAAAACACGGGCGCCATTTTGAAACAAATTGTCAGAGAGTTCCGAATAAAATCTGATGAACGTTTCACATGGTTCTCGCACGCTTTGCTCGAAACGATTTACACGCTTTGACCGAAACTCTGCACGCTTTGTCCGAAACGCTAAACGGTTTACACGAAACGCTTCACGATTCACACGAAACGCTAAACGGTTAACACGAAACGTTTCTCGCACGTAAGTCGCACGCTTTTATGGTGTAGTAGTACGTTTCAGGGTCTGTAAATTTTGTCAGCACGCAACAATTCTAAATTGCACATTGTCTTCATAAATTTAGAAATATTTAAATAAAGAAGTTATCTTAGAGTAAAGGTTACGTGTTTTGTAAACGGGCTCGGTTTAAAAAAAAACCCACAATTCCCGACATGACACATGAGTACATACTGTTTATAACAATGCTTGCTATTCTCTGAAAATGTAACTCGCCATTAAATATCTCATTTTTTAAATAATGTTTGTTACGATTACATAAACTGTGTGCGACAAATAGTTTTCCTAAAACATTTTCTTTTTCAAAACACGTTTTATATGCAAGCTTTCAATCACAACACGTTTTTATAACAAAAGCAGAACTGAAAGTTAAGTAATTATAATCGTTTGACACCATATCACATATATTTTCAACTCACAGCAACAACGGAAGACCTACTCGTGGCTTTGCCACGAGCTCTGCTCTAGTTATACGCATATATTTATATCTTTTTTTAAAATGGTAGGTGATCATTGGACGGAAGCAGTTCCCCCTTCCCTGGTTGGGATGATGGCATTGATGGATGTCCCTCGCTATGCCGGAGAATGGCCGCAGATAGGGCAGATACTATCCTATCAGGAAGAGGAGGTCACCATCCATTGAGCAAAACATCTTCGTGGAAACCTTGCAAATGAAGCGTGCCAAGAGAGCGAGGAAGAAGAATAGACTGGGAAGAAAAATGTTTAACGACGCAATTAATATCTACATTTAAGCTTACAGGGTCTGGAAATATTCCAAAAAATATCAAAGAAATTGTTGAAATATATAAATAAATTAAACCATTGCTTGCACTAAGGAATTTCAGGTATATGTTGGCCCTTCCGTTCACTCCCGGTATTATTTATGATGAATTTTATTATTATATTACATGTTATTGATTCTAAACCATTGTAACCGGAGTGTTATCAATCGGATGCGGTAATTTGGCCGCTCCAATCCCAATATATGTATTGATTAATTATAATTATTACATGTATTTGAGACGTATAATGACATCATCAAATGAAATAGGTTTTTTATGCATCGGGGGCGATAATCTGGTCGCTCCACTGCTGTTCACTCATCATTTAACTTTGAACATGCAATTTAATCTAAATACTAATGTGACTAAACCAAAAAAGTTTTAAATGTGTTTTTTAAATTTTGAAGAGTAACGGTATAACAATTAATAATTAAACGTTGCATCGTCATCATATTTTTTTTTCAAATTTAATTGTTTTGATTTAATCTACATGAGAGATTAATGAAAGTACTTCATGCTAGCGATGATTGCTGAGTATAGTGATGGATGGCCATCCTGCACCAAATAAATTAATACGAAAACCTTTCATATCGATCCCAGAGAATAAAATATTATTTTTAACCTAGAAATATTTGATAGAGAGGAGAGAAGAACAAGAAGGGTAGAGAGAAAAGGAGAAATAGATAATACTAGACCAAGATTTTGCATTCACTGTAGCTTCTCAGCAGCTTCTTCTAAACCATATTATGAAGAATCAATTGAAATGTCAACCTTTGGTAATGTAAATAGAAGGGTAACGGGATCAATGACACAAAAGAAAATCAAATAATTTTCATAACTAAGTTTTTTTGGGAAGGGGGGTGGTTTTTAGAAACTTTTTTTTACAGACTAAATTTTTGGGGGGATTGGGGGCATTTTACAGGAATTATTTTTTTAACAGACTCAATTTTTTTTAATTTTGAAATTTTTCGATATTTTTCTTTTAAAAGTAAAGATACACTACTGCAGGAATGGTCCATGCATTTTATGGTCCAGTGTCAATCCCTTTACAGGAAATGGTATTTGAACTCCAAATCATGTTGTCCTACTTCTGAAAGAGGCTAGCTATAGAAACAATTGTGTTCTTGATATTTCTGATGAGGCTGACTGTCTGCTTCACCAAAGAAGTCAAGCACTCCACTAACTAAAGCTCCCAGCTGTATCTCATCTCTAGATGCAGGAGATAATGACGATTCAATCCCTATAAATGTTGACCTGGACGACTCCCAATCTTCTATAAGAGACCTTATCTCAGACTGTGCTTCTGACCATAGACCAGAGAAAAATGAACTTCCCCCTCTTGACAGTGACCTTTCATATAAGAGCCAGAAGCACATTCAACAGACATTGCTTATGACATTTCAATGACAGACCATTCTTATGCTAATCATATGTTTGACAAAATATTTCCTGCTGCCGAAGCAGATGAGAATGATTAAGACATTGGACATGTTGGACAAGACGAGGAATTGACTGATGAAATTTCTATAACAAAAACTGGTCATGACAACAGAAACAATGACTCTGCTAATTAAATTTTGGACATTAGACATACAAATACTTTAAATGGGAAATTTACTGACTTTGACCACTCTTTTAAAAATTCTTTTGGACACAACTGTTGGAGAAAATTTGAAATCTTTACATTGTGGTAAAAAAGAAAATGTTTAATTTGCTATTGACTCTGACATGACATAAAAAAACAGAACATTTGTAGATGATTGCGGAGCATGGAACAAGCCCTCATTAAAAAATCTTCACTATTTGGCTATAAATACTGGAAAATTTGAATATATTCACAGAAAACAAAATCAGTTCTTCGGAAAAAAGGGTAATTTAGTTCTACTAGACCCTCAGCCAGATGTAAATTCTGTTGTTATCCTTTCGTTGTATCATTCAAAACACAGAAAAGACAACAATTTTCAAAGGAGGGTTAGTTGGTTCCAGAATGGGCCAAAACGCAATGACCTACATATGATGTGTTTATTTGAATATATTGGCAATTACCCAGGGGAACAGATTCATGAAAACTCGAAATGAACAAATCAACCACATATTCGTACAACTTTGGCTTTAAAATCTGCTATTATATAAGGGATTAAAAACCATCAGCAATTGCCATAGATCTGGTGAAAATTAATACCGAAAATTTTTTGGACCTTATAGTCATTCAAAATTCAAAGTATAACCAAATTAAAAAACAGAGACATTTTAATTCAAATAATATGGCAGATGACATTCAAACAATCTTAACACCCCTGCAACAAAATGCTTATATCCGCTGCGTAGTTGCCAATAATGACAGCACACCACCAAACATTGTATGTTACACAGACGAAAAAATTGAAGACACGAGAAATTGCATGACAAATGACAGTGTGATTGGCATCGACAGGATATTCACTCTAGGGCCTTGTTTTCTCACAACTCTCGTTTATCAAAATTTTAATTTAATAAGAAAAGGTTCCTCAACCTCCCCAGTTATGCTTGGGCCTGTTTTCATCCATTTGGATGGACAATTCTCAACATACTGTGAATTGTTCTCGAAAATAAGATCAGCTTTAGGCTTTCAATTTCCTGTTGAAAAAATTGTATTTGGAACTGATGAGGAACATTCTATAGTTAATGCAGTCAAAACTATCTTTACATTCACAGCATATTTAATGTACTAGACATTTAAAAGAAAATACTCAAAGAAACATGCTTAACCAAAACATTTCTGAACAAAATAGAAGTCAGGTTATTTCTGCGGTATTTGGACAAAATGGTTTACTTTACTCTGGTTCGCGCATGGAATTTTTAGAAAAAGAAGAAAGTTAAGAACAATTTAATGACTTAGGATTAAAGATAACGCGAACGAATTAACTTGCTAATTGGGGATTGCTGTTAATTAAGTTGTACTAGTAAGATAATTCGTAGTGAAAGTTTGTAGGGAAGATTGGCCCTGTAAAAGACCACATAAATAATCATGAATGTAAAAACTAATGGAAGTTAAATAAAGAAAAAGAACAAAACCGATTAAGGAAATAGCTAATAATTTGAATAATTAACATGATTAATAGTTTGTACATGGACCCAAAAAGATGAAGATGGTGATATTGCTACGAAAACAAATCAGTACTTAGTTGATGTTCATTTTGGTGAAGTCACTTATAGTCTGTCCCAAGATATTTATGCTGCATATTTGAACGATTTTTAAAAAAATACACATACCTGTGACTGAAGTGCAATTAAAATCGATGAAAGGGAAAATTCCCAAGATAACTTCATTCACACATTATCATTTTTCCCTCGTAAAAATTCACAGGAACGAAAACAGATTTCCTACGGAGATTTATAATGGGGAATGTTGACATCTTTTCTCCATTCGGAAATACTCGGGACACCTCGCGCAATTTTTCAACGTTATCATCCGGGCGTCTTCATCTCCTTGGCAATGGAAAAACCTCGTAGACTTTTTATTTTTAGCCGTGTACTGATACCCGGCAAGCTAGAGGGGGCGTTTCAAAGGGGAAATCTTGGGATTTTTGCATACTATTGAATGAACATCGTCTGAACCAAAAGGTATTTATAAATATTGAATAATTTAAGAAAATATGCGGCAAAAATATCTTGGGACAGACTATAGTTTGTTAATGCCGTCAGGGCGGAATGACTTCAGTCTATGCATCCAAAATTTTTCTTTATTTTTTCTCTCTGCTTTTTTATATCTCATCTTATAACCGTGTATCTTTTGATCCGACACTTTAGATAACGAGTGTTGTTGGTTTGCTTGTGCTTCTTATATATATATATATATATATATATATATATATATATATATATATATATATATATATATATATATATACACACACACACACACACACACACGAGGTTCCTGTATAAGGTCAACACTGCGTCGGATAAACATAGCATCAATGTCGACCCGGAAGAATGTCAACACATCGGTGATGACATTGTTCCGCACCCTTCTGGTTTGGTATGATCTGCTTACTAAATGTCGTTTTTCTTGTTATTATTCGAAAGATTGACATTTAATTGTGAAAAAAACTCTGCTTTGTTTTCCTTAAACTTATCTGCTTTCGTGTTTTTATCTTTGGAAGGAGGGTACCCTCCTAGGAAGTATATATCGCCACCTTGATATTCATAGTGAGAATGTCGACACGCATGTTGTTTGACTTTTTTTTAATAATTCTAACTATATTAGAATAAAAGAATGAGTGCATACGTTAAAGTAGTAAAGAATTGATATAACCTGAAGATATCACAATGATTTTTTTCAGTAGTGTTCTAAAGACTTCGGGATTTCTATTTTAACAGGCTCTAAAACCGGCATTCAAACTGAATATACATTTTGTGACGTCAGGCAGTTTATTTAGCTGGAGAACAATGGCGGACTAGGCTAGTCTGGTACCCGCCCCCGCCACTGCGTTTTCACTTCGTTTTGGGGTCAGGTAAAAGCCGGCGCCATTTTGAAAATGGCGACCTCCATGACTGGGATGAGGTAGGAATTTACCACCGAGGAAAAAATCATGAATATTTTCTGATGACTCTGAAAAATAATTCAACCAACCCATACCGAGTGTTAATGACAATCAGTTGTATCGAAAAATGTAGTTTTTTGAGTATGTCAGACCCCTTTTATTTATTTATCTCAGTTTTTTTGCAATGTTTACATACCCCCCAAATTAATTATCGATCTATAATTATTTAACCAAGGATGGCTTAACTTTCTAAATGAGTTGTCAAGTTTACCTAAGCTATACACTAATAGAAATCACCGAAAAATCGGCAGAGCCACGCTTACATGACTGGAAATGCAGGTGCCAGAGCTCGAATTTCCTCTATATTAATCATTTAACATTATCATATTAGATTTAACTCTGAATACATTAAAAAAGAGTGTTTGCATAGTTAGATAAGGACATGCATGATGATATACATTATTTGTCAAGAGTTATTGATACAGAAAATCACAATGAAATCCTTTCTGACCAGCTGCCCAAAATTGTTAAAACTTTATCTGTAAGACTGAGAATACCATCAGTAGATGGTCATAACTCTGTGCAAGAGGTATATAACTTTGAATTGAAGCCACTATTACTTCAGCTAGTTTCATTCTCAGAAGAATTTCATTTTACAGTTGTTTATCATAAGTTACAGTGACCAGTGTGGGTATGGAGTAGAGCTGGCACAATATACTCCTTGGTACACCTTAGATGATAACCCCCTTGAGTAGCAAACACCTTTTGTCAACGCTAGTTCAGTACCATCCCTAGTAGCCTCCATAGGTAAGTTAAATTAAATGTCACAATTCTTCATTAGATCTAGAAATGTAGTTCAGTGATTTTTTTTTTCCGTTTTCAAAAGGGAGTCCTTGGCTATTGAATTGGGAAACATCATCAAACTTTAAAATTTGGTCAATTGCAAATAACTAATGTCATTGTCTTTATTGATCAGCTATATTCTAATTCCATCATTTGTGCATTAGATTATAAGTATAATTAATCTTTTCTTTTACTCTTTAAAATTCATTCTTACTCTTTAAAATTCACTGTATAAATATTTGCAATGGGTAAGCGCCGAAATCTGAACAAAAATGAGCTGTATAAAAAAATTATATAAGATATACATGCATTATGAAACTCATCAATGTCATTTAAAAATAACCCGGATAGCTTAATGGAAAAGCACTTGTTGGACACAAGGGATTTAGGTTCAAATCCTAATCTGGGTAAAATTTGAAGTTGATGAGTATTTGATAATACAGTGCAGTGTATTGGAATATCAAGCAGTATATAATTATATGTACATTGTACAGTAACAAGTCAAGTAAAATTTAAAACTTCGTTTGCCATATATCCCTACCGACTAAGGCATATGTTCCTGACTCGAGATACCTGTATTCAGTGTACTGGTTTTTATTTTTTTTTATACATTAAAATCCAGTTGTTTACAAAAATTTGGAAAAATAAAAGCCGAAGGTCCATAACAATAATTAAAATTATTTTTAAAAGTTGTTTTATTTTTATATAATATATATATTTATATTATTTGAATATACATGTAATTACATACATTATATACTTTTACAAATCGAGATAAAATGCTCTCTTTATTTTTCGAAAACAATTTTTAAAGATATACTGAAATAATTATACCCCCGCAAACGAAGTTTAGGGGGGTATATTGGTTTCACCCTGTCCGTCTGCCTGTCGTCTGTCTGTAGACGCAACTTTGTCCCCCCTATAGAATTTTTTATTACTGCATGGAACAGTTTGAAAATTTGTACATATGTTGAACACCATCTGAAGATGTGCACCTGCAATTTTTTTTAAGATCAGACAAGATTTAATGATTTTATGACAGTTTTCATATTCCTTATTCTATATATTGTACACTAATGTTGAAAAGTAAGGGAGGTAATCCTTACAGATTTTATTAATAAATTAATAGGAAACACTCGAAAATATATTTATATAAATACATCCAGATGGAGTTTTTTGTCTTTATGTCTTAATTAATAAAAAAAAAATATTTTTTATAAGTATTCTATCAACTGACAATGCAAAGTTTTTGTTTGTCAATGATAAATTCTTAGGAGCTAATAAGAACATCAAAGACAAGTGTGGCTGAATTCATTTGTCCCAAGGGAGCCATTATCTGAGCCATGGTTCAGATGGAGCATGTGTTTAGGGGAAATTGATAATCTGTAAAATGGGTGATGGTTTTGGGGCTATTTTAAAACTGTTTCATGTAAACCAAAAGGTCTATCATAATAAGGAAATAAATAATATAATTATTAATAAAGAAGTTAAACTATTTTAAGAGGTTGTTTAAATTCATTTGTCAAGTAAATTGATGAAGTGACCCTATTGGACATTAATTTAAATGAAATTCAAAATTACTGATATGATTGTAGTGTTTTGGCAATTTTAAAATTGTTTGTAATATTACATTTTCTTTTTTACATATTTTTACATAGTATGGTAATTATGGTAATGTTTTGGGATTTTATTAAATTTAACAAGATCATCAAAGAAAATCATAGTCCTATGGGATCAATTTTCTGATATGGAGTTCCATTGTGCCATAGGAGAAAGTGAGGAAAATTTGAAACAACTAATTGCATCTGTCAAGACTCAACAGAAGAGCATTGCTTGGCTACCAGTATTTCTATTCACTGCAAAGGGAGGGTTTATTGTCAATTTGTTGGTTTTTCTTTAAATCAATTAAATTAAAAAAAATATATCATCAAATACATACATTTGTAAATGTATTACTGTTATAGATATGTATTTACAGTGAAATTCTGACAATTTTGATTTTAATTTTTCTTTGTTAACTAACTTTTCTTTTTTTTTACAATTCTAGAAATTTTTTTTGTATGTGTTCCAAACCTTTATTATTCAATTCATTTATTTGTCCCATTTGAAATTAGCCTAGCGGGGGTATTAGTCCCATTAGTACAGTTCTAGTTTTAATTATTGTGTTGGACCTTCGGCTTTTATTTTTCCAAATTTCCCTAAATTATTTTTCTTAATAACGGCTAACAACCCCATGAAATGACTAAAACAAGTGATAATATTAGTAATAAGGATTTTATTACAATTGTTTTCCACTTTAATCGCCATTTGGGTAAATCGACGCACCCGAGATCTCGCTACTAGGTAAACATGGTTGTCATAAGGCGAGTTTTTTAAAACGATGACATTCCAAGGCGAAGGATGGCCGTTGTGAACCATTGAAAGGAAAACAAAGTTAGCAGAGTTAGGGTAAACTATATGTTTAATTAATAAATCCAATTGTATAGGCGGTTGAATGCTTTTAAAGTCGGATATAATTCCCGAAGCGAGCGACACAAAAACGGCGGCGTAAATTGGATGTTTTTACAACGCTTGGAACTGTAGCTCTCTGGTTTGTCTATCCGAATTTTTTCAACCAGAAAGCTACAGATCTGCAGCTAATTTACATTGATAATAAAGTCTTTTATTGTTTATAAAAGATCAAGTCCATAACAATATAAAACTAGACAAACAGTTTACGAACGGCTTTCCCCAAATTTATTTCAAAATTAAATTTGTTGACGGTTTATAATGATGAAATTATGGTATACAGATTCAAAATATTCTATATTTTGTAAACATACAGTACTTATTTAAATAGTTTACATCCAAATGATCATGTTAATTGCTTCTAGCTATTTATATATCATTATTGCCGATCATTCCTTTAGAAGGAATACTTGTTTATATTCTACCTCAAATTTGACGGACTCAACGACTGCTGACATACAAACTGGAATCAACACTATGGATCGGCAAACAACGAGTCTCGCGGTACGAAACACGACACACTGCTTTACATATTATTTTTTGTACCTATTTAATTATAAGCATGTTTTTTTACATACTGGTACATGTTTTAAAGAAATTTTAATCCCAGACGAAAACACATACACGTAACTCGGCACATTAGTGAATGTGAAAATGATGATGATGATGATAATGTAACGATGTTTGAAATGGCGCAGAAATAAATAATTATTTTTTAAAGTATGACTGCATGTTGTTTTGTAGTTGTTTTTATTTTATTTGTTCGTGTTTGTTTTATTGTTGTTGTAATTTGTTGTTGTTTTTTGCATGAACTGAGCATAGGAACAAGACAAGTAAGTAATTTTATTTTTTTTTAGCTTTTAAACGTTAAAAATATTTTTTTATTATAAACTATAACGTTTGGTGATGCTTTTAAAAAAAGACATGAATAAAAATACATTTTTTTTTATTTGTGTATGCTATATGTAATGGAAGTCTTTGATATGGCTTTAAAAACCATACATTCTCATCACAGTGAAGTAATACATTTTTTACTATTTTTAGTGAACGAAGCGTTTGATATGGCGCTTTCCGCCATTATCATAGCGGCGATTGTCGCTATGGGGATTTTACTTAGGTATCTCCTCGCGACTTCATTTTGAAAAGAGAGAGGAGGTCTGCGCCCCAAACTCGACAGAGCCCATCCGACAGAGCCCACGCCTTTTCAGGAGCTAACTTTCAAGACGGAGCCTGTGACACCACCCTCTACCAGAAAGTCGCTCTCCATGCCCGTACTGACCCCGCAGAAGGGCTTCTCTGCAAGAGATTTCAATTGCTGTTTAACGGGACATGGTCACGATTTTTTCATAAAAATACATTTTAGATTAAGCATTAAAAATGAAAGCCCTAAATATACTTGTAGCACAGCACGAAAACCAATTGATAAAAATTGACACAAATATGATTTTCAAAATAAAAACAAGGCAAGAGCCCAAAACACGTTTTTTTATTGTTTGAAACATCACGTGACTAAACTTACAACATGGCGCCGAAATTGACAGTATTAGAGAAGAGGAAAAGAAAACAAGAGCGAATGCGACGATACCAAAGCATGACAATTAATATTGGTGATGTTATAGACGACTTGAATGGGTTAAAATATGATTTAAATATTAACAGCGACAGAAGTTTGGCTGATTTTCTTGTTCAAAGGTAAGTTTGGAGATATGACATCGGGGGATCGGCTCAATATTTGATATAGTTGTACCTTTATCACTTTTATACTTGTATAAAAGTGAGAATTGTCGTGTAACTCTAAGTATTTCAAATGCAAAACAGGCTAGGGAAATGCAATGATTGAGAAATATGATAGATTTTAAAAAAATCATCATCAAAATGATGATGCTTTTATTTTATCGAATCTTGGGAAGAGGGTGCATGGTAGGGAAGGGGTTGGAGTCAGGTGGATTAAGTATTCATGGAAACAGTTAAAAAGATTTTCACTCTTTTAAATTAAATGACAGTTTGAATTCCAATTATGTAATACTTTTTTATTTATTGTTAAAATAAGTTTTAAGAAAAATGTGTGAAAATTATATGCACCCATGTTTGTCCGACATCACATTAAAAGTCTAATCAGAATACTAATTACTAATAATTATTAAATCTTAAAGTTTCAGGTATTTCGTGTGTTAATAAATGTAACATTTCAAGTTTTTGTGATATATTTTGAAGAACCACTTTAAACAGCAAAATGTGAATGACAATGTACCTATAGTAATCCTCTGTCATATACAGTTTCAAAACAGAAAACATGCCACCCTCCTCAACATCTGAAAGATTCTGAATTAGTCTAAAAACATCAACACCTTCTAAAGCAAGAAAAAGTCCACTGAGTTATATTTCCCTGTCGACCATAACAGTTAGTACAAGCACCTTCACAGACTATGGCAGTGCCACTGAAACTGCAACTGAACGCAGGACAGTTAAGGCAACATTTTGCTTTTAAACAGCAGTAAAAGGAGGTCGTTTTGCTTTTGTCTATTCATTTCTGCATTATGAATAGTTCTAAACTATTTTGGGTGTTATTGTAAAGATATGGGTCTCCTTTACTTGACCATGTCTAAATTTGTCGGTCACGTGACATTTTAGGGTCACGTGGGCGTCTTTTAGACAAAAATCGTCAATGCTAAAATGAGACAAAAAGTTCAAGGGCAAGGCAAAGAAATTTAAGAGTAAGTAATATGGCAACATATTCAAAATTATCCATACATCATAGAAAGCAATGCTCATTCAGTTGTAAAGTTTACTAGTTATGTATATTTCTTTAAAAACTGGCTACTTGTTCCTAAAATAGTGCATTTTTGTATATTTTCATTAAAATTACAAAGTAAACCTTCATCTCTCAACAAATGAGCATCAATTTTTATAAAGAACTCGTAAAAGGGAAGAAAATCATACCAAGTTTAATAATATCTATAGCCGTCTTGCACTTGAACTTTTGCATTTAATTTCTCAATTTAGAAGTCCTCTCAAATCAATACACATTTCAAACGCACAAGTGATCCCAAAAGGGGAGGTAACCCTTTGAGCTGTTGAGCGATAACTCATTTGATATAGGCGCGATGTCATTTTATCACATAATCCGAATTAATTTTAAGATATGTTTCAACAGTACATTATGTAAATGGTTATTTAAACATAGTGCTTCTGTTTTATTTATTTTAAAAGAGACAAGATGGTTACGATGAATCGTCCGCATTTCCTCTGTTGTATCATGGATGTAAACAAAAAACCGTTGTGTATCAGTTCTCTTGGTTAACCGCATTCGCGGAGTTATTGGTTTCTTAATATTTTTTTAATTATGGGAGAAAAATATATAAGAGCTAATTGTACACAATTATTTGAGGGATTAGATGTCAACAGAGACAAATGAAGCCCCTGATATTAATATACTAACTAAATTGTTCTCATAATATATATTAAAAAATAAGATATGGAGTATTTTTTCATTATTTATGTGCAGCCTTTGCCCAATGACTGCATATTCTATAGGACTGCTTGGGTCTGTTAATATTATTCTGGGGAGGGGGTTCAAAGGGGTAACTTTATTCTGTTTGCCAGGGGCCAGGTACCATGGTGTTTTACTATGTAAATTGTGAATTAAATTAGAATTTGCCACGGGGACTATACATGTAGATCTGCCCATGTAAGAGGCCTTTTTCCCATCCCCCATAAGCAATCAACAGTATTCACCTTTGTATTACACATGTTACACTTGTAATTTAAACACTCATTAAAATTGACTTTCATTTTTATTCAACACATGCAGAATGATTAAGATTAAGAAGAGGGGGAGGGTTAGCATATCTATTCATTCACAAAATAAATTCTAAACGCTCATTTCTCATTACCGAGAAAGGAAAGAGAGTGTGTAAATCCTGCAACAAGGCGATCAAAAGCCATTTTTGGTTCACATCAATATATTGAATTTAAATAAGTCTGAATTATCCTATGTGAGAGACTCTCTCTCTCCCGCCCATTTACATACCATCCCCTTTCCACTTCTCAAACAAAATTATATATATAGAAACAATTATATTTGGTTCATTTGTTTTATTAATTCAAGAAGATAAAGGGACCTTCTGAAAAAAAATTCTGTGACAACATTTTAACCTGACATATGCATGCAAACTCAAAATTGCAATTTCTTTTTATGATGTCAATGTGTTTATTGTACGACTTCTTAGTTCTGGTCCTCTTCTCTCTTCAAAAACACAGTATTCCTGTTCCTAAAGTTCAGGTTTTTCTTTCCATCATTTCATCTTGTATATGACACCAGGATAAGGGTGCGGGTAAATGATCACCAATAAGAACATCATTTATGTAAATCTCAAGACAAAGCAGGTACCAGCTAAAATGAAAATTATATATATTTCAGTAAGTTTAACTTGTTATCAAAATGGCTGAAAGACTGAAATGGAGGAATTTCTACAATTTGATAGTCAATGGAATTTATTTATCTTAATAAACATTTCATTATGTTTAGATGTGCATTTAATTTTGCACAAATTCAAATACAGCTTTTCAGTTCGATCGATTTGAAATTATTCGCATCCTCACCCCTGATATGTGCATGATATTAGTTTAATTGCACCCCTTTATTTTACCCGGCCTGACCTTAAAAATGCACCTCTCTCTCTCTCTCTCTCTCTCTCTCTCTCTCTCTCTCTCTCTCTCTCTCACACAACTGAATCAGATTTGATTGGTTGATATCATATACAGAAATGCTGGTGCAGTCAGTGTGAATTAAAACATACCATGTATTGTTGATTTGTTGATGAGCAATATTCAAAATTGTAGATTTATAAATCACATAGGTTAATATCAATCATTTTTAAACTTTAAATGAAACCATTCGTATTTGAAAATACTTTTTTTAATTGAATTGTCTCATAGAATAATCAGATTGGTCATTATTTCAATGATAAATTATTGAACTTATACATGTATGTTATTTACTTACATTTTCTTCCAGCCTTTTTTTTCAAATCAGTGTGACGCTTTTCAAATTACTCTGCAAATAACAAAATATAATTATGAGAAGTCATACAATTTAATTTACATGCATATAAGGACATGTCAACAGTAATTTGAACATTTTTGTGAAAAGTCTACATATATTATGTATGGATGGGTAAAATGACCAACACTTCAAATTTTATTTGAAAGTTACATATGCACATTCTACACAAACAATACCATATATGACCATGAATGTAGATTCCTCATTCGGAGAAAATCAGATGGAGACATGCAGTCATTTGTTTATTATCATTTGGGTTCTTTTTATTACCAATAGTACAGCATCATAAGTATGAACCCAGGTGACAAGATTTCAAACAGTGTTATGGTAGTAATATACTGAGTTCTAAAAACAAACTAGTAATAATTAAGAAGTAATGTGCATAAACATCTTAATATATCAACTGGATGAATGTGTAAAAAATACAAATGAACTGTCATGGAAGAATTTTGAACACAGTAGAAAGGTGTTATTGATCAGCTGTTCATCAATTTCCAGAAAATGAAATCAGCAATTTTTAGCCTTCACGTCTGTACTGATTTTCAGAAAATCAAATCAGCTGTTTTCACACAGTCTTTGTATTGTTTACTTACAAATTGAAATAAAAACAAACAACTGTGTAAAGCTAAATATTGTCAGTACAAGTACTATGAACTGATTCGTGTCGATTGGTGAAAATGATCAACAATTTAACGGACTGGCAATAAAGCTACAAGTACAATGTACATTGTATAGGCCTAAATGTAAACAATGCAGTCTCTCCTCATGTTTTGAACGAAACAACATATTAAGTCGGTCAGAAATGCATCAACAGTATAAAATCACAATAAAATAGTTATTGAGCTATCTGGTATATTACAAATACACTGTATATCTATTCTACATACCTGATAAATCATCAAAAGATCGCCATCATCGGGAATACCAGCTACACGTGTTTACATCGTCTGACGAGCGCTTTTGGGACGCAGATTCACACCCATACGACAGATGCGTTATGGAAATTCTTCGTATATTCTGATTGTTGTAAACTTATAAAAACACACATGAGTGATTCGTAGTTATATTTTGCTTATGAAGTATTAAATAAGCCGTATTTTATGCTTAAACTGCTGTTTTCGGTATATGTTCTATATATGGTAATACAGAGGCGGGGCGTATATTATGACGTCATAACTCATTATCCCTTCATTAGCATATCAAAACGATGTGTTGCCTTATCTGTCCTGCGAAGGTGAAACAGACAGGTAACGTGTAATATACATGTATATTTGACATGTACATGCAGGTATGATAAATTACATATCTATTGACTATTTTAAGAACTTCAAGACAAGAACCTTAGAAAAGTATATATTTGACAATGTAACACTTTGTTTTGTATTTGTAAGGGTGGGTTAAGAATGATTTAGGGTTAAAAATAACTCAACATGTACTAAAACTTATTAAGGTCTTCCGTTTTCAACGGAAGACCTTATTGTTATTGCTTTGTTTCTTTTTAGGGTCTTCCGTTTCCAACGGAAGACCCTCTTGTTATTCTACGGTTTCTTTTTCTTTATTAAGGTCTTCCGTTTCCAACGGAAGACCTTATTGTTTTTGCTTTGTTTCTTTTTCCCTATTATTATTTTTCTTTTTTTTTCTTACAAATTTTGTCCGCGCGAGTTCTCGGCAATGGCTCGGCCGATTTTCGTGAAACTTTTAGATCTGATAGATATTGATCTGAACCTTATTGGAAATTTTTTATATTGATGACGTCATTTCCGTTTCCGATATTTTAACGTAATAGCGATTTTTGGAGGCTTAGTTTGTCCATGCAACTACTCCTAAACTATAAAAGATATTGAATTCAAATTTGCAGGGATTGTAGACAAAAGATTGTAGATGTGTATGATGTCAATCAAATTTGTCTGATTAAAGAGGCGTCGAAGCTCGCCTGGACCTGAAAATTGAGTTTAAAAAAACATCGTAATTTTTCTAGGTTTTCTGTGTTTATCTCTTTTATGAAAAATATTTTGTTATAACATGTTAAGCAAAAAAAGTTTATATTTACAGGACCTTTTATTTGAAATCATGAAAAAGGGGCTGGCCCCTCAAATTAGGGGACAGAAGGGCTCTAAAGTCTTTTATCTGTATCCCTTTACTGCGAAATATTTTGTGAATGGTTATAGAAGCAAATATGTTTATCTCACAGTTATGTATCCAAGCAATGTCATGATTTTATTATATGTTACGTAATTAAGGGTTTTTAGGGGCTAAAAGTCCAAAATTTCGATCACCCATATCTCAAAAAGGAAAAATATTTTGTAATGCAATACAGAAGAAAAGTTTTTCAAATTAATGTTTTTAACAATATGCAACCATCAAAATTTCGTTAAACGGCCCCTATAAGGAGATAAGGGATCGGCCCCTAAAACCTTTTTTCTCATTTATCTCTAGAACGGTAACGATTTTCTAAACACTTGTTGAACAAAATTTGTTAAGAATTAAATGACCTTTCATTTAATATCAAGAAAAAGGGGCTGGCCCCTCAAATAAGGGAACCAAAGGGCTTTAAAGTCTTTAATCTGAAGCCCTTTACTGAGAGATATTTTGTGAAAGCTTATAGAAGCAAATATGTTTATCTCAAAGTTATGTATCCAAGCAATGTAAAGATTTTGTTATGTGTTACGTAATTAAGGGTTTTTAGGGGCCAAAAGTCCAAAATTTTGATCACCCATATCTCGGAAAGGAAAAATATTTTGTAATGCAATACAGAAGAAAAGTTTTTCAAATTAATGTTCTTTATAATATGCAACCTCCAAAATTTCGTTAAACGGCCCCTATAAGGAGATAAGGGATCGGCCCCTAAAACCTTATTTCTCATATATTTCCAGAACGGTATCTGTTTTCTAAACACTTATTGAACAAAATTTGTTAAGAATTAAATGACCTTTCATTTAATATCAAGAAAAAGGGGCTGGCCCCTCAAATAAGGGACCAAAGGGCTCTAAAGTCTTTAATCTGTAGCCCTTTACTGAGAGATATATAGTGAAAGGTTATAGAAGCAAATATGTTTATCTCACAGTTATGTATCCAAGCAATGTAATGATTTTATTATGTGTTACGTAATTAAGGGTTTTTAGGGGCCAAAAGTCGAAAATTTCGATCACCCATATCTCAGAAAGAAAAAATACTTTGAAATGCGATATAAAAAAAAAATGTTCAAAATGATGTTCTTAACAATATGCAACCTTCAAATTTTCGTTAAACGGCCCCTATAAGGAGATAAGGGATCGGCCCCAAAAACCTTCTTTCTCATATATCTCAAGAACGGTAACGAATTTTTAAACACTTGTTGACAAAATGTTTTCAGAACTAAATGTCCTTTCATTCGATTTCAAGAAAAAGGGGCTGGCCCCTTAAATTAGGGGACCAAAGGGCTCTTAAAGAATTTATTAAAAGCTTTGTAATGGGAGCCATCTTGTGAAAGGTTATTAAAGCTAGATTAGGTATAATACGTTTATATATCCTAACAATATAATGATTTGCTCTTGCGTTACCCAATTAGGGTTTTTAGATGTAAACAAGTTTAATCTTTTCAATCTTAATTGGAATAAACGCAAGTATTTTAAAAAGCAAAGTAATAGAATTTATAAAAAGCGATACATTAAAGCATTAGTACTTCACTCCTTTTTCCATACCATGTTTTGTTGTCGAAAATCAAAGACGATGATGTCATATTTTCTTCTTAAAATCGGACGGAAGACCTCCTCGTTGCTCGCAACGAGATCGTGTCTAGTTATTCTTTTTTTTCTTTTTCTGACTTTTTTGGAGCGCTATTTCTCAAAAACTATCCAACCGATTCACACGAAATTTTTAGGACGGATAAAGCATGATCGGCGCTACATATTGTAAAATTTTTAAATGATGACATCACTTCCGGTTTCAGATATTGACGATTTTGTAAATTTTTAAGGGTCATTTTGTCCACGCATCTCCTCCGAAACTAATCAAGATAGAAGCTTGAAATTTTCAGGGATTGTAGAGGAATGTATGTAGATGTACCACCATGCTTCCAATGATGAAAATTTCTAAAGGCCTCAAAGCTCGCCTGAACCTAAAAATTGGCACCAAATTTTTTCACGATATTTTTGCACATTTTCTGTGATATCTTTTGATGTATAAATATTTTGTTAAAACATGTAATGTAAAAGTTATTTCAAAT
This sequence comes from Magallana gigas, assembly GCF_902806645.1. Lineage (NCBI taxonomy): Eukaryota > Metazoa > Mollusca > Bivalvia > Ostreida > Ostreidae > Magallana > Magallana gigas. The sequence goes on along the minus strand of NW_022994848.1, from coordinate 689,444 downwards.
TACACGGGCTTTTGTTTAATATCAAGAAAAAGGGGCTGGCCCCTCAAATTAGGGGCCAAGAGGGCTGTAAAGTCTTCTTACAATAACTCTTTACTGAATAATAATTTGTAATTAATTATAGAAGCAAAAATGTTCATTGTTGGGCTGTTTATCTAAACAGTACCATACTTAAGTGATATGTCACGTAATAAGGGGTTTGAAGGGGCCAGAAGTTCAAAACTATGATCATTAATATCTGAAAAAGGAGAAATATTTTTAAAAGCAATGTAGAACAAAAGTTGCTTTAAAGGGTGTTCTTTACAATATGCTACCTTAAATGTTTTTGTTTATGACCCCATTTAGGAGTTAAAGGGTCGGCCCCTAAAACACATTCGTACAGATATCTCGAGAACGGTTTACAATTCATGAACACTTGTAGAACAAAATATGTTTATTTTAGCGAGACCTTTTATTTGATATCAAGAAAAAGGGGCTGGCCCCACAAATTAGGGGGTACAAGGGCTACTAAGTCTTTTTATGATAACTCTTTTCTGACCAATAATTTGATATTTATTATAAAGCAACAAAGCAGCTTTTATTAAGCTTAATTAAAAACTGAAATCTGTTGTAAAATAAGACAATGCATAACAGAGATATCGGGGTTTAAAAATTGATTTTGCCGGAAATTTTCTTTCCGCTTCCTTGGTTTAAAAAATAGCGTAATGTTTATAGTAAAATAACTCGTACCAAAAATAATTGTTAAGTCGTACTGAAAACTATTCGGATTTTTTGGTTAAGTCGTTCTGAAATCAAAAAGGTTTTTGTTAAATCGTACTTAAAATCATTCGGGTTTTGTTAAGTCGTACCAGGAATAATTCAATTTTTTTCATCTTTTTATTTTAGTTACTTTTGTTATTGGTTTAAGAGCTCTGCTTCTTACAGGAACTTCCAGCTTTACTTCCGACATTAACGGAAGACCCACTCGTTGCTTTGCAACGAGCTTTGCTCTAGTTCCCTATTATTATTCTTGTTTTTTTTTCTTACGCATTTTTGTGCAGGCGATTTCTCGGAGATGGCTCAATTGATTTTCATGAAACTTTCAGATCCGATTGATATTAATTTGAACTAAATACATATTTTTTTATTTTGATGACGTCACTTCTGTTCTTGAGATAATGACGTTTTAGCGATTTTCAGAGGGCCGGCTTGTCCAGGGATCTCCTCCTAAACGGTAAAAGATATTGAGTTCAAACTTTCAGGGATTGTAGACAAGAGATTGTAGATGTGATATTTGGCATTCATATTTGTCATGCTCAAACGACGTTAAAGCTCGCCTGGTCCTGAAAATTGAGACTAAAAAAACGTCGTAATTTTTCATGGTTTTCTTAATTTATCTCTTTTCTGAAAAATATTTTGTTAACACATGTAATGCAAAAAAAGTTTATATTTAGAAGACCTTTCATTTGATATCAAGAAAAAGGGGCTGGCCCTTCAAATTAGGGGACCAAAGGGCTCTAAAGTCTTTCATCTGTAGCCCTTTACTGAGGGATATTTTATGAACAGTTTTTTTTTATTTTACAGTTATGTATCTAGGCAATGTAATGATTATATCATGTGTTACGTAATTAGGGGTTTTTAGGGGCCAAAAGTCCAGAATTTTGATCAAATATATCTCAGAAAGGAAAAATATTTTGAAATGCAGTGAAGAAGAAAAGATGCTTAGAATGATGTATTAAATTATATGCAATTTTCAAAATTTCGTTAAACGGCCCCTATAAGGGGTTAAGGGATCGGCCCCTAAAATGTTCTTTCCCATATATCTCAAGAACGGTAACGAATTTCTAAACAATTGTTAAACAAAATGGGTTGGGATTTAAATGACCTTTTATTTGATATCAAGAAAAAGGGGCTGGCCCCTATAATTAGGGGACCAAAGGACTCTTAAGTTTTGTATCTGTAACCCTCTACTGAGGGATATTTTGTGAACAGTTATAGAAGCAAATATGTTTATCTTACAGTTATGTATCCAAGCAATGTAATGATTTTATCATGTGTTACATAATTAGGGGTTTTTAGGGGCCAGAATTATAGAATTTTGATCACCAATTTCTCAGAAAGGAAAAATATTTTAAAATAAAGTATACAAGTAAAGATAGTCAAAATGATGTACTAAATAATATGCAATTTTCAAAATTTCGTTAAATGGCCCCTATAAGGAGTTAAGGAATCGGCCCCTAAATCGTTCTTTCCCATATATCTCAAGAACGGCAACAAATCTCTTATCACTTGTTGAACAAAATGTGTTGAAATTTAAATGACCTTTTATTTGATATCAAGAAAAAGGGGCTGGCCCCTCAAATTAGGGGACCAAAAGGCTCTAAAGTCGTTCATCTATAGCTCTTTACTGAGGGATATTTTGTGAAAGGCTATAGAAGCAAATATGTTTATCTTACAATTATGTATCCAAGCAATATAATGATTTTATCATGTGTTATGTAATGAGGGTTTTTTAGGGGTCAAGAGTCCAAAACTATGACCACCTATATCTCAAAAAGAAAAATATTTTGAAATGCAGTAAAGAAGAAAAGATGCTAAAAATGATGTACTTAACAACATGCAATCTTCAAAATTTGGTTCAGCGGCCAATAAGGAGATAAGGGACGGCCCCTAAAACTTTTTTTTCTAAGATATCTCAATAACAGTGACGAGTTTCTAAACACTTGTTGAACAAAGCTCTTACACCTGTAACAAAATAGTATCTGGCCCCTAGAATGTAGACCCTGTTTTTCTATTCTAAATCATGTTTAGCTGTTAAATAGCAAAATCAAGATAGAACATATATCTCAAACTCTAAAATCAGACGCGCAGCAATGTTAAGGCGTCCCGATGCTAAAATGCGGCTGGAAAACGATATTATTTGAATCATCGCAAAAATACTTTGACCGGGAGTATTTCTTAAAATATATGTTACATTTATTGACACCAATGTTAAACATTATATTTGATGCATTTTGTGACGTCATATGTTCTTTGTAATCAGGTGACGGGCGAACCCTAATATTGCAAATGAAATTTTTAAATCTCATCAGCGCAGGTGATTAATGACATTAAATCATACATATTTTAAAGAAAAATCCTTTGTTAAGTCATATACTTTGAAGTTCTTGCTCGGGAAAGAAATAGATATTTCGTTTATGGAAGATATGTTGAAAACATTCCACAAAATCATCAAAATAATGCACATTTTTACTAATCAAAAGCGATTTACAAAAAATTGGGGTTAATCCGTATGTTTCCGTAGCACGATTCACATAGTTACTTATATTCTCTACCAATTTTACGTAAAATATTCTAAATTGTGTTGATCTTTCACCTGCGCCAAGCTGGTTTAACATGCATTAAAATTTCTTCATTCAGTTGTTTACACGTAGCAGGGAGAGTCTCCAAACCACTAGTTTATAAATAGTCTTTTACTTATAACGAAGCTTTACAACTGCCGATTATTTGATACTGGTTTTTAATATGAATGAATTCTGTACGTCCAGCATTAACGGCAGCATCTATGTTAAGGAAACATGCGGTTTTACAGTGGTTTGATGTAATTCATTTTTAACGTTGAGATACATTCCCTGAGAACTATCGACAGGAATGCAGATCGTGACGTCAAAGTTAATTATGACGTCATATCGTATGAAGTACAGACAAGTGACTTTCTACACATCGCTGTAAAATCCATCGGGAAGCCTTAACATGCCCGCGCGGAAGACCTCCTCGTTGCTCGCAACGAGATCGTGTCTAGTTTCTTATACCTATTTCTTTCTTTTTGAAATTCTATATAGGCACAGAGTTTTTTGTTCAGGATTGAGAGATACTACGCTTAAAGAGAATGAAATAAGTGGCTTAGAGAGTGAAAGTTTAAAATAAAAAGGTTTAAATTTAGTATGATTTATGATTTCTTTTTTAAATTCTATATAGGCACAGAGTTTTTTGTTCAGGATTGAGAGATACTACGCTTAAAGAGAATGAAATAAGTGGCTTAGAGAGTGAACGTTTAAAAAAAAGGTATAAATTTAGTATGATTTACAAAGAATATTTATTTTGGGAATGTAATTAATTTATTAATGTATTGTTTTTGCAAGAAAAATTGTTGAGGTATTTTTTACAAAACTTTGTGATTTATTTTTTAATACATGTAATCTAAACTTATCATAATTTTTTAAAGGAAAATTCAGATAAAAGAATTGAGTACTGAGAATTTTGAAAAAGAACGACGACCAAGGAGGAGCATTCCACAGTGTGTATATATTCTCTTTATGTGCCCTGTCATATGAAAATAATGTCTTTATGTAAAATTATGTTTGAATGTTTTGCTTGTGAAATGCAAAATATTCCATTGTATCTTTGTACAATATTCAGGACAAAATGACATGCATGCACAGATTTGATGTACGGGTGGGGGTAATGGTGGAACTGGAAATAAAATTATTTGTCAAACTACCTCATTATCAAATGTTATCAATGCGCACTTGACATGATAATTGCATGAATGCATGCATTTTTCATCATTGTTACTGTCTTAGCGCTATAATTGCAGGGTCAAAATGATAAAAAAAAAAGATACGTGAATATTGGTTGATTAAAAATTATTTCCCATCTGTGTTTAAAGTGTCCTTAAAAGGTTTTGTGGCCTGATTTCTTTAACGCGTGCGTCAAGATTGTTTTTGTTCTTCTAAAGGACATCTTTGTACGACCTAATATTATTTACAGTTTTTGCTTCCTAATAAGTTATACCGGTATTCAAAACATTTAAATAATCTTTAAATATGAGAAAAAGCCAAATTTTACTCGTTAAGTTATCCCTGAATTTCAAGTTACATATTTTATTGTTTATCATTGGTTTGTTTCCGTGTTTTTTTCTTTTGTTTATCTTATTTCAGTCCAATAAGAAACAAACATTATAAGTACGACTTATATTGAATTTTTGTTGTCACTAGTTTTAGACTATTTCCATCAAACCTTTTATTTCCGAATTATTCCAAATTTTTCGGTTTTAAAAAGTTTTCGCTTCTTGTAAATATTTGTATTCAGTTAAATATTATAGACATCATTATAGATTACAACTGTTACATTGAAATGACGTATGGGGAAAATGTATATCAAATTACTTTCAGGGGGTATATCCTTAAAGCACCTCTCTTTTAAAAAAAATATCAGATTACCTGAAACCCAGATTGCTATCATCCCTTTTATGGTATAAATAAGAACAATGACCAAAGAAAAATCATCACACAAACCGGTCGGTGGCCCAGTAAGGAGTGCACTGCGTGCGGCTCCCGTTGTTAATCAGTCTACTTCTCTAATTTTAAGAAATAATAGTCCTTGCTGTAGGCGCATGTTTCTGTTCCTAAAAACTACGATATGAATAATTGGGATTAGTACAAAAGGAAAAACAAGTATTCCTTTTAAAGGAATGATCGGCAATAGCTAGAAGCAATCAACATGATCAGTTGGTATGAAATAAAAGTACTGTATTTTTTCAAAATATAGAATATTTTGAATCTGTACACCTTAATTTCATCATTATAAACCGTCAACAAATTTAATTTTGAAATAAATTTGGGGAAAGCCGTTCTTAAACTCCTTGTCTAGTTTTATATTTTTAACGTAATTATTAAATGTTAATGTATCTTCTTCAAAATACTGAGTAGGGCTCTTCAATACACATGTATACAAAGAAAGAGTTGTTTTAAAATAATTTAATGCGACTGAAAAACATTGAATGCCATCATCACTTGCTATTGAGGTCGCATTATAACGTAACCTTGTTTATTCCTAGCTACTATTATGCAACGTCAATAGATCGAGGTCAGTTCATGGAGCATGTTCCAATGATCGAGGTCAGTTCATGGAGCATGTTCCAATGATCGAGGTCAGCTCATCGAGGTCAACTGCATTACTGAATGAATCTTTCAATCGAAATTCTTACGCGTGAGACAAAATGTGCATTCTTGAATTAACAGGTCGAACTGTATTTAATGTATGTTTGCATCTCTTAAGGTAAATGAATTGAAATAAAACTGAGTAAAATGTTATATAAATATAAGAACTTCTTCTGCAAGCGGAATGTGTGCGCACGTGGAAGCATTTGCCGGATGCCTCATATGGACACAACAGTGATCGGCGGAACAATAAACGAGAAGAAGAACAAATGAAACCGGTTGTGTATTTCAAATTACAATTCCATTAGTATTGTTGCTAGCGTATCGTTATTTGCCAAATATAATACGCGCATTTAACAAAAAATATTTCGTTATGAGAGAGGAGTGTATATTATACACCCAAATTGAATTTTTCACTTTTTGTTAAAAAACTGGTAAAATTCTGGCTATCGTTATTCAGTTTAAGCCTTAATACGGAAACGCTGTATACAATACTTCTGATTGTTTGATCTCTTTATCCGTTGATAAATTGTATTAAAATAGCCAGACAAAGTCAATAGGAACTGTTTACTCAGCAATCAGAGCTGTTCATTCACCACCGTCGTGTACGCTGCTATCAAAGATATGTTTAATAGATCTGTGCATTAGATCCCTATTGTGATTTCGCCTAATTGAATTAGCCTTCCAGTGTAACCACATGAGTTTATTTTATGGAAATTAATGCCTTTTTAAGCACATGGTTAATATTTAAAGAAAATATAAACAGTCTTTGAAAAAAAATGTCCCATTTTTTAAACACGCCTGCGCCCTATCGAAGCCATTGTTACACACACGTGCGCTTGCCACTTATTCATGCTGATTATCTCAGACCTACAGTGTACCTTGGGGCAAATCAATGTTACAACTTAGTGAATACCTTGTTACTTTTGACAACTTAGTGAATACATTGTTACCTGTTACAACTTAGTGAATACCTTGTTACCTGTTAGCAGTCACCTCTTCCAGTTCTTTGAATGTTTCCAATTTTCAGAAAGTCAAGACTTAAAACTTCTGCGTCAGAAAGTGTACATCGTGAATAAATAATATGTCCATGTTCCCTAAATTACTATGACAGTTTGATTAGAATCTATGCGCGTATTATATATTTACACGCATTTTTAGACCCAAAGTGAGAGTGCATATTAAACACAACTGCGTATTATATTAGGCAAAGTACGGTACTTTAAGCGAATAAATTACGTGTACCCTCTTTATTCCCTTATATTCGGTTGAAGACATATCTTTAATCCCAAAATTAAATGAAGCATTTATTTTTTAGAAAAAAAGATCGTATTCAAATTAATTTTACTTTTTACCCATGAAAATGAGTAACGACCTTTAACGATACATCATCACTTTTAAAAGTGACATCACATTACATAACTATGCGGGTCACACAACTAAATGTTCAGTTTTTCTCTATATTGGTGCCAGCTCTAAAAAGTTAAACAAAGACAATATTTAAGTAAAATCATACAAATACGAATCATTTACATTAAATCCATTCAGATAACAATTTAAACCGCTAATTTATGCCTTTTTCTTTAGAAATGTTTTGTTTTTATAGTTTGTGCTCTTCTAATGAGAAATATTTCAGCGATATGTGATTTTTGTCACCCAAGTGCTTGAGGTTCGCTTTGCAGTGGTGATATTGTTAGTCCTACACAGACTCAAGTTGTAACTTAAATTGGGAGAAATGAAATAAATGTAAGTCATTGATTTTTCAGTTAGTTTTATATTACCCCGATTCCCTTTTTCAGTTTCATGTTTGTTTCCTTCTTATTTTTATTATTACTGTGAGGTCTTGTTCCTATTTATATTTTCTAGTTATTAGTAGTAAGAGGGGGATCTAAGGTCTGTATAGGGTCACTGATGAATTTGATAAATGAGGTCAGGGTAAGGTCACCTGGATATGATGAGGTCAGGCCACAAAGGGTCAGTGACGACCGTGATAAGTAACGTCAGGGTAAGGTCGTCTTCAGAAATGGGATAGGGAGGTCACCTTGAAGTGACTTTAATCAGAGGTAACCCTGATAATGAATAGATTCACTATATGTATATAAAAAAGAGTTAGGTCATCATATAATAAAGTATTCTGTTTTTCAACAACAATTGATGATTATAAGAACATAGGTGGAATTTTCTGTGCTTAAATAAATGTTTATGGTATATATACCATAGTGTAATACTATAATAGGTACGTATTTTTTCATTTAGTTTTGATGACAACTCCAATTGGATTTTATGGTTATACGACGCCCCAGGAACATGTAACAGTCTAGGCTTAGGTCAAAATTTGTCTTAAGCAATAACTTAAATTGGAGAAACACAGTTTTACATCTTTAAGTTGCTATTTTCAGTGTATGTTACTATGTTACTTTTAATTCCTAAGTAATAAAAAAATTAAAAATGTCGTTTTATAATGAAGGAGTAGGGATCCATTAGAGTATTTTATAAGTCTGTATGGAACCTGAAAACAATGGGGAGCCTATTGTTCTGATGGAACAAAAGGAGAAATATGGGGGGGGGGGGTGACTTACATTTGGGACAGGTGCCCGACATGAGAACTGAGCGTAGCAACCAATCAATCCGAAAGATTATTTTAGACTGACGATTACCCGACCAAGAAACAGGAAATCCCAAACACAATTGGGTATTGTATGGAGGAAAGCGTCATTGACCTTTAAAAAAGAGTTAGGGGAAGGATATTTAATTGAACACCTTTTAATCAAATTAATAAAAGGGTAAAGTTAGAGATCGACCTTATTGTTAGCCACTGGGTAGAATGAATACCTGAGTGTAGTAGAAATCAAAATGAAGATATCTAAACGTCGAGAAGAGAAAGAGAAGAGAAGGTTAAGAAGAAAAAATAGAAAAAAAGACGTATGTCTTTTTTATAAAAACCAACGGCAGTTTTAACGGCGACTAAATTTTTAGAAAAGTTTCTTCTTTTACATTGATGATGTTCTCCCACGTTGAATAATATCTTTTCTTACCAAAGGTATCGTTTCATTTTTTTGTCCCTTAATTCTTATTTTTATGAAAATTTAAAATAAATTGTATTTTTGGAATAACTGAAAGGGTTTGAAAATGAATACGATACAATAGGTAAGAAATACTGTAAACGTATTATATTTGGCGTGTACATTATTTGACGGAAAGTTGCGAGGATTTGACTTAGCGTTTTCCTGAATGTGATATTTTTTATACATTTATGCATGACGTTTAACGGTGTAATTGATTAAGCAGAAGCCACATTTCGCAAAAAACGCTAAACAGAATTCACCGCCAAATGTAGTACGTTTACAGTACTCTCTAAACAATAAATTTATCTATTTTTTTCTAATTACAAAAAGAAATCGAGTGTTCACATCGTTGGTTTTCACAGGATGAATCTCTGCCATTAAGTTAACTGAAATGTGACTGAGCGGTAACTAAAGGGCGACTGAATGGCATAGCTATGCCTTTCCAGACCATTCAGTTAACATTCAGTTGACTGAATGGCAGAGGTTCATCCTCTGTTTTGTCTTTGGTTCTCTTAAAATCGATAAAAAAACTCAAATCCACAAGGTTGATAAAACTTTTTTTGTACCAAAGGTACAAATTCATTGTTTTTTTTACCAAAAAATCTCATATAAAAGGGAAATTTTGGTATTTGTGGATAAACTCAAGGAAATGAACAAGGTGGTACGATTTGCTAAAAAAATAATTTTAAAAACGTCGAACATTTTTCCATTCAATTTTTTTTTAGGTTAGAAAATATGGGTGTTCCACATATTTTTGTTAAAAATTTTATCCTGTTAATTCGATAAAAATACGCTTAGTCCTTTAATTTTTACAATAAAAGAAAACAAATCTTAAAAACATATTTTATATCAGTTCAAATTATGAATTTTTTTCCCCTCTCTTCTCCTCGTCCATATGGAACTTGGATCTGACATTTAGAGAGAAAAATCACCATGAGTAATTTTAAACGTTAAATAAAATAAAAAAATAAAAAGATTTGTAACCGTGCTCACAAGATAAAAGGCAATGAACTTACGGAGGAATCATTATGTCCGATTCATCAGACAGTTCGCTGAAATAAGACAAAAAATTAAACTGTTTTAGAACGGAAAATTTAAGTAAAAAAAGTTCAGTCTATGAGATTTTGCTGGTAAAAACTTACAAAGGAATTCCTAATTTGGACTCCTTAGTGCTGATTGAAAAAAGTGAGAAAAAAAAAATTAAAATAATTTTATAATTTTTGATTTTTTTTTTTTACAAAACGAAGTAGAACAATTTTAAAAACCTACGAGGAGCTGAAAAATAGGATAGTGATTTTTATAAATTCAGCTTTTAAAGTAGAACAATATTTTGTTTAATTTGATTAATTTTTTTCATTTGATAAAATAAAAACCTATGAGTGAGTAATAATCTAACCCTATGGGAGAAACCCCCCACTCTAGGGACTTTTCTGCCCGCAGCAGTATTCTCGGTTTACTGAAAAAAAAATTGTTGCTGAAAATTTATTTGTCACGATTCACCCCCCCCCCCAAAAAAAAATGTCTTCGATCTATAATTATACAAATGTACTAACCGATCTCTTTTAGGTTCCATTGGGGTTTTTGTTTGGCTTCTCTTTGACTTTTTTAAGGAGATCGATCAATTCCACTCTACAATTGCAAATGCACTGACTGAAACATTTTATTAACAAAATGAGTATAGAGGTATAGAGATGAAGGGTTAATCGGATCACTATTTGAATTTAACTGTCAAACTAAATATAATTAACTTTACCTTGCCATGATTGAAATTATGATGAAAATATCCAAAATGAAGGAAAAGTTTCGGTAACTATTTGAAAGAATGGGATACCCCCCTCCACTTCCCTTCCATAAATCTTTCACCAAGTGCTAATAAACTAATGCTTTCTGTTTTTGCGTAGATACCGTTTCGTTTTTTTTTGTGTGTCAATAAAAAGAAAGTTTTGCATTTATAGATTAATTATCAGGTTAAAAAAAAATGAATACGGTACGAATGGTAAGAAATAATTTTCAAAAAACGTTAATTTTTCCATCCAATTTCTTTTTGTATTACAAGAAATATGGAATCTTCTGCATAGTTTGAAATAAAAATTCGAATTTGATCGAAGAAACTGTCATCCATATGTTTTTAACGATAAATGAAAAACAAAGAAAACAAATCTTTACAACTAAAACATTGTATTCAGAAAACAAAATTACATCAGAAGCTTCTTCGCCTCATCCATGTGGAACTGGGATCTGAAATTGACAGAAAAAAAAATCATGAGTAATATGAAAGATAATTTTGTAAAAGAAATTGACAAAGAACGCAAGATTTGGGTGTAGTGACTTACGGGGGAATGAGGATGTCCGAATCCTCCAGACACAAGTCCATGAACGCGACGTCTCTGTCGCTGGCCATGGACCCCTCCGATCTTATTGAGATGAACAAAAAAAACCAAAATTGAAGCAGTTTCCTCTTAAATATGACAAATCGAAAAGAAAAGAAAAAAAATTAAAACCTACGAAGAAATCTCTATTACACTTCTCTCTTGCCTAAAAAAATAGCGAAAAAAAAGAAAAATTAACCTTTTAATAAATACAATCTAATTGATTCATTGGGTTTAGATTTGTACTTTTATTGATGAAATATAATCTCATAAAAGCGAAAAAAAAATGATCTAACCCTATGGGAGAGACCTCCCACCAGAGGGACTCCTCCTGGTCCACAAGCGTACGCGGTTTACTGAAGAAAAGAGAAATTGTAACTTAGAATTTGCCACGATTTATTGCCCCCTCCCCTCCTAAACTAAAATTACTCTCTATTTATACTAACCACGGTCTCTTTGGTGCTTTTGGCGTAGCCGGCACGCTTCTTAAAAAAAGAGGGGACACTCATGAACGACGTCAGGAAATTTAAGAATAAAAGTTCATTTTTAACTAATTGGTAGAAAAAATTTGTTTTAATATTAATAGCATTACTAACCCATTTTTTGTGATAGGGGTTTGGCTATAAATGAAAAGGAAAATATATTAATACGTATGGTTTTTCATTAATTGAAAAAAGAATAATTTTTGAAAAAAGTAGATTCAATTGGAAATTTTATTTTAAAAAATAAATAGTATGTAACCTACACGTCTGGTGTAGACGTCATGCCAGCTGACAACTGGCCACCCCTTCTGCTATGTCTTTAAAAAAATGAATAATATTTAATTTAAATATAACAAAATTGTCATGAAAAAAAAATAAGTTTGTATATGTGTTTTAATTTTAGTAAAAAATTAAACATCTTTTAAATTATCGTGTAATAAAACTTACGGGCACGGGCATTTATCAAGGATGTCCTTGATTTTCTCAAGAAGCTCCACCACTTCTATTTTAGAGTTGCATATGCATTGGCTGAAACATTTAAGTACCAAAAATAAGTATAGAGGAATAAAGATGAAGGGAAAATTGGACCACTTACAGTAAAAGTCAAAACTAAAATCTTATTAACTTACCTTGCCATGGTAATCTTAATCCAAAAAATATGAATTATTAACAAATAACGAGATCCTTCAGAAAAAAGGGGAAGATTTGGAGGTTTTCAACGATTTTATATTTCGATTTCAATCAAAAAAAACCTGACGCCAATGATTGGTTCGGATTGAACGGGGTGGGGGGAGGAAGAGGGGTGATGTGGAATAAAAAATATTTTTTTACGGGTGAATGCGGTAAGTTAGAAACGTATTGTATGTTTGCTAATGACCGCCCCCCCCCCCACTTCCGTTCCATACCTCTTTCATTATCTGCTAATAAACTGTTGTTATTTTATATATGTGTAGAGAGTCAGAGTCGGTTGACATTAGAAGATTAAGGGGCAGGTCACAGTATCCTCGTATATGTAATGAAAATAAAATTAAACATTATTAGTCACAAAATTATATCATGAATGCAGCAATAATGAAGGTGTTGTTTTAAATGTTAGTAATAGGGGTACAGAATAACCTCGTAGGTCAGCCAAACCAATCGCCTATTGTTTGCATTATTGAAAGACAAATATCAAAGTCCAAATAAAATTGATAAAAATAAATTGAATGAACTTCTCCTCTTCTCTTTTCCAAAAAGTTATCAAGTGGTACAGTTGGTTGTTATTTAATTTTTCCTTTTTTTTGTCGTCATGATTGCGATAATTATTTTACATGTGGTTTTTGGTATGAGTCTGTCTCAGGACACCCCGTCCTGTAACTGTAAAAACGATTTTGAAATGGCTTTCTGTTATAATGTACGAGCTTGTCCGGAGTTTGTGACCATTGCCCAGGTTGAGTGCGCAATTAAAGAAATCATTGTTAAACCGAACACATCGCTGGACCAAGTACTGATCCACGGACAATGTACCAACATATCGGCGTACAAGCGATTTTGCATGCAAGCAATTAAAGAAAGGCCACCAGCGAAAGTTTCCTCTGTGCAGGTAATTCTATTTTATTCATTTCTTAAACTTTAAAATTAAGATGTGATTGGAGAAGTGAAATTACTTTACCTCGAGAGTTGATTTTACCTACAGGAGGATATATTTTTCGTTTTTTATTTAATAGATTTTATTTTTTGAATTAAAAATATCTATTGGGCTTCAGAGCTTAATTTTTTGAGAAAAAATATTTAAATGTGTAAAAACAAATCTAAAGCGTTCGAAACATAAAAAAATCAAGAAAATATGACTTTTGATAGTTTTTGGTAACTTATCGATTTTGCGAGATCAGTCTTTAGTCACATGACTTCGCAATTCATTCTCTTCTTTTGTCACGTCACATCTGTATGTCACGTGATAAATTAGTCATTCAGCATGGTGTGTTCTCTTGAGAACGGAGCGGTGATTTGCGCAGGTACAGAATTGTTGTTGCTTGAATAGATTTTAATCTATTATTTCATTTGTTTAAATGCGAAATGTTGTAACCCCTTAGATTTTAATCTTTTACTTCATTTGTTTAAATGCATTTCGTAAATCTCAAAATATCTTTTTCGGTAATCTTATCTGTAGAAATGACGACATTATCCTCGACCATGCCGAGATTCAGTGAGAAACGTAAGTAATCTCTTTTGTCAACGTTTTGTGTTTTGTTTTAATGTTACCGTTTATTGAACGATTTTGATTCGGATTTTTGTTCAATTTCGTGGGAAATCTATCATTGCATTTCAGTTATTTCTCGCGATCCTGCGTGTTCGAACTTACGTTCGAGTGCGGGCAATCTGGTGTAAACTGGTTTCGACCGAATCAGTAATGAGAAAGGCGTGTTTGTGATAAATGAAATCCCCTCTGTTAAGAGAGAGAGAGAAGTCTCTATTTGATTCATGTCGACATACTTTAATCTTTATTTTTTGTAAACTCAAAATATTGATTTTTTTTTTAACATTTTAATTTAGATGTAACACACGAGAGGGAGTCGTCAAGCTCACACCAGAACTTTACGACGACTGACGCGACCACACAAACTTCTGTTATCAGTAGTACGCTTAATAATACATGTAGTATCGCGCTTATTATTAATAGTAGCATGCACAATAATGACACGTCTGCATTTAATAGTACACCCATCCCGCATGACTATACTAAATCTCTGACGTCACCTGTAACCACTATTACATTGCATGAAAGTACACCTCGAGCGCATTCAGTAGAACAGACCACCTCATTTACCAAATCTAACAACACTATGCCTGACACGACCCGCTTTAATACAAATGTCGATCTATCCTCTGTAAATACTTACTCGCATGATTTTTCACCTTATACTTCTAAATTGACGGACTCGACGACTACCGACTTGTACGCTGAAATGAGCACCATCAGTTTGAAAAACATTGAGGCTCGCGGTACGAAATACGACAAACTGTATTACATATTATTCCTTATACCCATTTTATTCATAGCATGTTTTTTTGTATTTCGTAATTATATTATGAAAATAAGTCCTAATCGTAGATCAAATCACCTATCTTTAGACATAATAGACAGTCAATTTGAAAAAAATGTGAATGAATGCAAAATTGAATGTGATGATGCACTCTAAAAAAAGTTTTACTATACATTTTTAAAATAAGAATTTGAATTAAGAAAATCTATAAATATTAAGTAATACAATTAGTCAGAATAGCAAGTAAAAGGCAATCTCGTTTAGTAATTGGAATTGTAACTAGAGCAGAGCTCGTGGCAAAGCCACGAGTAGGTCTTCCGTTGTTGCTGCGAGTTGAAAATATATGTGATGTGGTGTCAAACGATTATAATTACTAAACTTCTAGTTCTGCTATTGTTATAAAAACGTGTTGTGATTGAAAGCCTGCATATAAAACGTGTATTGAAAAAGAAAATAAGAAAATGTTTAAGGAAAACTACCGTATTTGTCGCACACAGTTTATGTAATCGTAAAAAACATTATTTAAAAAATGAGACATTTAATGGCGAATTAAATTTTCAGAGGGTAGCAAGCATTGTTGTAAACAGTATGTACTCATGGGTCATGTCAGGAATTGTGGGGTTTTTTTTTAAACCGAATCCGTTTACAAAACACGTAACCTTTTCTCTAAGATAACTTCTTTATCTAAATATTTCTAAATTTGTGAAAACAATGTACAATTTAGAAAAGTTGCGTGCTGACAAAATTTACACACCCTGAAACGTACTACTACACCTAAAAAGCGTGCGACTTACGTGCAAGAAACGTTTCGTGTTAACCGTTTAGCGTTTCGTGTGAATCGTGAAGCGTTTCGTGTAAACCGTTTAGCGTTTCGGACAAAGCGTGCAGAGCTTCGGACAAAGCGTGTAAATCGTTTCGAGCAAAGCGTGCGAGAACATTGTGAAACGTTAATCAGATTTCATTCGGGACCCTCTGACAATTTGTTTCAAGATGAAAAAAAATCTAGAGGAAATGATATACTTATATTTTTACAATGAATATTTGCCAGTATCGAATAATTTTTAGAAAAATTACTAGTGGAAGACCAAGTTGAGGATTTAAAAAATCCTAGCTAGGTAATTATAAAACAGAAATAAATATTCTATCAGTGCGTGAAGTTGCTTGCCATTTGCACGATTATTTACCGAATTGTTTACAAATTAAAAATGTGACCCAGATATGAGCTGCCGGAAGTTCAAAGCAGAAAAAAACCCCGAAAGTGTGAAAACAATTAAGCCTAACTATGAAAATAAGTTTGTTATTGATCCCTATTTAGTGGATAATTAGTAAATATAATTCATTTAAAAAGATATGCATCATATCAAATAATAATGGAGCTTTGAATGAAATTACGACTTCAAATAGAACCACGTGTAGTTTTCTTAGTTTCGGTTCATTGCGACAGAAGTATTATTTGGCTGCATATATTGATAGATATACGGGAAAAACAAAGGAAAATGGCAACTACTTATCATCAATTACTATTATAAAGTGTTTTTATGAAAATTCAATATTATAAAGTAACGCAAATGAAAACTGTTCAAGTCCAGTTTTAATTTGACGGGAAAACGGTATAATAAAAATAACGATCATATTATTTGTTTAAATGACATATTCCCACAATTGTTTTTCCTTCTTCATTTATACTCCATTAACATGTACCTCTAGTATATTTTTGAAATTAATTCGCCTCAAAATATTCGGTCAGAAGTGATAAAGGGCGGTTAATTCGATACTGGGAAACGAATTCGAAACTAGGAAAATTGAGGGGGTGTTGAAATTACTTCCTTTATATTTTCGGAAGTTTTATACTACAGTTTAGAAGGACAAAGAAACGCGATTTAAACATAAAAAAAATTATTTAGAATTCCGATAATAATAGTTGCATGCACGACGAAACCGCTTACTGATTCGTTACCGCGGTAAAATGACTGTACAATATTAAAATTCGCTATACATAAAAAATATTAAATACAATTAGCAAAACATGATTTCTGTTGGAACAAGCCTTAATCAACTTTAACTTACACGAGCATGTTTTGATAAGCATGTATTTTTTTATTTTTTACATCCGATTCGATAACTCTTACTAAGACCATTCGGCTTTGAACAAGCGGCACACATAACCTCGGACATCGGGTGAGACCTGCACCTGGCTGAACCTGTCAATCAAACTCTGTGTATTTGTTTTCATTGGATGGTCAAGCGTCTCTTTTTTTGTCAATAGCCAATGGAAAAATTAATGACTTCAAAGTAGTCGGAATCAGTATTTGATGAAGCACACAATTTAAATGATAGAAAATTTATTAATTATTTGAACAAAATTAAGGTAGTCCTATACTCGGCACTAAATGGGCTCAATCATTAAAAGCTTAGCTTTAAATGATAAATATAGCAATACATATACAAAAGAAAATATGTACGTTTACATGCTAGTATGGTTGTTATCACCTCTCAGGCGGGTGTACCCCCTTGCGAAAATTATTGACAATTATGAAATTTGCCAGACGTCCGTTTTTCCTAAGAATAATTACCAATTTCGGGAAAAATTAGAACTGAACATACAAAATAGAGTATAAATATTTATTTAAGCCATATCTCATCAATAATTTTGCGCAAATTTTTGTAAGTAAGTAAGCTTTATGGACCTGATGTATCAAAATAGAATACAAAAATGCAATGCTAGTATCGCGTTTGGTAATTTTTTTTACTATTTTATGGACTCAAACTTAAATTTATGGTGTTTATTCTATAGATTGACATAAATAAAATAAATTATATGTTGACGGATTACTTTTCACGCTACAAGCTCTTAACCAAGTAGACCCAAATGAAAAAATCCGTAAAAATCTCATTTTGCTACAGTTTTCTGCCTAGATCTGTCAACAATGTTAGATATCATTTAAACATTAATCAATTGACGATTGATTAAATTCGAAATAGCTTCGGTCTCTAAATTTAAACCGGTTTTAGTAAAAGAAAAATAAAATTTCGGGGGGGGGGGCATCAAAACAAAGAAGATATAAGCATACCTGAGATCCTGGTTAATCAGAAACTTCGTTTTTCATTTTACTTTAACAGAATCGAGTTTCTCAACATTAATCATTTCTATCTCTCATAGAATACATATATTACCGTTCTAATTGCTTATTATTGCCATTGTTTACAACAGCGATGTAGAGCAAAATCAATACCGGGTAACTAAAACGCTTTGTAAAAGTCGAACCAATATTGTAAAATCCGTATTATGACGTAGTGCGATACTCGGACTACTTTAGATGTAAACATAGAAAGAAAACATACTGATCATTTCTATGAATTGCGGGAAGTAAGTTCTTTGGGATCCCGATTATAAATATTTTTGCCAGTAATTATTTTAATTATTTAAACCACTGTTAACGGAAAACAAGAGGTCTTAAAAGTAATTAACGCACAGGGATTTGCCTAGAATGTACACAGTCATGCAGTTAATTATTATGGGAATCTTTACGTATGGTACTTAATTCAAATAGATCATGATAATCTATACAATGTACGCCGTTATACATGTACATGTAAGGGTCGCACGTGGCGATTGAATTAACACAGACTGACCGAATAAACAAATGGGTGGGAAAGTGAAACAAAATGTTACACATAAGAAGAAGCCACCAAAAATGATTTTCGACAGATCTTGATATCGTTTCGCCAATCAAAAAAAAAATAAAAATACAGCGCGAGCTCCTGTCAGCGGGGCGGGAGGAGGGGGGGGGGGGGGCAGCAATGAGTTCGCTTCCACAATGAAACGAACATGCATGTACAAAAACTACAGAAGTAATTAATATGTGACCGATAGCACTAATGTAAAGTTGTTTAAAACTCATGTGAATATTCTTTTAAAAAATCATCGAATGCCTCAACTCAGGACATTCTTTTATCGTGCTAGCACCTACCGCAAACATGTAACATGGAACTTCGATTATAATTTGATTTGATTTTTAAACTACCTTGTACGCTATCGTATACATCAATGCTTAATCAACTGTACACGTAAAATAAATTTATCTTTTCACCTTAAACCAATATAACAGTTGAAAACATAATAAAATATAGCTGTGTCCGTGCAAAATATGAAACATGAACGCGTGATAAGGTACATGTAGAAGATCACGAACCGACCGCCATGTGCGATGGATGATCATCATTTAAATGTTTCATATTTAGGGGTTGTTGTTGTTGATTTAAAGCATTATTTGTACAGTTTATAAAATATTTTACATAAACAAACCAACCATTAATTTATGTCTGACAATGTTTCCGATTTGGAGTAATATCGTTCATTAATATTCATTTACACTCAAATTTAAGTAAATAAATACAAAATGGACAAACTTTGATAGCATAAAATTTAAACAGTTCTAGTATTTACGGCTATATTAACTCGCATGGAAGTGTGCGTCTCGGTGTGCGAATCTTGCGTATTAAATAACCGCTATGTAGTGCAGCCGTGGCCGAGATCCTCGGCCGTGGGCGAACGATAGATTACGTAGGGTAAAACGCACAGACCCGCACAACTTAGAACCCAGGAAGCTTTGAAAAGATTTCAGTATAATGACCTTACTCTATCAAATAGAAGTTATTTATTTTAAACTTAAAATCCACAATTGATCTATGTCTATTATTGCTTTAGATTGAAATTGACATTCCTTTATTAATTAACTGAACGATTTCTTAATTGACACCCAATCGTTTAATCCATAAAAAATATGTTTAATCAAAACGAAAACAATTCTTGAGTTTGTGGATAAATAAACTCATTTAAGAGAGACGCAACTCTCGTGTGTTAGATAACCGCTGATCGCTAGGTAGTCCAGCCGCGACCATGGTGACCGATTTTCTCGACCGCGGGCGAGGGAGAGCTTACGTAATGGTACACACACACAGCACTGATTCAAGGTAGATTTTAAATGCATGGAGTTAATAACTAAAATGTAATGCATAGCTTTTTTTTAATTCCATATTTTGTGGTTTACTAGAAAAGAAAAACAATGATTTGTTTTACAAATCCCGTTTTTTAAGGATTGTGCATTATAAGAACTTAACAACAATGACTTAAACTCCTAAAATAAAGCACGTATTCTAAAAAAAACATTCTTATGAATTAATGCCGTTTGTATACATCAGCATACATTTTTTGCGGTAACGTTATGCCAGTTGTACGCGCAAAGACTTTCGTTAACTTGTCAAATGAAAACAGGTACATGTTAACATGTAAAGCTTTTTACACTCATACTACACAAATCTCATACAAAATAACATTGTAACGACCTTTATGAGATCCCAACAAACAACTTTTCCAGCGACAGCCATATCAAAATCCTAACCGTTTTTGAGTTATTAAGCAAAATTTTTTAGGGGCCATTGGCCCTTTATTTAAGGGGCCAGTCCTTTTTTATTGGTGACAAATGAAAGCCCTTGATATTTTGCACAACTTTTATTCTACATGTCTTAACAAAATATTTTTCGTTTAAAAGATATAAAGGAAAACATGTATAAATTTTTGCACTTTTTTGAATCCTGTTTTTTGACCCCCTACCCTTTCCTAAATAAAAAAACGTAATCTAAAAACAAAAACCGATGTGCACCACTACAATGTTTCTGCTATTCAAATGCGTTCGATTCCCATTCCCTGCTATCATAGTCTCGGAGCCTTTGTCTGGAAACAAAAGGCCCTAAAAAATTTTAAAAGGGAAATAACTCTTTAACGGAAAGTGAATTCTAAATTTTATGAATTGCTTAAGATAGTGTTTTATAAAGTACATAAGCCCTGAAAATTTGAGCAAAAACCGTTCAGAAATGAGCAAGATATGAAGCCTCAAAGTTCGCGTCTAGGAAACAAAAAAAAAAAAAGAAAAATAAGAAAAATCTTAACCCGCACAATAATAGAAAGGTCTTCCGTTGGAAACGGAAGACCTTAATTAGTAAATACCACTAATACAATTACTTATGATTTATTTTACTCATCAGTTCTGCAATTACTTAAATGTATATACAGATTGGTTATTTATTTACTCAATTTAATACTTATTTTAAGTAATCAAAATCATTTTGTTATAAGTAATTTAATTACTTGTAGTAGACTATTTACTTTTTTGCAATTACTTAAATGTATATAAATATGTTTTTTATTTACTCAATATAATTCTCATTTCAAGTAATCAAATTCATTTATTTTCATTAGTTTATCTAATATGGTTTGTTATAGGTAGTTTAATTACTTGTAGTAGACAAATTTATTACTCACTATTTCCTTTTTTTTTTTTGCAATTACTAAAATGTATATAAATACTTGTTATTTATTTACTCAATATAATTCTCATTTCAAGTAATCACATTCATTTATTTTAAAATATTCTCTAATTAAGTAATAGCAATACTTATTTTATCAAAATAATTTACATATTTCATACCAATATGGTTTACCCATTTGTTTTTTACTTGTTGTAGACATATTATTCTCCAAATATTATATCACATTGTTTTTAAAAAATTGAACGTCTAAAATTCTGTTTCCTTGCACTCGCTGATAACTGTGAACTAAGAAAATTTTAGGGAAAAAAACACCAGACAACTGTGTAAATCAATAAATCTGTAATACCATAACACATATATAAATAAACTGGCTAACAAAATGTTATGTTTACAAGGTTTCTAATTGGACTAGCTTGGATTTACAACAAATGTGCACTTGAGAGAAAACAGTAATTACTTCAAGCAATCATAAGCATTGCAATTAATTTTCCAGATAAGAAAGTTCTTTAAAAAAGCTCCAGTATATACTATATAGAAAATCTGTTGGTAATAATTGCAATTTAAAGCTTTACTGAAAAAAAATAATGGATAGAAAAATCGTATTTCACATTTTTATATACACTTGAAAGGAAATTCTCTCATTTCCTTCACAACAACCAAAATATTAGTTGTAAAACATACCTCAACATTGCATTTTTAAACATTTTGCAGGATATGCATGGCAAAATATGTAATGACTCACAACTATATGTACATTGTAAACAATCAAACATGCACGGAAATATAAGTAACCATATATAAAAATAAAAATAAGGAAAAATAGATCTACCTAAGAAGAAATTAAATTAATTCCAGATAATTTTATATTTAACAACTTAAATCAGAAATTAAGGCCCATTAAATAATAAAATGACGTTAATTTGTACAAAATTTTAATGCAACGTCAAGCATGTTGAATTGGGTGCAGGCAAGTTAGGTTAACAATATATATGAATTTATAATAATTTATTATAATCAAACATGTTACAACTAGAATTAAATATCAAAAAATAACTTCATACTCAAAGTAAAAAAATAGACTACCTGAATAAAATCATAAAGTAAAAATAAGAAATGAAAAAATAATATATAAGTAAATAAATGTACATACTCAAAATTAACTAAATGTATAAAAATAGACTATCTGAATAAAATCATAAAAAAGTAAAAATAAGAAATGAAAAATTTAAGTATAAGTGTACATACTCAAGATATACAAAATGTATAAAAATAAACTATGTAATTTTAATCATAAAAAAGTAAATATAAGAAATGAAAAAATAAAATAGAAGTGAACATACTCAAAATGGACAAAACAAAATGTATATATGCAAAAAGACTACCAGTATGTGAATCAAATGAGCCTTTAAAAACTTGGTAACTCCCCCCCCCCCCCCCCCCCCCCCGGCAAAAAAAAGAAAAAGAAAACATGCAAACAAAGAGGAAAAAGTTTAAAAGTTACAAAAATATTCAAGTGAAACATTGCTGACAAAGAAAATTCTTCAGATTAAAATACATTCTTGACCAAAATTTAAACATAGGTAATCACAGATTACAAAGCTCACCGAGACCAGACATCACCCTTGAGACCACCTTTATCATATTAAATAAAAATCATACTTTATGATCTGGATATTCATGGATTCTGTTTTGACACAATATCGTTTATCATCTGTTAAAAAAATTGTATGATAATCATATCTGTCAGGTGCATCAATATACATAAGACGCATCTCCATGCAAGTTTGGTGAAGTTCAGACCAGTAATAACTAAGATATCATCAGAGGGCACTAGCAATTAAAACCTTAACCTGCTCCAGCATCCGCAACCTATGGCTCAGATTCAACATTCATGCCTGTCAGGTGCATCTGTATCATAAGACACACCATCCATTCAAGTTTGGTGAAGTAAGGACCTGTAATAACTAAGATATATTTTTTAGCATCCTCAATAATGGAGATCAAGCCCTGCATCTGAAGCTATCTCTGTGATTCATTCATATTACAGTTTAATCAACTATGCAAGTTTGAAATAGTACTATTATCAATTAAACATGTGACCTGTTCCAAAAGTTAACCATATCCAGCATCTGAAACCTATTGCTCAGACTCAGCATTCAAGCCTGTCTGGTGCATCAGTATCATAAGACGCACCATCCATGGAAGTCTAGTGAAGTAAGGACAAGTAGTAACTAAGAAATAATCATCAGAGGGCACCTGCAACAAAAACTTTAACCAGCTCTAAAAACCTTAACCTCCTCCAGCATCTGTAACCTATAGCTCAGATTCAGCACTAAAGCCTGTCTGGTGCATCAGTATCATAAGACACACCATCCATGCAAGTTTGGTGAAGTACGGACCAGCAGTAATTTAGATATTGCTATCAAAGGGCACCTGCAACAAAAACTTTAACCAGGTCCGGACGTCGACGGTATAGAATAAGCTCCCCCTGACTTCGTCTCGGTGAGCTAAAAAAAACTGTCCAGTGACTCCTCATTTTTTTTTTGAGGCATACGCTGCGAATTCTTTTTTGGCTTTATTGAGGACATTAGTGTCCCCACTGTGGATTTTGTCCTCAAGAACCAAATCTTGTAGGAGAAGAAGTGGTCCAGTAACCTGGGCTGGGTAGGGTAAAATCGCCAGGTAATAATACCCCAACATTGCCAAAATGGCTTCTTCTGCTCCTGTGCACTTAGATAGAACATTGTCTCTTTCCATCAATAATGTTGCCGTTTTGTCTCCAATCGTATTGTGAAGAATCCATACACCAGATGTTGTTTTGTGTGCCTGTGCAACGTCAGTCCATGTTTCTGAACTCTAAAATGTGATTAGGTATAATTTTGAATTTACATATCTAAATATTTAAGAAATTATTTCAATATCTACCCAAGGTATACAATGTACAATGCGGTTTATATCTATAAGAGTAAACTGTCCCAACCCATGTTATATGAGTTGCATAGTATCACTTATGTAGATATTGAGTTCATTCCTTATAATTTAATTTTCCGCCATTGGAAGTCTAATTTACCTTTAATAAAATTGATATTAACCATGAAAATTTTCATGTAAAATCAAGCAGATTAATGTTTTTGATGTTACTGTGCAATCTGCAACCCAGGTTAAACAATATATTAAACCAGATTTCTCTATCAAATGTATAATAAACTTGATGCTGCTTTGAATGCCCTTTTTTAAAGATTTTATTTGGGATACATCACATTTCCAAATTCAGTACATTACCTTGACAACATGGACTAGAAAGTGCCCAGGCTTCAATTTTCCTGTCATTTTGGTGTTAC
This sequence comes from Magallana gigas, assembly GCF_902806645.1. NCBI lineage: Eukaryota > Metazoa > Mollusca > Bivalvia > Ostreida > Ostreidae > Magallana > Magallana gigas. The sequence goes on along the minus strand of NW_022994848.1, from coordinate 664,916 downwards.
CACAAATAATGGGAAGGTGGAACAAAGCCACTAGGTATCTTTGATCTAATAAAACATAAACATACAATTTTACAAATCTAAAGCAACTAGAACTGTCCTAATGGGACTAATACCCCCGCTAGGCTAATTTCAAATGGGACAAATAATTGAATTGAATAATAATTAAGGTTTGGAACACATACAAAAAAAAAAAAATTCTAGAAATGTAAAAAAAAATAAATAGTTAACAAAGAAAAATCAAAATCAAAATTGTCAGAATTTCACTGTAAATACATATCTATAACAGTAATACATTTACAAATGTATGTATTTGATGATATATTTTTTTAATTCAATTGATTTAAAGAAAAACCAACAAAATGACAATAACCCCTCCCTTTGCAGTGAATAGAAATACTGGTAGCCAAGCAATGCTCTTCTGTTGATAAAACTTTCAATATCTTTCTAATAAGAGTCTTGACAAATGCAATTAGTTGTTTCAAATTTTCCTCACTTTTTCCTATGGCACAATTGAACTCCATATCAGAAAATTGATCCCATAGGACTATGATTTTCTTTGATGAGCTTGTTAAATTTAATAAACTCCCAAATATTACCATAATTACCATACTATGTAAAAATATGTAAAAAAGAAAATTTAATATTACAAACAATTTTAAAATTGCCAAAACACTACAATCATATCAGTGATTTTGAATTTCATTTAAATTAATGCCCAATAGGGTCACTTCACGAATTACTTGACAAATAAATTTAAACAACCTTTAAAAATAGTTTAACTTCTTTATTAATAATTATATTATTTATTTCCTTATAATGATAGACCTTTTGGTTTAAATGAAACAGTTTTAAAATAGCCCCAAAACCATCACCCATTTTACAGATTATCAATTTCCCCTAAACACATGCTCCATCTGAACCATGGCTCAGATAATGGCTCCCTTGGGACAAATGAATTCAGCCACACTTCTCTTTGATGTTCTCATTAGCTCATAAGAATTTATCATTGACAAACAAAAACTTTGCATTGTCAGTTGATAGAATACTTATAAAAAATAATTTTTTTTTTATTAATTAAGACATAAAGACAAAAAACTCCATCTGGATGTATTTATATAAATATATTTTAGAGTGTTTTCTATTAATTAATTAATAAAATCTGTAAGGATTACCTCCCTTACTTTTCAACATTAGTGTACAATATATAGAATAAGGAAAATGAAAATAATGTCATAAAATCATAAAATCTTGTCTGATCTTAAAAAAAATTGCAGGTGCACATCTTCAGATGGTGTTCAACATATGTACAAATTTTCAAACTGTTCCATGCAGTAATAAAAAATTCTATAGGGGGGACAAAGTTGCGTCTACAGACAGACGGACAGACGGACAGACGGACAGACGGACAGACAGACAGACGGACAGACGGACAGACGGACAGGGTGAAACCAATATACCCCCCTAAACTTCGTTTGCGGGGGTATAATAATAAGTTATCGTGTTAATTTACTGCAACAAAATCACTAGATACGTTTATAACTTACATTTATTTTGGAGACCGTGCCCGATAACACATAAATTTACATATCAATTTTTTTCCCCATCTGGCACAGTCTCTAATTAAAATGCAAGCGATAAACTAAAATAATATTTAGTGAATTTTTACACCTTATTGTATTCATCCGCCATTTCTTGATTAAGCAAATTTATACTTATTTAATGAGTTGTCAAAAACCAGGGAGGCAAAGTTGGGTTTTTTTATACACAATTTAGTTAAATAAATGGAATAAAATCAATACTTTAAGGAACTTATTTCTTATGCGCCTTAAAAAGGCGGTGCAGAATATGAATTTGGACGATTGTCAATCCAGACGATTGCTAGAAGGCTGCCGAACATTAGCTCGACGCCTTAAAAAAATCATCAAAACTTATAAACAGATAAAACGAGTGTTAAAAATGTATACAATGTCCTAAGTTACCACATAATTGCATTATCTAAACATGTGTTGAACATTAAATTGCATTGAACATAAAAGTGTTTTGCCAAAGATTTATTTTTGTTCTTGATAAACAATCACTATACATGTATTATATTTTAGAACTATTGCATCAGACTTATCATAAAATTATTACCTATAGTTTTAAGAGTAGACCTTGGGATTTTAAGGATCCCCTTTTCAAATAACATATCTAGTGATGTTGTAAGGAACTCCCCCAAGTTCTCTTTCATTTCCGTCATCTCCGCAGGCACCTGCATGTACATGTTGTAAATGACCTGAATTAAAAAATAGTAAAAAGTATGTCAGAACACTCACATTTAATTCATTGCTTGAGTACAAACTATAGTAAAACCTCATTATTTTAAACTAAGTATATGATCTTACATTAGCAGGACAGCTGAAAACTTTATACAGTTTTAAAATTGTTGTCAAACGATCCTTCACAGGCATTTCTTCTGTCTCCTTCAGTCGTGCCTCATATGACAGTCTGATTAGTTGGTGAATATCGTCTGATGTTTTAGCGGTTGCTAACCTTTTTAATGCAGTCATCAGTGACGTTTTACTTTTGTCTTGAAGTTCTTGAGCATCACTTGTTTCTTAAAAAAAAAAAGATCAAAGGAGTAGGGGATTAAGTTAAAATGTTGATATGCAGTCTCATTTTTTAGAAAAGCCCACACTATCAATTAATTGCTTTTAACAAATTCAGCATTTGTTGCTACCTTTTTCTTTTTGTACCTCTTCTTCTTTCTGTGGACTATGGACTTCTTTGCTTTTTTTTTTTTATTGGGAGTCTGATTTTCTTTCTCTACTTCCTCATGAGGCTTATCGACTTCCATGTTCCCTCCTTTGCTCTGGTCCCCTCCTTTGCTCTGGTCGCCTCCTTTGCTCTGGTTTCCTCCTTTGCTCTTGTCGCCTCCTTTGCTCTGGTCGCCTCCTTTGCTCTGGTTTCCTCCTTTGCTCTGGTCCCCTCCTTTGCTCTGGTTCCCTCCTTTGCTCTGGCTTTCTCCTTTGCTCTGGTCCCCTCCTTTGCTCTGGCTTTCTCCTTTGCTCTGGTCCCCTCCTTTGCTCTGGCTTTCTCCTTTGCTCTGGCCCTCAACTTCCTCTTCTTCAGTCATTTGCTTCTGTCCAATTTTGTCTAGACCATCATCTTCACCCTATTTAAAAACATAACCTTTTATTTCTCTACAATTTTTTTTTATTCTTGCCAATATCTTCTTATCCTACACTGTAGCTATTTTCCAAATAAACACACGCTATTATCTCTCATTCTTATTTTTTGCTGAAAGACAAAAAAGATTATGGTTGGATGGACCTTGGTGTAGTTAAAGTCTATGGCCATACACCTAAAGATGGAAGAAATATGGTTTTGTATATTCAGCATAATAAACAATGATATATTGGCCTTATTCCAATAGGTATATGGTTTATATGGGCAAACTTAGCATAGGTGTATTTAGCTTCATTCTTTCTTACCTGTTTTTTGAGAGATTTGTATCCCTTTTTTCTTCCTTTGGTTGATACAGGTGGTGTGATGTTGTACATTCTTCGGCGCAGAAATCCCACCAAAGAATTCTATATAATTTAATTAAAAACTCAGTAAAAGGTAAATCAAATAACAATATTTTTTTTTACTATATATATTTGAATGGTTATTAAAAATTAAAAAGTTATTTTTCAAATTAAGTTTGCTTACATAATTATCTCTAAGACCCTCCAATGGCTTATCCCTCAGGCTTGGATAATGACTTGCCATCAACCTAGCTAAAGATTGAAGTTCTGCCTCTGATGGCCTTCCTCCATTCTGTCCTATCAATGAATCCATTGACATACGGACTACCCGTCGTCTCTCCGTTTCAATGCTCTGTTGAGAGTGCTGAGAGGGATTGTTGAGGATTTCAGATCTTGGTATAAAATAATCATCCATTTGTAAAGACTGCCTCATTGGTTCATGCCTCTTAGCTGGTCTCTGTAGTTTTGGCAAATTACCAGTAGGAGGTGATGGTGATCGTTTCCTTTTAAATTGAGGGGAGTCCGATTCATCAACATCCTTGTCTTTTTCATGCTTTATTAAAAAGGTAATGTTTCATTGATGCAAAAAATGTGTTAAAATGATATGTGTTTACATTTAAGTTAAAAACATATATTAATTTCAGTTAAATGCTTGTGTCTTGAACAACTATATTTATGAAAATGATGATAATGTCACTAAAAATAATTTTGAAGTCCAAATTTTCATATTAATGGAGTAATTTTTACCAGCTCTTCTAAACACCGCCGTATTTCCTTTCTAACTTTGAAAGAACTTGAAAGATCCTTTAGATCAGATTCATTTAGGTCAAGGAAGGTCCTTCCATCTATGTCGTTTTCTACAGAAACAAATACAAAACCTTGAAGACACAGTACTATAACATTTTGTTAAAATTAGGTCACACTTAACAATGAAACATCAGAAAATGGATAGAGATGCTCATAACACTTTTGCCTTTTTTCATGTTTATAGTATTTACATTTCTTATCATTTTTTATCTGTAAAATTAAAACAGGGTTATCATGGAAAGGTTATTGTGAATGTATTCTTAATTTAAAAAAGATATTTATGAAATTCGATTTGCAGTCTAAAACATGTATCTTATTATCAGGGTTGTCTCTAAGACCCGGGAGGCGGGGATTTTCCCCGCCTAAAGTGACGTGATTACCCGGCTACTATTGCACTTCAAACACAATCTAGCTATAATGAAGACCTCCAGATCCCCTTGTACTTTTTTATTTCTCCCTTCTACTTCAATTTTTAGAGACAACCCTGTATTATGCATCTAGTTCGTTAATTAGCTTTCTCTTTCAATGCTCAGATAATTCAATTTTGGCAAGTTGAATCTCTTTGTTAACTACTTTTAATGTAATAATTTTGTTTGATCGTTTCAGCATGTTTGGATTGAATGTTGTTATAGATCTGTGTCCGCCTTTTATTTTTATACTACGGATGCTACTATGGACGTATTTAAAGTTGACCTACCGATAACAGTGACGAATTTATCCATTTGTCTATCGCTCCATGTTAATTAAAGCTTGCATCGCTACTCTGATAAACATCCCATTAAAGCATTTAAACGACAAGAGCAACTCTCATTACGACCTTAGAGGGGGTATAAATAATTGACTATATTATCGGGACCTCTCTTTTTTTTATGAGTTACATTTATGAGTTTACTTTCGTTTCACGATATACTGAAAACTTTTGTCACTTTTTAATCGATTTGGAAATACAAAGATTTTAATAGCTAGAAATAAGTACTTGTCCGAGGACTACTACTACTTAACAAATCAGTTGTCTGACCAATTAAAATACTCGCCCCAGGCGTCGGGCAATGCTATTTGTCTAGCCCTGGAGTGTATATGACCAGAAGTTTTATTAATTAGTCTTCTTTTTCTTAGCAAGCTGCACCTGAAATATGGATCTTGATTTTACTTAAGTTTTTTAAATGTACATTGAAAACACTTTTTCAACCACAATCAACTTGATTGAAATGGGGGTTTTCGGTGAATTTATTTATTGCAAAACACTGAAATACACCTTTAATTACCAATTTAATCAATTTTTTCATCAGAAACAATTAATTAGGAACTTCACTATCCAGCAACTAAGCCCCTTGTGGTAACACTATCCTGGCTGTGCCAGTGAATGAATCCAGTTGAGTCCTCCGACTCAATAGAAATCGTCAATCATTAGTAGAACAACTAAATATTGTACTATGTCCCATTCATATTAGTGTATATATATATATAAGCCTAATTATATCTACTTTGGTTGCATAATACATTTATAATCTATACAAAGTATTAAATTTGATGTTTCCATGGGAATGATATACCTGCTATTAAATCTTGAACATCTTCTGACACATCCCTTTCTTTAAGCCATCTTGTTACACCATCAGCGCCAAAGTCTTCGAAACTTCTCATCTCAGCCATTTTGATAACCCGGCGCAAATCGGATTTGGCGCGAAACGGAAGTGTGTTGCGGAGGAGAAAAGCCTAAGTAATTCGTATTTAGATTAGTCGCGCCGTTAACGCGAACGTAAATAAAAGTTTCTAACCATCTCAGAAATTCGAAAATATAAGACAATATATCTTCATTCGTAGAATTTAATCCTATTTTTCTCTTTTTACAATCTGAAGAATGCACAACTACATTTATGTCTCTGGTACAAGTTAATGGATTTTTTGTCTACAGCATCTTCCTATGTGCGATGGCTTGGAAATGTCCTATCTGTGTTATTTTTATCGCAGTAACTTTGCGAATTTTAATGAGGCACATATTCTCAGAACATTCATATAAACCAGATTTCCGGGTAGAATGCAGTGTCTCTGGATGCAAACAAGTATATCGGAAATACAATTCGTATTATCGTCACACAATGAAATACCACTTGGATATGTTGGATACACAGGCAGAGTTTGTTGTAAACAATACACCAGTTCAAGAAACGAATGATGCACAGACAGCCCGTGTTCATAATAATGTTTCGGTTCATGAAACGAACGATCTCGAAATGGTAAGACTATTCAGCTGTTTTTTTTCTTTAAATTTGTAAATATTACATGTACAGTGGGTCAGTAGATGTTCTCCTTCTTTTGCACTGAATTCTCAAATATTAAAAAAAAAACCTTTGTTTAATAAACAAGTTATGGTATTGTAGGCTATGGATGTTCCCATGAACATGGATGGTTATAATGATCATGAAAATGATGAAGAGGATAATATGCAGGACAATTACACAGATGATTATTTTGACAAACGCAAAGCTGTGTCGTTCATCATGAATCTAAAAGAAATGTACAGGATACGTGAGGTATATATGTTGATATTCGTAATGTTATATATTGTCGTTCATTCATATTATTTATTCAAAGTGCATGTATTATACATTCATGTTTATCTATCTATCTATCTATCTATCTATCTATCTCTCGATACTACTCGCCCTCAATTCTGAGTACTCTGAGTAGGGTTCACTGCTTGTTAAAAGATAAAGAGAAGTGAGTAAAGTAAAATTTCAACAGAGTGAAAAGGGGATAGTAATATTATTATGTTTTAGTGAAGATAAAAGATAAGATAATTTATACTGTAGATTCCTTTTTTATGCAAGTACTTAATTCCACTATTCAACTGTTTTGCATCTAATCACGGGAATATAAAATTACGAGTGCTGAAATTTTATTATATTTTCATTTAGTTTATATCAAAAGCAAGATTTTTAAATCAGTGAGATGTGCTTCTCACGATTATACACATATGTATTAAGACCTCTATATGACTATGTTAACAAAAATATACACATTTTCTATGGTTTTGTCCATGAAAACACTACACATGATGGTTACTCTGGCATTTGAATAATAAGCCATCAAAAATTAATAATTTGTTTATGATATCAGGTAATAAAAGCCCTTTGGGCTTATTGGGATTTTTTTTCACAAGACTGCATTTTTATAAAGAAAAAACAAAAAACAAATAAACCTCAAATAATGATACTGTATTCTTTTTAATTTTTTGCAGACAGCTGCCGAAGATGTTGCCAGTGGGGTGAATAACATTGTAGAGAGTTATATGCACATACTGAGGACCAGATTACGTCACTTTATGCAGGACTTAGACACTGATATATCTGAGCGCACCTTCGGTGAAATATTTGATATTGAACTACCTTTTAGTGGAGTGGTCTCAGCACATGAGAGAAAGAAGTTTATAAAAGAAAACTTTCTATACATTGTAAGTATGCATTTATATTTTAAAAAACTTGTTTATTTTGACATCAAAATAAAAATTTTGTTTCAAACTCTATAGGTACATTTGTTTATAATTAGGGCCCCACATGAAAATGCATGAGTTCTATAGGAATATCATTGTCCATCTGTTTGTGAGGAATAATTAAAATTATGTTCAGAACAATGTATTGAAGATGAAAAACACTGTCTTTTATACTGCACTTTGTATAAAAATCTACAACAGAAATTCAAATATTTCTATATGGCCGGTGAATTTTGAAGAATTTGATAATAGTCAATATTTATTTGTTTCATTGATCAATAATTACCCATTACAAACTGCTACATTTATAAACTCTGCATACCAGCTCAGGAAAAATAATATTCAAAAGTAAATGTGTTAAAATTTTGTACATCAGAAATGTAATTTATCAATGTTCATAGGTAAATATAATATAAATCTGAAATTATGCATGTATAAAGTTACAATTGTATAAAGTGACTTATAGGGGGCCGGGTGCAAATTACGATTATTTGACATATACTTTATATAATAGAAATGTCTTGCATAATGTCGCTATAATAAACAATTACTTACTTACTTACTTATTTTAAACCAACTTCTTGCAGGAGCCACAGACAGTACATGTTGGCCAAAGGCTTCAAGTGGTTCGACAGAGAGGACAAGCTAATTTAGATGTTGTTAGAGACACTTTTATGTATATTCCACTTATTGAAAGCATTGAACAACTGCTGCAAAACCAAGATATACTTGAACTTGTAATTAACCAACCTGCAGAAAGAATGGATGGGTTTTATTCTGATATTCAAACTGGTTCTGTCTATCGTCAAAATTTTCAACAAAACCAAATAGCTTTGCAAATTTTGTTGTATTTTGATGATGTTGAAATTTGCAATCCCCTAAACAAGCGTGCAGGAACTCACAAAATCGGTTTATTTTATTACAGTCTTGCAAACCTACCAGTTTTATATCGATCACGATTACCAGCAATTCGTTTGTTGGCGGTTATAAAAAGGAGTATAATGAATAAGCATAATCTTAATGTTGTATTAGAAAGAATAAAAACAGATTTAGAAACTCTTTCTAGGGGAATAACTTTGACCATCAACAGTTGCGAATACAATATAGCTGGATGGTGTCATTGTTTTGTAGGAGATACTTTGGCTGCTAATGAATTTGGGGGGTACAAATTAGGTGTTGGTTTTGCATATCAAAAATGCAGAACTTGTGAATGTACATTTGATGACATGCAGGCAAATTTTGAAGAGCATCTTTTCATTGAGAGAAACTTAGATCGTTATGATGAACAGTGCTATGAACTTTCAGTGGCACAAACTCAGTCAGTCAGAGATGCCATATCTCGTGCCTATGGAATTAATGGCAGAAGTGTAGCCCGTGATTTCCCAAATTTTGACTTAACTCAGCAAATTCCATATGACATCATGCATGTTATTTTTGAGGGAGTTGCAGTGTATGAGATCAAATTGGTTTTAAAAGTTTTGTTAGATGATAGGCTTTTCTCTGTTACAGAGCTTAATAATTTAATAGAAAATTTTTCTTATGGTTATGCAAATAGAAGTAGTCAACCAACTCCTATTCCAGCCAAAGTCATCAATGGAAATGATACAACTCTCAAGCAGTCTGCTTCAAGTATGATAGTACTTATGCGGTTGCTTCCTTTTTTTCTCATCGATAAACTAAACTGTGCTTTCAATAATCCATACATTCATTTCTTGATAGAGTTGTGTGAACTTACATTGATATTATTATCTCCCTTGATATCTTATGAATCAGTGCAAATGTTGAAGGTAATGATTTCAAGTCATCTAAAACAATTTAAAGAATTGTTTCCTGAAAAAAACATTATTCCAAAACAGCATTATTTAATACATCTTCCATCAACCATAGAAAAGTTTGGAGCTCTTTGTAATGTTTGGGCTATGAGATTTGAATCAAAACATAATTTCATCAAAGAAAGGATGATTGGATGTCACAATTTTAAGAATATTGAAAAATCTATTGCTGAACGTTGTGCAATGTATGAGTGTACATTAAATTTATGTGACAAACATCCATTGTTTAACAATGATTGCATGTTTGGGAAAAAAAAACCTGTTTTGCAAATTGAAAACTCGAGAGAAAAATTATCAAGTTTTTTTGGTATTGATGCAAATCAAGTTAAGTCTGTTCATGAGGTAGGATGGATTTTGTACAAAGGTCAAAAGTTTGTCTGTAACCAATGTGAGATTGCATTTGGTGTTGCAAATAGTATGCCTGAATTTGGGACTTTGAAATCCATTTGGATCACAGAAGAATGGTTTGATGATTCAGAAATTCAACGTATTTACTTTAACTTACAAATGTTTGAAACTTTAAGTTTTAATGAAGAAATTCTTTCATACCATGTAGCTTACCCGAGTATGCCCCAAGGACATGAGCTCATACACATTGATCATATGTTGATCCATTGTCCTTTGCATGTTTATAGGGGGCAGCAGCAAAAATGTCACATTCCTATACCATTTGATTTTGTAGATCTGATCATGTACAAAATGACTATGAATTAATAAAAGCACTTTATTGGTTACTGAATGGTTTTGAGATTTGACTCATTGATCAATATGGCAATGTATAGACTGCATTGATCTCCTTAAAAATGGATTTCAATGAAAGTAAGTTTATAGCTAAAGACATTATATTCTTATGCAATGTAATTATTATAAAATTGAAAAAAAAATCCAATATTTTAATTTGGCTCTTTTTAAACAAATATGTACATGATAGATATGTACACATATTGCACCGTGTAATGCAATATTTATCTAGTTCTTCTCGATCATGACTCTGCTGGTAATGGCGAATCAAGATTCTTAAAGGTGGAGACAATAAAACAACCTTGCATGGACAAGTATATAATTCTGATAAATAAGGACAATTATACCTTTTTGAAAGCAAAGGAGATATATGCCATTTCTGAAAAGCTAGTCACTTTCAAATTTCCTATTGTATTGCCCAACCTGTCTGTGTGCAAACTCTCTCTCTCTCTCTCTCATAATATACCGTACTTATATAGTAAGTCTGTTTTTGCTTTAAGTATATGAGAGTCTTTATCATAACAAATATCAGTAAAGGAATTACTTAGTAAATCATGTTAAGTATATGATAGTTCCTTATCATAACAAGTATCAGTAAAGGAATTACTTAGTAAATCATGTTTAGTTTTTAGTAAATGATTGTCCCTTTTTTCATAACAATAATCAGTAAAAAGGAATTACTTAGTAAAACATTTCTACACATTAAGTAAATGTAAGTAAAATATTTTTATTTAGTAATTGACATGAAATTCAGTAATTGTTTTAAATTTGTAAGTAAATGTTAAGTAATTACCTATTACTTATTAATATGATTTTAAGTAAAAAATGATTACTAAGTAAAACTTTTTTTAGAGTGTAAGTCAAATAAATAAAGGGGAACATTGACTAGGCTAATAGGATTTATGTATCCCAACCTGAGAGAAATTCAAAGCAACCCTCTCATCCCCGTTAGGTGTCGATATTAATGTGCATTAAAGTATATTATAATTGAAATATTTTCACCTGTTTAGAATTTTCTTTCACGGTATTCAACCAAAAAATACGTTTTAGAAATTTTTGGAAAGTAAAAAAATTTATTGTTCTCAACGGGAATCGAACTCATGATCTACTGGTTTGTAGTGAACCCACTGACCCACTGCGCTACGGTGTAACATATCGATGATGCTAAAGAAACTCTTTAAAAATTTATACTTGATTTTATTGTTTATTTCGATAAATAATACCACAAAACGTGAAGGTGTCACATACCACATTACTTGTAAGTAATGAATTTTCCAATTATCAAATTAAATCTATCCATTTAACAAATTTTTCAAAATAGCAGTTCCCATACAATTCACCTCAGTTTAAATCAGCCAGTACCGGAAATGCATGTTTCCAGATTTACTTTTTTGCGTACTGCGTCATCAAAAAGTGGTGTATAGAGCCACCTTAAATTGTTTCTCATTTTTTCAGATTATTGTTAACATCCTTTCAATGATTAACATGGTATTTTTATTCTAATCATGCTATTTTTTTCTTTCTTTTAATTTTTTTTTACATGTTTACTATTTAAATCATTTTTACATAATATTAATGTGCCAAACATTGAATATTATTTTGATCTGTGTTGAAGTTTTCATTTCATTTAATTGAAACACTTAATATTCTTATAACAATTCTTGTAACAATTGCTATAACATTAACTTTTCAATGCCCAACCTAAACTGATTGTGTAAGATTTGTTCATGTGGTGTGAATTTGGGGGGGAAAAAGACATTTAAGTCCTTATATTTTGAACTAAGCATTGTTTTTTTCTTAATGATACAATGCATGTGCCTTTTCATGATAATTATGTATTTGTTAGAATTTGGACATTCTTTGTACAATCAGGTAGCAAGGGACAGTTTCGAATAAAGTACCCGTCAATATTTTTGAAAAATTGAGAGTTGCTGTACTTGAAGGCTTATGAGTGTTGCTAAAATTCATGAAATGATTCTTAATGATTATCATTAGTTAGAGGGGTGTCTGTTGTTGAAATTGATATGCAATATGTAGGCCCCTTATGTTAGGTACATGAGAATCAGAAGTAAAATGCGAAACCTGCGGCTATGACTGTTGTGCTGACTTTACACAGTGAAATTGCAAGTTACAGACGGGAGGTAAAATAACACGAAAAGTAGGTGGATGGGACATTGTAAACTATACACCGGTAAGTTTCTGACATGATATAGTGCAACATGCACGCGGTACGGAAGGTCAACCCTCTGCAGGGAATTAGCTGGGGGAGGTCTAAAAAGCTGAAAAATCATGAAAAATTAGCAAAATATGACAGGGTCAAAATCTCATAAAAACCAGTATGTAGACAATTTTAAAGGTTTGGACTTATAATTTTCTTCAGAAAATGGTGATTGGCCTTAAAGTGAATTAAAGGTATTTGTGCTGAATGGGAACTGAGGAAATTCTAGTTACAGAGTTCCGAAGACATGCATCCCTTGGCTACAATGAATTGTATCAAAAAAACTGTCCCCTGCCACCTTCAAACAAGTATAATTTAGTAACCCTTTCTTAGGTTCCAGATATTGAAACTGCCATTTATGTTTCCGTGTATTGAAATGCTTTTCATCTTGGTTTTATTGAATTTGTTTTCTGAGTATGAAATTTTGGTAAAATTTTTCAATAATTTTCTTTAATTTTGTTAGATGGTGTCTTTGTACAATGTGTTTTGCATGGTGCTAGCTGAACTTTGATCAGTATTGCTAATGATGGGACCATAGTCATTATCTGTATATATGTGTTTTATTTTTTTTTTTTTTTTTTTGGGGGGGGGGGGTGGGGGGGGGGGTCATTGAGTAGATGTTGAAGAAAGAAAAACATTAGTTTTGTTTTCGAATGTCCTTTTAGTGAACATTTTTCAAATTTAATTACTTGGCTCTTTGACTGTACAATGTCTTTTGTATGGTGATAGATAAATTTTGCTCAGTATTGATAATGATGATACCAATCTAATTTTGTGTATATGATCAGGATTGATAATGATGAGAAAACAGTCATTATGTGTATATGCTCAGGATTGATAATAATAACACTGTCATTATGTGTATATGCTTAAGAATGATAATTATGAGAACACACTCATTATGTCTATATGCTCAGGATTGATAATGATAACACTCTCATTATGTGTATATGCTTAGGATTGATAATGATGAGAACACACTCATTATGTCTGTATGCTCAGGATTGATAATGATAACACTCTCATTATGTGTATATGCTCAGCAATGAAAATGATGAGAACACACTCATTATGTCTATATGCTCAGGATTGATAATGAAAACATTCTCAATATGTGTATATGCTTAGGATTGATAATGATAACACACTCATTATGTGTATATGCTCAGGAATGATAATGATGAGAACACACTCATTATGTCTATATGCTCAGGATTGATAATGAAAACATTCTCAATATGTGTATATGCTTAGGATTGATAATGATAACACACTCATTATGTGTATATGCTCAGGAATGATAATGATGAGAACACACTCATTATGTCTATATGCTCAGGATTGATAATGATAACATTCTCATTATGTGTATATGCTAAGGATTGATAATGATAACACACTCATTATGTGTATATGCTCAGGAATGATAATGATGAGAACACACTCATTATGTCTATAAGCTCAGAATTGATAATGATAACACTCTCATTATGTGTATATGCTTAGGATTGATAATGATAACACACTCATTATGTCTATATGCTCAGGAATGATAATGATGAGAACACACTCATTATGTCTATATGCTCAGGATTGATAATGATAACACTCTCATTATGTGTATATGCTTAGGATTGACAATGATAACACACTCATTATGTGTATATGCTCAGGAATGATAATGATGAGAACACACTCATTATGTCTATATGCTCAGAATTGATAATGATAACACTCTCATTATGTGTATATGCTCAGCAATGATAATGATGAGAACACACGCATTATGTCTATATGCTCAGGATTGATAATGATAACACTCTCTTTATGTCTATATGATCAGGATTGATAATGACAACACTCTCATTATGTGTATATGCTTAGGATTGATAATGATGAGATCACAGCCATTATGTGTACATACTCAGGATTGATAATAATGAGAATAAAATCGCAACTATGTCCTCTTATCACATGAACAAACTAATCTCTACTAAATCTACAAGTAAAACATATTGTAAAACAGAAATTCATTTTTGTTTTGAATGTTAATCATGCCTTTGAAAACAGTGTAATTTTGCTCTCTTCATACACAAGAAACTTCTTGCTTGAATTTAACAGAATTTACCTTTATGCGTTTGAGAAATAACATGAAATTTGCTGAACAGCTTCAAAATGTCAAACTACAGATTAAGTTTACCCTTTGTAGCGTCTGGTTGACATATTTTCGAGAAAATTATTCTTTTATATTCCAATTTTTTTATGTTCGAGTTCGATATTCTGCATAACAGTGCAATGTTTTCACAATTTCCACAAACCGGTAGGGGACGTGTATTGCTTATGCAATACTCTCAGAATGTTTGTTCTGAATTAATTATTTAAAGATCTGGATATTTAGCATATATATATATGTTATCGACTTGTCAAAGACTGAAAAAAAAAATTAACTTTGGGGGGAAAAATAAACTTAAGTTTTACAGCTACTCATAAAAATTAAATTTCCTGCGGTATTCGAACTCGCGATTTGCAGGTCGGTGAATCGAAGCTACACCCATTGCTCCACAGAGATAGACACATTATGATGGCAAATTAATTGCTTCACAATGCATTAAATTCGTTATGATGTGACATACTGTTATAAAAAGTATAAGTCACCGGGTGTCGAGGAACCTTAATTAAAAAAAACCGCCATCTACTTCAGGAATAATTTATTGCTTCAAATGGTTGAGTGGTCATGGAACCCTTTTATAATGATCATATAATTTTCTCTAAAAACAATTCAAGTTCTGAGGTAATTTTTTTACAGACTGACAGAGATACCTGTTCCTCTAAAGAAAGAGAAAGATTCCCAAAAGAGACAATGAGAACTATTGAAAGACTGCGATTAAGAGGAACTGAAGAATAAAAAAAAATCCAATAAAAAGACTTTACTCGGCCAACTCAATCCAGTTGCGCAGTGTAACTGGCGGTTATTTAAAATTAAGACTATGCTTAACAAAAACAGATAATGAAATAGATAAAACGAATAACTACATACAGAAATATGTTTGATGCTATCACGTTAAGCTTGCTTAACCTTTCCAGAGTGATCTTTCCTTCCATGATGTCATAATCGCTCTCCCTCCATCTGAATAGCAAGCCCTGGTCAAGACTCATCAAACGCCTGATGCGTTCTATAGGAATTTTCTCCTATGCACAACGGCATACGTCTTCTCTAGGTTTCCACTATATATATAACGTGGTTTTTCTGGTATGTTTTGGGTGCCATCTTTTTTTCAGACATATGTCCTTGTTATTCTAATTTCTAATTCTTCTAATTTCTACTGCTTTGTCTTGTTTTAGTATATATTGCAGCGATGACAAAGCATTTAAATGCTTCTCTCTCAGTCCAGCTTACTAGTAGACGGCGGTTTGTTATACTCCAATACTTAATCTTCTTTAGACATTTTGTCTAAGTTCTGATGACCTATGGCCATGTCTTAGAAATAGATATAATATCCCTTTATTAAAGCTACAAAAAATACAATGCTTATTAATCCAAACATATGGTAAGAAACATCCACACTGAAGCCAATATAGCCGCACACTGAAGTCTGATGAGCTTGCGCTATCTCATGTGGTTGCGTAATGACATTGACAGTGATGAATTAGAATAAACCATCGCCCTGCAACGGGTAACGTAAAATAGACAACCGTCCTGCATCGGGTCACGTATAATAGACAACCGCCCCGCACTATGTACTTGAAGTTTTACTCTTCAAAATGTCAAGAGGTACATGTTACATTTACATAACGATGTTAACGTTTAATAATTATTCTATTCTTGATCCCCTCATGTTCTGAAGGGATCGATATTTTTTTGGTGCATCCTTTTTACTCTCATTGAAGATGTCCTCACTTGCAGGCCCTTTGGGTCAATTTCTAGATTGAAGACCAGCTGACCTGTAGACCTTTGTGTGTGTGTGTGTGTGTGTGTGTATATATATATATTCAGTATTAAATTGTATTTGGTACTTGTACTCGACTTAAGTCTTGGTATATCATGTCTGCTTCTCTTTCTGTCTCAACATCATTTATATTATTTTCATCAGTTCTTGGTCAAGAACTTCTTGGTGGAGAAATTTCTGCGGCTGGTTTAAGAATATCTCCTATCTATTTTAAAGTGCGGACACTCTGTATGATCTGTGTTTAAAATCTCCCAACTATGGTCAGAGAAAATAAAAGAAATTATTAAGCATATGTTTACAGGGAAGTTGGTATTTAACTCCAATCAAGGCACGAGCAGATCGGGGTAACAATTGTCACTTTACCTGGAAAGAAGAGAGTAAAGATATAAAAACATGCGTTTATTCAGTTGGGTAACAGATACTGACTTCTAATGTAAAAGAGCTCCAATAACAGAGGACCAGTCAATACCGTTACATAAATTTGAGTTATCTCTCTTTGCTTGTGCATAAAAAATGACCCCCCCCCCCTCCGTATTCCACATGTATACTAACACTCTCTTTCCGAACGACAAATGTCGACCCGACATTTTACAAGAGAAAAAAACTAAATAAAAAAGCAGGATGTTGATACCAATGAAAGACATCAAAGAAAGTATACATAATGAAACCTATTGGTTTCGAAAAACAATGATTACCACTTGACTGTACTCGACATTTGACGCATACACAATACTTTATTTTTGCCTATACTTTATGAATAGTTATGACCCAAAACTCTATATATTTCAAAATGAAACAAGGGCACCGCGACGCAAAGCATCCCCTCGTGACATGACTTGTTGTAGGGGGAAATTTATTTTTTAGGAAATGCATGTACATTTTTAAGATCAAAATTCATTAGATCAAAATATATATGACACAACTATTTCTAAAAACCACTTTGAATTCATTATATCTATTATATCCTCATACCCAAGCTTTGTGGTGTATAAATTAAGGGGGGGGGGGGGTACATGTACGTAATTACACAGTTTTCCTATTCCTTGCAGACACTAAACATATGTACACATATGCTTTAAAGTTAAATTATTTAGATTCATTAAGTGACAACCACTTTTATATAAGCATACATAAACAATCCGTCAATATTATGAAACGAAAGTGAAGATATAGCGATCTGAAGTCTGCTCTGATGGACAATTCTAGTTGCCTGTGGTATGTCAACCCATAGTAGTAGATATGCAGCCATTATTAAACATTATGAAACAATCTTCGCGTGATAAATGTGCGATATCTGTCGAAGACTCCTTTGAATTTTGGACTACTTCTAATGTAAGTAATACGAGAAAATTTGTCCGAAAGTCGACTGCTTGTTTCGATGGCAATCGGATGACTTTAATATCTTGCCCGCTTCAACTTTTACTTATGGGCAATCATCTAACCCTCCAATACTACAAAACGTTTGGTTATATTTTACCTTTATTAAATTAGAATCCCAAAAATATCAAGATGTTGATTTGAACTGCATACGGTAGCGATTTACTTAAAGTTGTACATAAAATTACCGGAAATGTCTATTGTCACGTCGTATATAAACTTCATGTTTTAACTTCGCTTTTTTACGATAATTTAAAAAAAAATATTGAATCAATTGACTTGAAAATCAATAGGGTTTATCCTTTTACTATGCCAAAGAAGTGTTAAAGTTTAATGAATATTTATTAGAGGGTTTTCTTGGAATTTTGCTAAAGAGCTGACAATGGACACACACACACATACATACACACACACGCACAGTAGCGATGCCATATCCCCCTCGCAGCAAGTTGCGCGAGGGGATAATAAAAATGTTAACACACAGCTGGCCAAGCATTGGTGTTCTTTAACAAAATGTTAAGATAGTATATACTAGGATTTTCATATAGTTGTTCCAACATTTTAAAAAATGATGACTAGCATTTGAATACGGTCATTCCACACATTAACCCAACTCATCAAACATTAAACAACCACATATAGCTACCCGTATACACGATACCTTACGGTAACAATGACTGAACTTGTTGGCACAACTGGCTATACATATACATGTACCGTAACCTTACGTGTGTAAACTAATACTCATGGTAAGATTAAACTACGTAATGTTTAACTATGACGTCATGTTGAGTAAGAATACACAGGGTAAAATCAAAAATTTATTACAAGAGTGATATCTACTGCATATAGAGATAAAGATGTGATAAAATATAGTTATTATATAATCATATTAATCTGTATTCAAATAAAATACAGGTAAATACATTTATGTAGTTCAGTATCGAAAATATGCGGAAGCATATGTAAAATATCAATAAAAAGAGTGCAAAACCAGTGAAATTGCAACAGTAACGTATCATTGTTTGCTAGTCAGTCCTTCTAACCATAAGGTGGACGTACTTCAGTGAATAACTCTGAGACCTCCAGTATTTATATGTTATTCCCCGAGCTCCCTGTATGTTCTCTCCCCACAAGTAAAGGCCATTAGGGTTGGCACAGTGGCAGCTATTATGCCACCAGCCAGATTTGAACTGATTTGCACAGTGATTTATTGTGACATCGTTATCCTGATTCCAAGTAGAAAATATCATGTTGTTGACTGGTTGTAGTTCCTCTGTGAAACAGTCATCTACAAAGTTGATTATAACCCAGTTAAACAAGATTTACATTTAAAAAGCACAACTTACTTTAAATTTAGGAGTTTGTGAAAAATAAAATTATGATAATTCACATAAAAGTTACCTACAAAATGTAGTCATCGATAATAATTTGCATACCATCAGATGATAGTAAAATAGACACATGTAACAATATTTAAAAAAGCTTTGAGACACTTTTGAGTGAACGAAAACAATCTCTCACCAACATCTCCCGAGAAGCCCGACAACGTGACGGTGTATTTGGTTGATTCGTCTCCTACGTTGAAACTGCTGTACTTGACGTAACGTGTCTGGTTGTCAAAGTCCACCATGTCCATCCTCATCTCATACGTCCCCTGACTCAGCAGGTGGTGTAGTTTGTCATTGCCTGGCAATACAAATATATATAACACAGAAATGCCTGAGTGCAACGACAATTAAAGCAGTTAGACGTTTTACAGGAGGTTAACGTGCCGTCAAGGTCAATATAGACCATAATAAGATATATATAGGAATCTCATATCAATATTTAATTAAGTTTTAAAAAAAATATTGTAATAATGATCACCCCCTGCTCAAATTATTTCAAATAGACTTTGAATTAAACCTATAATTCTGGCAAAAAGATGGCTAGTTTACATGTTTTATATTATATATGCTTTACAGATGAGATCATCTGATATCGTATTACAGATGACTTAGTTGTATATGGTTCATGACTTAGTTGTATATGGTTCATGACTTAGTTGTATATGGTTCATGACTTAGTTGTATATGGTTCATGACGTAGTTGTATATGGTTCATGACGTAGTTGTATATGGTTCATGACGTAGTTGTATATGGTTCTTAAAGAATAAAACTATCAGCGTTTAAACTGAGAGATATCACTTATTTATCATGATGAATACCATGTAATACAGAAAAAATTATAAAGAGAAAATTTAACAAAAGAAAATGCTCCTCCATTAATAAATAATTCTAAATTTTTTAAACAGAAAAATCATTTTCTCCCTCGATACCTATAACGATTGAGCTAAATTTAAAGAGAATTAAAGCATTTTAATTCATTTGATTTATTTTGTCACTTAAAAAGTATAAAACAGGCCCATGAAAATGTTTGAGGCATTGTGTATTGCGTATAGTTTTTATTTAATTCTGAGTGAATCTGTAGATATTCAACAGATTTTTTTTAGAAGCATCAAAAATAATAATAAAAGAACGAAAGAAAAAATTGCGGAAGAAAGGGAGATAGAATGTGTCTGCGTATACACCCCACAAATACACGTTGTAAAATCAACACACCGCACATACTAGTACACGTTTCAAGATCAACACATTTGAAGAATTGTTTCTTCAAATAAAAATAATTAAATTAAATGATAACATATTTATCAGTTTGAAAAGGAAACACAAACTTTAACAGTGAATCGAATGGGGCAGCATGATGCCTATAAGCTGTTTAGGAAAAATAGAACTCATAGGGAATAACAGGAACGTGCAAAGGATAAACGATCGGTTTTCTTTGAATTTGACAATTTCATTAAAACCTATTGAAACAAAGCATATGTATATGCATATATTTGTATGTAGATCTATAACTAATATCACTTATTCATCAGTCTTTAAACTGAAATTGTACACGCTGCCAAATGGAAAAAATATAAAAGCATATTATTTAATTTATTGAGAGAGAATAAACATTGTTGATTATTGTATAATTAAGTTTTTAGATAAAATAATTTTTTTTTATCTACTGGAAAATGACATGGATGTTTTTTTTTTCTACATAGCTTTATAAGGCGATTTGGTCTTACTGACGGTATCAGTAAGGGAGGTAAGCCGCGTATGTCGATGTTCCTTTTCCCAATTTAGTAATTTTGATCGATTTTAGCGCTGATATTTTGCATAAAATATATAAAAACAAAACAAAACAACGCCAATCTTATTAAATATTAAATCTAAAGAAATCATTCCCATATAAAACACGATATGGTCTGGGTATCGTTTCATATGACCTTTCAATTTACAACTCATGTTCCCCTTGCCTCAAAGATGCATCATACTAAATATGTAAAGATTTGGCCAATTAGGTTCTAAGGGTCGAGTAAACTATTAATTAATGTTCAATTATTAACAAAGGACGACTGACGAAAAGCAATAGCAAAAAGCCTTAGCAACTCATATGATTTAATAAATTCAAATTTTCATTATATAAAACTATATTTTAAATATTTCCGTGAGATATCATAATGCATTGACCATCAATTCAACAATCAAAATACAGCTCTTTAAAATGTGACTATTTAATTGAAAGAGCTGTATTTTTATTGTTGAAATGAAGGTCAATGCATAATTATTTCTCATTATAATATCATAAAATTAATATTTCAGTTTGGGCTCACTCTGCGCTTTCACAGAGTTTTCAATTTTTAGTTACACACCAGCCAAATAATATTACATACGTTGGTCCAATCTATTCTGTAAACCAGTAAGGCTTTAATAAGACAGTGGTTAGAAACATAGATGAAATATACCTAAACATACCTAGCCAAAGCATAAGACATACATACCTATCCAAAACATGACATACATACCTAGCCAAAACTTAAGACATGCATACCTAGCCAAAACATGACATACATACCTAGCCAAAGCATAAGACATGCATACCTAGCCAAAACATGACATACATACCTAGCCAAAGCATAAGACATACATACCTAGCCAAAACTCAGAGCTCAGATTTCCAAATCCGTTCTTGTAATCTGTCCAAGTTCGGTAGAAATCCTCCGAACCATCTTGACGACGTTGGAACACCTTAAATAAACGTGTCACAGAAAAGTAACTATTTGTTCTATATGTTAATGTAACTTGTAAACTTTGTTTTATTTCCTTTTTTTTAAATAAGTTGTTTACGTGTAATAAATAAACATGAGATATTACAACTAAGTTTTTTGTTCTTTATGTAATAAAAATACGTGTTACATGTAGTATAACGGGAAAAAAAATCTTTAAAATTTGTCATTACTGTCCATCCTCCACCATCTTTGTCCATGTCACAGAAAACTGTCACGTGACCTAGGTATGGTAGACGTACTCTGTACAGTCCACTAGGCAGGCCACAGTTAATGTTGTGAAGTGATGTACAATCAATGGGACTTGCATTATCTAATAAAGTGCAGTTTATATTAGCTTTAAAGATCAATTGCTTACTCTTTTGATATATCATAAAACCAACACGTTCAGTGATTGAAAGACTGGTATAACAATGAGTATATTACTAGATGATATCCCGCGCAATCGCGGGTATTAACACATAAATATGATACAATGTTAATAATAATTTTTGTTCATTGTTGTATATGTGTATATATCGTGTCTGATTTTTTAACCCTTTCTTTAGAATAAAAATAAAAACACTTAACTGCATGGCTGGATATTTAGAAGAGCGGACAGGGATGAAAAATCTAAACTGAAATTGATGTTATATACGTGGCCTTAATTCTTTTTGTTGCATGATTAAAAAGACTTTTTAAAGTTTTTATTTCAAACCAGTGAGTAGGTATTTAGTGCGTCGTATCTTTACATTTTGTTCTTTAGTTAACATAACTTTATAAATTTTATCCCTGTTCCAAATAAACATTTCAGATAAAAGATGTTTTTAAAAAAAATTACCTTTCATTCTTAAATCAACTTCCCCGTTTTATGCATAACAAATCTGTTCATTGTTTACAAATTAATGTCCAAGGTTTACTACCAATCTTTCATATATAAAAATGTATGAATTTAAAAAAACTCGCTATTGTAGACATATTTATTTGCATGTCGTCAGTAACTCGTCCCTAAACTTTCCGCTATGACGTTAATTAGTCAACCCGCGTTCTTGGGGCACATCGTTCTCACGGTTCTGAAACGGTTTTTTTCCATCACAACTAAATTCGCTTTTAATATTTCCATTTTATTTATTAACATATTTGTATTAACCACAGATTCCGATACAAGGTATCTCCCCGCAATGCATGATAAACTTATCCTACACTTTTCGCCATGACGTTAATGTGTCAACCTGCGTCCTTGGTTACACCGTTCTGGAAAGTTCTATCCCATTCTCTCACCAGAGGTCGCGCTTCGCAGGCGTTCCATCCATCAAAACTAAAATTGCGCATTCAATAAACAAATTGGCTCATTTTATTTGTTCAACATTTGACAAATCTTAACTTCTGTGTATACTTTAAATCAGTTGCCAAGAAATATATTAGTTCTTTACATAATCATTTAATTTCATTTGCAAGAATATATTAATTTTTATGCAAACTAGCGCAGACTTGGATCTGCCAAAGCCTGTCAATCACCTTACTCTCATTTTTGCTTTTTGGGCTTGTTTATTGAGAACGAAAGTAGGTTTTCGATTAATTTCAAAATAATTACTAATCAGTTAAAATTCAATTCTAGCTTACAGACATCATACAAATGTTGAGATCCCAAAGATGTAAGCAGTTACTCTGTTGCAGGCATATTATAGCTTATTTGCAAAATGTCTTAAATTATCAGTATACATAGGCGTCGGAAGCAAATTGAAAGTGGGGGGGGGGGGGGGCTAGACTAATCCTCAGAAATATTGAGAAATAAGTAATTCCCCAAATCATTGAAATCCTATTCCGGGGGGGGGGGGGGGGGGGGGGGGGGGGAGTATACCTACTATACTTTCAAAAGAAAAAAAAATTACTTACCCAATTTTTTTTTTCAAAATCATGAAATTCCTAATCCGGGGGGGGGGGGGGGGGGGGGGGGGCTGGTATGCTTCTGAATCCAACTTCTCAATCTTTCAAGGTAAATTTAGGAACAATAATCTTTCCTACCAGAAAAGATAGAGGGGGCTGAACCCTCTATCATGCTATGTTTCTAATGGTTAGGTATAACTTTGCAAAAAAAGTGTAGGGGGGGGGGGGCTAAGACCTCCCTAGCCCCCCCCCCCCGGTTCCGACGCCTATGGTATATATTTGTTTCGTTAGGAAGGTGTGAACTTTTGATAAATATGTCGTTATTCAACAATTGATTACACAGAAAACGTAAATTGGTATTATGAAATGTGTATGATAATCAAAGTATTTACAATACCGATCAAACCAACCTAACACAATTGTGAATCCCTACTTAACCCTAAGTTTACTTTATGGGTTTACTTGGGGTTTATTCCGGGTTTACTTACTAAAAATTTGTGTCCAGTTGAGGTTAACTTTGAGTGCACTCGGGGTTTACTTTAGGTTTTCTTGGAGTTTGCTTTTGGGGTACTTTTTAAACATTGAAATGTAAAGCAGACCCATCTTTCATGTAATTATTTTACTGCCTGTAAATCCCACCCCTTGTATATTCCAAATACACATGTAACGTCTACTTTAGGGGTCTACTTCTGATCGGGATTTATTTTGGGTTTATTCTAGTTGCACTCTAGTAGAACCCGGAAGTAAACCAAGGGCCTAGCATTTTTATTTGGCCTGATCTGATCGGATACTGTATATGTTAGTAAGTCAATATGAGTATAATATTGAGTTTAAAAAGAGGTTTTGTTTCTTGTATTACATTTGATACATTATGTCTGTCAAATGTTACATATACACTATTTTTTAAGAGCAAAAACTGTAAAAGGATGCTTGGAATGCCGACTCCAGTGAGGTTGTTTCTGTGATTATATGAATCAAATAGAGGATCTAATACACTTACCAAGTAAACCAACAACAATCTGTTTAATATTGTTTTAATAAATATATGTATTGAATGAACTTAATAAGTGCGCAGTAATGTAATGAAAGACATGTAGTAAACTGACCACGAATACAATGGACTTTTTTACTGGAGAGCGTCACACACAGATCGTCAGTAGAGCATGACATGCATTCATCTGGAACATGGTCATTCTACAAGAGAATCACGGTAGTTGATATTAGGGAAAAGGGATAGACAGGGACCTTGTTAAGATAAACGGGTTATCTGAAGCTTTCCCTAATATTTCCTCTATCCAATGAAAAGTGATCAGAACGCTCGCAAACACTTGCTATGCAACACACGCCCAAATTGAACATCATATGCTGAAATTGATTGCGATTTGTTTTATAGTGTGATTTTTCGCGATACCATGATCATATATCACATTTGAAATTTGTACTATTTAAAAATTAAAACTGTCAACATCGAAGAACACTGTACATTAGGCATACTATTTGTTACAATGACATAATCATTATGCAACATGGTATTGCATTAAATCTCATTTCCGACTCGAAATTTGAGACATATATAGATAAAAACAACATTTTGCATATCAGAGCAAATAATTCTATATAAATGTTATTTGTGCATCATGTAAGGCACATTTTAAATTAAGGAGAGACAAATAGAGAGAGGAAGAAAGAGAGAGAACTTACCTGATCAAGGGAGAAAAATATAAAGACAGAACTTACCTGATCGAGTTCAATTCGAACATAATCAAGTTTGGGTTCCGTTTCGTTGATGGCCGACACGAGTTCCCAAAGTAGTTCCTGTTTCTGGTAGTTGACTCCTCGACATAGCTTGGGTCTGTGTCTACATTCCCGGACACACTGCTGTTGTCCAATCATCCCCACCACCCGTACCACGGGACCACGATACCTCTCACCAGGAACAACCGCAGATGTCGCTCCTTCGGTTAATGATACCAAACAAAGCTGTACTGTTGTAAATGCCACTGCATTCATAGTATTACTAACCAAAAAGCCAACCATGCTGTTTTATTCTAAAACTAAATGTAAACAAATAGACTATACTTCTGTTTTCTTTGCTCTGCTTAGATATTACATATACTAGTTATAGTGCAGTGCGTTATCTAATAACTTGCGAAAAAATTGATTTTCCTCATTGCTTTTGTAGAAATTAATTAAATATAGTAGGGAGTTCTCCAGAACAACTGTCGTTAAAGGTTTGGGAATATTAGATCAGGAAGCACACGACCAGAAATCCTCTTTAAGGAATGATCAACGTCGCCAACAGGATGTGATACTTTATTCATGTTCTTCTGTTTCACGTTCTGTTTTCATAATATTTGAAGCCACTCTCTCTTTAATCTGTTTTTTTCTTGTTTTTATCAAATATTCTCATAAGAAATCATGCAAAGACCGAAATTTGCAAATGTTTTCAAGGATCGGAGTATTCACATCAATTCATGGCTTATTACCTACTATAGAAAACTCTCGTTTGTGAAAGTTATGTAATCAATGAAGTTTAATCGATATTAACAAAAGACTATCAGAACCCCATGCACACAATATATTACTATATGTGAAATTCCCAAAGTGTAGCCTGTTTGAATTTATGGTAAATTTCAATGTAACTATGACCTGAGGCTAACTTATTAGAAAGCGTGTTCTTTCGAGTTAATCCGATGAATTGTTATTTACGTTTTAGAAAAGTACCAGCAAACTATCTATTTGGATTGGTAGACGATGGAAAAATCTTGCAGTTTGACCAGAAAAATCATTTTTCTTTTTCTTTTAATTTCATGTATCCCCCAAAGCAGGGGTAAGGCTCTTCAAATTTAGAGGTTGTTTGTTCTAATGTTACACCTGTTTAACACACTAACCCCATTTGGAAAGTGTAAATAATTATTAGTGTTCATGCCTGAATACAAAAGAGCTACACAGACTTTGTTTCAATGGACCATCGACGATGAAACTAAGAATTATGTGATATTGATAATTAAAGAAAAACATCTCTGTAAGATAAGTCAATCAATATGAAAAGGTGTAGTATTTGTCACCGTAGAGCAGGGTCATCGACAAACAGCACTTGGTTGCCTGAAGCTAACTACAATAACGAGTGCGGGAGTAATTCACCTCCCCAAAGATTTGAACTGAAATTGTACATAAATGATAATTACATTTGCATTTCTTACCTGAGCACAAACATGGTAGTTATGTTTGAACAGTGCGACATTTATGTCCGGACATGACAGAGTCCGGGCTTTTCCCTACCCTTTCCGTTGGACATAGCTTACTTTTGTTTATTGTAACGGTATTTTAAAATTATATTATTCTTCTGTTTTAATTATTACGTAAGTTATTTATCATTGCTCTCCGCGAGCAATGTCATTACGTAATTGACCCCGTTTAGAAAGATTGCTCCTCGCAAGCAATGCATATTATGTATATATAAGACGGGTACAAATTACGGGGGGACTTACTATTTTTCTATTGCGGGAGATACATGTGCAGTTCAGCCAGTGATGTTTTGATATTTTATTTGTGAAACTTTGGATTTTTATCGTAATGTGAATAAACTGTAAATAATTCTACTTTGTGTTTCTATTAAACTAAAGCGTATGCTTTAGAGGTTGGAGCATTATCATCTCAAGGAATTAGTTAAAATGTGAGTTAATTACCTGTGGATTTCATAGTATAGAGCCGTTTACCGCTCGACGGCGCTACAACTGGTGGCAGCGGTGGGATCATTATACTTTTTACGGGTTACGGATATTAATTGTGAACTTTTGTGAACTATTCTATGCTGGATATTAACATTTTGTGACAATGGAATTAAATCCGGGAAATTCTGTGCAGAGACAGCGGTTTGTTAATGTGATTGATTTTGATGAAAATGGACATCGTGTGGTTGTGGGACAAATGGACCTATTTGCTCACAAAGAGTGTCCAAGTTGTTATTTAATGTTTAACCGTAAGGACAATTTCAACTGCGCCAAGCGAGGAAATAAAGATATTTTCTTCTACCGGTGCCCGTGCTGCAAATGCAGAGTGAAAGCATTTCCGGAGGAAATCGTAAACTATTAATTATCAAACTGGATCCGTTTGTGACATTTGTGTTTTTAGTGCATTGTGCTCTTTTTCTAAAGATATTTCAAGGTGGTGACCGCACTATATATTCTCCAGCTAAGATGGATTTCACGAATAGTACGCCTACTAATGTACCACAAACTACGCCAAGACCAAGAACTTCTGTAAGACGGAATCTGATACAGGATTTTGAAAATGAATTACCGACTCCTGTTGTCACCAATTCGCCCCCTGTTCAGGAGATATTTGCGAACAGAGAGAACTGCACTGAGGTGGAGCATGAGAGTTCATGGTATTCAGGACTTATGTATTGGACATGTGGAATATCTGCATTAGTAATGACTGTGTTAAGCGTGTTTCGTTATTCTCCGCAAAAACTGTTGTTACATTTGACTCATGAAGCGCTAGGAAATATATCGATAATATTTTTGGGCATAATTGTGTGTGCAATTTTGTGGAAATTGTATCAGTCTACAAAGAGAAGGACTGCCCGGATACCTAATATGATGCGAAATACTTTAACTGGAAGAACTTCAGATCAGGATACCGCGAGTTATAATGAGGAGGTTGGATTGCCAGGATCAGGATTAAACCTTCACGTCAAGCGCACGTTTAAAGGAGAAGGAACAGAAGTGTGGAGTGAATTTGTGCGATATTTTGAGAATGTTGCGACATTAAATAACTGGTCTATTGATATGAGGCGCAGAGTTCTCATCACTACTTTCCGTGGACAAGCGGAAGCGTTCGCATACGGATTACCGGACAGTATTTTACAGGATTATAACCAGCTAAAACTGCAGATGGACACTAGATTCGGACATACTGCGATGAAAGAGAGTTACATAGTTGAGGCAAAAATGCGAAGGAAGCTGCCTACAGAATCGTTCAGGGATTTTGCCCAAGCTATTGCTGACTTATATAGAAGAGCTCATCCCGGAAATCGCGACTATGTGGAAGAAGCTAGCCTTAAAACTTTTATGGACAACTGTAATGCTGATAACGATTTCCGGTTGGCTGTAAAGCGCACTAGACCAAAGAGCTTACAGGAAGCGGTGACTGCGGCGATGCAGGAGGAGTGCATTCGAATGACGGAGAATAGGAATTTAAGAAGCAAGGAAAACAACCCTATTAGACCAGTTTACGGAGTTAGTGAATTCCCCAGGAATGCCGAAGTTCCAGTTACTAAGAAACCATACCGCGCGGAGTCAGAAGAAAAGAGAAGGATAGCGAAAAAGTGCTACGGATGTAATTCTGTTATGCATTTGTACAAAGACTGTCCAAAGCGGAAAATCACTAATGAGAAATCTTTAAATGTAAGGGTGTCGAGGCAGTAGGCCATGTGTCGGCACAGCATTTAGTGAAGCGGCCTAGTACAGGAGAATTACAACATCGTGATGATAGCAGTGAAGAAATATCTGCAGTGTCAACGCAAACAGATGTTGAAAATTTGCACTTGAATTATGATTCTAACGATGAAAAATGTCAAATTATTGAAATCAGAGGAAAGCCAGGAATGAGGTTAGATGGTTTAGTGGAAGGCACATCGTTAGAGTGGAGATTTGACACGGGTGCAATGAACACGTTCATAACAGAAGATGTTTATAGGAGCATTCTTCCAGAACATAGACCTGTGCTGGAGCGCGCTAAAAAGCAATTTACTACAGCCGACGGAAGAAAACTTAAAGTCATTGGAACTGCAAAAATGTTGTTATCCTTTCCAGAATTTCAAGTAATATTTCGTGTGTTTGTGGCAGACGTAAAATCAAATTTACTTGGCCAAGATTTTATTAGCAAATTTCACTGTCAATGGGATTATTGTTTTAATGTGTGCCACCTTAAAGCAGATGCTGATGGAGTATTGCGGGGATATTCTATTGTTAGCGTGGAGGATAATGTCGTACCAGCGCATCATGAGAGTGTTTTAAAAGCTACATTTAACAGTAGTGTAGATACTAGTGATGGGATTTTGTTACCTCTAAAAACATTTGTTCTTAACCATGGATTAGCGGTTGCACGAGAAGTAGTGAAATCTACATGTGGTGAAAATCATATATATGTGCGTGTATTTAATCCATGTGATCGTGACGTGTATGTACAGAAACGTACTGAGATAGCAGTGTTTGATCCTGTGGAAAATGTATCAACTGTGGAGATTCCGGAAGTATATAGCGTAATGTCAGGAGGCGCCGATATACCAGAGCATCTTGAGCAAATTTATAAGGAAGCATGTGAAAATTTAACTGAAGAGCAAGCGGCAAAGTTTAAAGACTTTCTCTTAGCTCGTGTGGATGCATTTGCGGATCCAAACAAACTAGTGGAGCGTGCAACGATTGGTGAGCATCGTATTAAGCTGAAGGAGGAGATACCTTTTAAGGAAGCAGTCCGCCGAGTTCCTATTTTTAAGAGGGAGATAATGGACAAGGAGATCAAGAAGTTAGAGGAACAAGGATTAATTGAGAAATCCAACAGTCCCTGGTCAGCTCCTATCGTATTGGTGCAGAAAAAGGACAAAAGCTGGAGGCTTTGTGTTGATTATCGGAAATTAAATGCGAATACCATCAAAGATGCATATCCGATACCTCGGATGGCAGATGATCTCGATGCCCTCTCTGGATCAACATGGTTTTCGTCATTAGATCTCAATATGGCATACCATCAAATTCCTATGAGTGAGAAGGATAAAGAGAAAACAGCGTTTGCTACACCACGTGGTGGACTTTACCATTATACAGTAATGCCGTTCGGATTATGTAACGCACCAGCGACATTTCAAAGAGTGATAGAACATGCTTTGAACGGATTACAATGGAATATAACAGTGCTATATTTGGATGACATTATTGTGTACAGCCGTACTTTTGATGAACACTTAGAAAATCTTAGTTTAGTATTAGATAGATTACAGAGTGTAAACCTGAAACTTAAAGCAAAGAAATGCACTTTTTTCCGGCGAGAAGTAAGTTTTCTTGGACACATCGTTTCAAAGGAGGGTATTAAAACGGATCCTTCAAAAATTGAAGCTGTTAAGAATTGGAGAACGCCGGATAATGTGACAAAGCTTAGAAGTTTTCTGGGACTAGCAGCCTACTACCGGAGATTCATAAAAGACTTTGCTAAAATAGCAAAATGTCTACATATCCTTACTGGGAAAAATCAAGAATGGAATTGGACGCATGAATGTGATGCAGCATTTGAAACTTTGAAACAGAAATTAATATCTGCACCTATTCTTGGATATCCCGATGTAACTGCTGGTGACTTCATGCTAGATACTGATGCTAGTAATGACGCTATAGGCGCTGTGCTATCGCAAATTCAAAATGGAAGAGAAGTTGTGATTTCTTACGGAAGCCGTGTGTTGAATAATTCTGAAAGAAATTATTGTGTAACTCGGAAAGAAATGCTGGCTGTTGTGTATTTCGTTCAACATTTTAAACACTACCTACTTGGGCGAGAGTTTTTGCTAAGAACAGACCATGGATCATTAGTATGGCTCCATAAATTCCGAGAACCGGATGGACAAATTGCGCGATGGCTTCAGAGACTTGGACCGTACATATTTAAGATTGAACACAGAGCCGGAAAACGACATGGAAATGCAGATGCATTGTCACGTGTTTCTTGTGAGGTGAACTGCAGACAGTGTAAACGTGAGAAAAATGAAGGAACTGAAAATCAGAAATATACACACGTTTCTGAACTAAGAAATACCAGTACATATAATTCAGCAGAAGTTGACAATCACGTGTTTAATATAAGTGCATTGTTTAACGACAGCATAGATTCAGAAAAAGTATCGGATTGTGCAATTATTTCTCCTCTTAAGAAGAATCGGACAAACAGACCAATGAGAGCGAAGATTCGAAAACAGCCGGACGAACCCCTAAACCGAGCAAATATTCGTGAGAAACAACAAAATGACCCTGGAATGCGTGTTATTTTACGTTGGATGGAAAAGAATGAAAAACCACCATTATCTACTGTGTCTGGTGAAAACTTTGAGTGCAAATTTTGGTATTCGAGATGGGATTTATTGTGTATTGATAAAGGTGTTTTGTGTATTCGCTGGATTTCAAACAATAGTGAAGAACTTAAGATATGCCTACCACGGAATCTGCGTCAAGTTGCGTTATGGCACCTTCACGACTCGAGAGTTGGAGGTCATATGGGCATCAAAAAGACTTTGGAAAAAGTTAAAAATTCCGATTATTATTGGCCTAGGATGCGTCAAACTGTTCACAACTATGTATTTGCGTGTGATGTGTGTGAAGAAAGGAAAAATCCGCCACTGAAAAAGAGATCACGTATGAAAACTTTCCTAAGTGGTGAAACATTTCAAAGAATAGCACTGGATTTAGCAGGACCATTCCCGAAGTCAGAAAATGGATATTCTTACATTCTTGTCGTGATGGATTATTTTACAAAATTTGCCGAGATATTTCCGCTTATGAACATTGAAGCTGAAACGGTAGCTAACGTTCTGTTTAAAGGATGGATAAAGCGATACGGATGTCCTGGATCTATTCATTCGGACCAAGGAAAACAATTCGAAAGTAGACTATTCCAGGAAATGTGTCGACTATTTCAAATTGACAAAACTCGAACTACACCATATCATCCCCAGTCAGACGGAATGGTAGAGAGGATGAATCGAACAATAAAGGACATGCTATCTAAATACATTAATGCAAACCAAACCGACTGGGATCGTTTTGTGGACGGAATTGTTCTTGCGTATAACACCACTCCGCATGAAACTACACGGATTTCGCCATATAGACTAGTTTTTGGGAAAGAGGCTAAACTACCAATAAATGTTCTAACTGAAAATGAGAACTTTACAACCTCTGAGAAAGAGGCAAACAAAGCAGTTTATGTGCGTGATTTAGAAGAAAAACTTTCCACAATTCATGAACAAGCAAGGGAAATTACAAAAGAAGCATCTCAAAGACAGAAAAATTATTTTGATCGAAATGTACGGGAAACTAACTATGAAGTTGGGGAATTAGTACGAAGAAGTCAGCCAAAAGTCGGTAAAGGAGAAAAATTAAAACTATCAAGGAAATGGACTGGACTGTGGATAATAATTAAAAGACTAAGTGATGTGCTTTTTCAAATTCAGCATTCAAAACAATCAAAACCGGTTATAGTTCACGCCGACAACATCAAACCGTACCGAGGAGAAAGACAGCAGCCCCAATATACAACTAGCGAGACAGCGGAACTAACGAGACCAGCTACTGGATCCGAATATACAACTGGCGAGACACCAGATGGTCAACGACGGCACGCGCCGGACTCTGGCCGGCGGCGTTTGAAGTTACCGCTAGCTCCAACCCCGAAAACAGACGACTCAGATGTTGACCAATCAGAACCAAGCTTAAAAGCAGAAGACTCAGATCTTGACCAATCAGAACCAAGTTTGAAAATGACCCGTAGGGGACGACCTGTAAGGAAGCCCATTCGGTACAGAGAATAGTCGTTATTAAATGTTGTGCGAGGATTGTGGAAAAACTTTTACATCATCTAGTAATTTTCATCAGCATCGTAGGGAGCAACACAGTGACAGTGTAAACAGCTTAAACTGTAGTTTTTGCCAAAGACTTTTTGTAAGGAAATTCAATTTAAAGAGACATTTAATATCAGTACATGGACTTCTTGGAGAACAGTTAAGTGAAGCAATGAGTTCTAAAAGGAAGATTGTTGACCGGGAGATGTTTATGCAAGCAAAGAAGCCAGTGTACGTACTTAGTGACTTCTACGAGAACATCTCATCAGATGAAGAAGAAACCTTGGACAAAACGAACACTGCTGAAGATGACCTCGAGCATCTCTCCATTAGTTCTTGCGAGTTCGCGGAGCTGAGTAGTGTGGACGAGGCGTTCGTCGAAGAAATCTTAGGTGAAGGCAACATTGATGAGCAGCAAGTGCATAATGAAGAAGACGGGGACAAACGAGTGCGTAACGAAACTGATGTGATTAGCGACAGTCCTAGCGACGATTACAGTGACGTAAGTGATGAAAGTAAAAAGACTGATGAAAACAACAACGTCACAATCCGAGAACGATCGACAATATGCCTAACATTAAACAAAACGGTGATACGCAAACCGGACTGTACTGAAGAAGAAATTAGAGACTCTAAAATCGTATATTCCAAAGACTTAAATCCAGAGGACATCGATTTCAGAGATGTGGTCAGTGAAATATTACGCGAAATTCCCAAACATTTCGAGCACGGCAACGTAAGAATTGTCAGAGGGGACATGTCTGTGTAATAGAACATTGGATAAACTGACTTGTATATATCATGAACTGTATATATGAACTGCGATGTACAATTTTGTTTAATGTTTATTTATTTATGTTTGTTGTGAGTTGAATTATCTGGCTGCATTTTACATATTTATGAGTTACCGATACCCTGCTTAATGTGTAAAGAGTAATATTTTGTATAATTATCCTAAGTTAGATATTGTTTAATTGCAGATTTAATTATTATTATTCTTCTGTTTTAATTATTACGTAAGTTATTTATCATTGCTCTCCGCGAGCAATGTCATTACGTAATTGACCCCGTTTAGAAAGATTGCTCCTCGCGAGCAATGCATATTATGTATATATAGGACGGGTACAAATTACGGGGGGACTTACTATTTTTCTATTGCGGGAGATACATGTGCAGTTCAGCCAGTGATGTTTTGATATTTTATTTGTGAAACTTTGGATTTTTATCGTAATGTGAATAAACTGTAAATAATTCTACTTTGTGTTTCTATTAAACTAAAGCGTATGCTTTAGAGGTTGATGCATTATCATCTCAAGGAATTAGTTAAAATGTGAGTTAATTACCTGTGGATTTCATAGTATAGAACATTATATATCTTGGTGGGACATTTTACTTTGACCCTATCATGTCAGCATGAATGTACACATTGCTCTAGTTTTCTTGTAATTGTCTCTCAAATATCAAAATTCCATGGGATTTTGGTGGAATTTTTCATCCCAACACAAACCCCACCAAAATCCCATGGGAGAAAAAGTACTGTGGGATAAATTGTCCCATGTTGGAGAAAATGCGACCATTGTTAAAAAATGGGATTAATTATCCCATATAGGACAAAAAATCCCACATAATAAAGACAATAGGATATATCCCATGATTTTTCATATAGGAT
Organism: Magallana gigas; assembly: GCF_902806645.1. Taxonomy (NCBI): domain Eukaryota; kingdom Metazoa; phylum Mollusca; class Bivalvia; order Ostreida; family Ostreidae; genus Magallana; species Magallana gigas. Next base: position 629,693 of record NW_022994848.1, on the reverse strand, counting down.
AAATTTTCCCATATATCACAGATATTTTTCTCATGATTTCTTATAATAAATTAGTTTCTTTTGTTATTTCACCTTAATTTGCACATAACATTAAACTCTGTCTCATAGTAATTGATTGGATCAACAACTGTACAGACATTTCGTGTTTTCATCTGATATTAATCTTTTACAGACATGTTAGAATGTATTGTGTTGATTTTCCAAAATACTGTAGGTGCATGTTGCTATAAAATGCAGATTCTAATCCTCAATAAATAGTTATTATTTGGTTCTTCATTTTTAATCCATCTAATTACATATGAATTAGACTTTCTTATTATCTATCTGTTAGGAACTAATAATTTCATTACATATTATATTATAGCTCTTTCTGGTAATTACCATAGGCGCTTCCCACCTAAAATCAGTGTATAAAAAATCCATCCCGAAAAGAGATGAAGATTTGGCACAATGATGTATAGATAGTGAGCGTCTAACAGGTGCAGTTCTTTACCTCAGCAGATAAGAATGACCATTGTAAATATTGCTGTGCAATACTAAGTAATGCAACGCTAAAAAAATACCTTATGCAGATTGTAAGCAACGAAATGTTTACCCAATTATGACGTTTTTTTTCATATCTAATGCTCATAAACATCTCATATTTCTCATGTAGTCATTTCTCAATGTTCCCAGTTTCCATCTTGGAGTGTAATAATTATGTTGAATTGAGAACCCGATTGTTAAATACACCCCCCCCCCCCTTTAAAAGAATTCGGACCACTAGGACAATCTTATTTCCTGTTTCATGGAGTCAGGTGAACAGAACAAGAACCACATCACCACATCGTCAATAACGGCGATTGTCTACGCCGCATTGTTACCCAATGTACGGATTTTTTTAATAAAAGAGAGTAAAATATAACCTTTGGAAAAAAAAGTTTTATCATGCAGAAATAACTGTATCAAGTTTTGTCGTTTAATTAAGTCATTATAGTGAGACTGTTTGGGGTTTTTTTTCAATGTGATTGTTGTTGCTTTGATACCTGTAAGAATGTAACAAGACTTCAAATTGTCGCTAAGTTTAATACATTTCACAATCGCTATTTCTATAGGTTGGGTGCACCGAGCTCAGCTTGAGCGACTTTCTGTACTTGTGTACATTACCTGCATGCGTGTAAGTAACAGTAGATCAAATAAGTGTATTTTAAAAATACATGCACATACATAGTACAGAAGATCAAAGGTGGCAATGTTGCAAACACCAACCCGTAAATTGCCAGACTGTCACCCTGATTAATATTCTTACCCCTCGGTGGTTCGTATTGTATATACATGTAATTATATCCCCGACTGTTTAAGACTTGTTACCTGTAATTAAATCCAAGATGCATGGTTCTAGGATAACACAAAAGTGAAATTTTTGTTAAAATTCAATTTACTGGTTACAATATTATTTCCCCATAAAGGAAATTATATATGAATTAATCGTTTACCAAATGTTTCATTTTTTGAACTCTCTCTCTCTCTCTCTCTCTCTCTCATTATTTGCTTAAGTACTGCTTTAAAGTATACCAGGAAAAAACGGTATCTACACTACCTACATGTATAGTGTGGTCAATTTTGATATAATGGATATATATGTGTAAAAACATCCTGAAAATTTTACTGCGGTCGCTTAAGTACTTTTCGAGATATTTGGGGAAAACCCGATTTCACACCTTCAGAACGATTTTTAATCAAGCCGATTTGGCGCGGGATGAACTGTGGCGTCACGGGGTCAACTAATATAATATGAGAAACAAGAATATCGTATGAAAACTGTTTGTTTTCTTGCATTGCTTTTCCGATATATGAACATTTCTTTTTAAATTTCCTTATCAACCCTGAATGACTAAATATACTGTTGTTTGAGTTTAAACCCATATTTTATCGAACAAAAATGCCGACATCGGAAACTTGTTAACGTTTGCTTCATGAATTTAGTCAAATATGTGACACATTTTGCATCACATGTGTATTCTATGTAGCAAATTGACAATCAATCAAGGCGCTATTGTTATAAGAAACCTATTTTTTAAAACATTTTACCATGTTTACGTATAAAAAATTGAATAATCATGGTGCCTCCCCCCTCCCACTTTTTGTGGGAGTATGTAAATATTAATTAAGGAAATTAAGAGTGAAATTGAAGTTACAGATACATGTATATACCACGCCAGCTCCCGCCCTCCCCCACGAAAAAGGATATTGAAGATTTTCAATTTCCCCTTTATTTACTTTTTTTTGGTTGCTTGTCAAGATTTTTTGGATGAGTCTGAGATGTAATTTCAGGCAGGTAGCATCGTTTTTTAATTGTGGGGGGGGGGGGGGGAGGGGGTGTCAAAAACGATGCTACCTGCCCGAAATTACATCAATATTGCCCGATTATTCATTTTAGTATTGATTTCGGACTAATAACAATCAAAATGGCATGCACATTTTAACAAACAATCGAGGGATTATTAACGGATTAAGGCGAAAGTCCAAGATGGCCGCATGATGAAGTTTGTCTCGTAACTTCTTTGAAAATACGATAGTGGAATTTTATTTTACACTTATTTACATCCTTTGCCAAGATATGTTAAAGTTACTTTCATTTTAATAATGATTCAGTGTCAGTATAACAATTTAATTAAGTTATTTGGAGTTAAATTGCTGACTTTAGCGCTCGAAAGAAAGGTGTTCTTTATTGGACAAGAAATTAAGACCAGGGACGTACTTACTTCCGAAATTATTACTTGATTGCATTTTTTAAACAAGGTTTAAATTGCTGAATTGTGAGTTTTGTCATTTTTTTAATGATAAGATAAGTAACAATTAAGGCATATTTTGAACATTAGTTTCTTTTTGATAGTCTTATGCATGATTCTTTGACCACTGATTGACAATGACAATGACAATGACAATTTCTTTATTCTCTGAACTGCATAAATTACAGTGTTGAGAAAAATCACAAAAAAATTTTGAACAATAATACATATAGTACATACATTGCATGCATTGGAGTGACAATACAAAAGTGAAAAAAAAAATGAAAAAGGGAAAAAAGTATGATAAACAATTAACCTAGAGAGCTAACTCTCTCAATTATAACTTTAATGAATTTACACAGATTAATCAACAATTTTTTATTACTAGTATTAAAGAGTTGTTGAAATTTGTAAACATTTGGTTGTGTGTAGAAGTATGAAGGTATGTATAAAAATCTCTTATCTTTAATTGTTACATCTGTACAATGAAATAAATAATGAAATTCATCTCCTATCTCAATACAGTTACATATGGTACATATACGGTTTTCACGAGGTATATCATACCATCTACCTTGTTCTATAGGACTATACCCGTGTATTAGCTAATGAATGCTTATTTTACACAGTCTAATTTAATTTTTGTTTTTGCTGTTAATAATTGAGTAGCTAATTATACACAAATCAATATACCAATTTTGAGGTGTGAAACCTCCTCTTTGTTCACCAGACTCGTGTACCATGTGTATATATACCCCAGACACACACGTGTCTGGAGAAGTAGCTTCGTTAGTTTATCTGTGCCATCGTCTCGGGTCATTCGTGTGTGAATGGAGATTATGTAATCAACATCAATAATTAAGAAAAATTCTCTGGTTTTTTTCGCCTGTTAGTAAAATTTTATTTTATATACATTGTCAATGTAGTCTTCATGTACATGTACATGTACCATACCATTATTTCAATATTGCTATTATTTAAATGTAATAACCTATGCCATAAGATGTATGTCTTGTGCAAATAAAGAATATAACAACTGAATAATGAACATCAATCTGCCCATGCAAGCGTTTAAGATATCGTAATCATCGGTACAAGAAGGCGGCGAGAATAGCCAAAATCCGTTAAAAAGAAACTTGATTGTAACATAATAATTACGGATACAAATTTCTAAATCTACGATACTAAAAATAACTAGATACGTCAAAACATCAGAGCTATATCAATTTTTTTAATTCTTGACTGCAAAATCGAATTTATTTTGTAAAGCTTTTTAAAGTAATTCCCTTCCTGTTGATTTCGTAACCTCTCTTCCGCATGTTGAATAAGCAAATTAATAAAATAAAGTTAAATATGTCGCCTTAATGATAGTTATATTATTTAAGTAGAACAAATAACTTTCAATAATATCAAACTGCTAGCATTCATACCGAAATACTCCATTTCATAGAGCTTTATTTGTGATGCTGAATTAGAAAATATATTATTCACCACTTCCTATATATTTGCTTTGTATATCTGTTTATATTTTGAATTCATGTCAATTTGTATGTACATGTATATCGAGAAGGTCATTTTGTACACAGCACACAAGTCAGTGGAATTTGTCTAGATTTTTGTTTTCTCACAACTTGCTTAGCTTGTAATTAATTTTGCTCTCAATTATAAACTTGTATTAATTATGAAGAAATTTTGGAGAAAAATCATTGTGCGAGCGTGATTTGATCCCATGCTAGTACAATAGTGCTTCTTACACCACCCTCCTCGGAGCCACTGCGCCATTCCCGCTATAAATGTGTGACCTTTTATTTTAAATATAAGGTAAGGCTATCTTGTTAAAAAGGAAATAAACTGAAATTCAATAAAAATGAAGCTAATTTTTTCTTTGGAATAATATATTCTAAAAAATATAGAGTATTTCACCCCTGTTATGGTTCTTTATTCAAGATTTGAAAAATTACTCTTGATGTTTTATAGTACTACCAGGGACATTTATGTATATATATATATCACCGGTGCTATGGACATGGAATGCACCGATCCAGCTTTTTTTTTCCTTGGGGAGGGGGATTGGGTTGGGTTCGGAGTGACATTTTAGTTTGCCAGGGAGTCAGAGGCATATTTTCGATATTTCTTCATGTAAATTTAAATTTTCATGGGTCAATGATACGCGTTTTGTCACTGCCGGTTTAGAGTTACTTTTGATACTCAGCTTAGTATAGGTTTGAAATTCATGATCATTTATACGTTCTAATTAGAAACCAATGATATTTTTTTTTTCATTATAGCCAAAGCACTTGTTCATGTCTTGAAAATGATTCTCAATATCACGCATGTATTGCATTTAACTTGGATTTAAACGAAATAATTTATTTGAATGAACAGCCTAAGTTTGTCGCATCCCGTTTAATACATGTTAAGAAGCCCGATAATTAACAGTGTTTTAAAACTTACGCACACTTGTATTGATTGGCAAAATGTGAATATAATAATCTTCGTTTCGGGATGGCATTAATTGTAACGGGATTAGCAAAACCAGGGACGTTGGTGTCTCAGTGGCAAAACAACTACCATTTACTTAAAATGATATATGTCAGTAAGTACATGTTTGTTCTTAATTATTTTCTTCATCCAATTTTAGCCCTGAGCGAATTCACCTATGTCACGTGTTTCTGTTCAATCTGGTATCTGCTCGCACGTGTCTTACACGTGTATATCTCCATTCTTTGTAGAACAATAGGGTGCTTATTAATATACACCAACTGACACCTGTAGATACTGCCATGTAAATTGGTAGATGCTTTAGGACAATAGGATAGTGATTAGGTATACACAGAATATGTGTCCTTGGTCAGTATCTATGAGGAATTCAAAATGAACACAATTAACAAAGACTTATGATGCTACATATAAAGCTTATTTGTAATTGACATCAACACAATATTTAAAAGTTATTAAAAAGATATTATAAATGAAATAAATGTGCAAGTAATAAAATGTTGAAAAAGTAGATTATAATATATAGTCAATGTAATACAAATCTTTGAGTTCACAAAACTATATGCATAGATCTATATTGATAAAGTTTTGTTACTATACTTGTATTGTTTTCATTTTAAGGAAATATTTATAAGTACTAACATGAACAGAACCATATTTCAATTTTGTCATTAGTATAATTGGCAACATTTTAAAAATATTATAAAGTCTGGCATCATGTCTTTTATAGACTGTGCACTATTGCATTCTCTCATTTGGAGGGGGGGGGGGGGGTGTGAAGACTTTTGTCAGGAACCGTTTCTATTGTTATAGTCAAATTATTCTACTACTCCTATTACAAGGTAAACTCATATGTCAACTTATATTCTTCAAATAATGTCTTTCTGCAAAGCATATTTTTACCAAAAATTATATATACCATATGATGATTGTTAAACCTTGAATAACTTAATTGAATGAGCTGAATGAGTAAAATAGTCTTACTAAACTAGATCAAATTTATACAAGTCCGTTGAATAATTTAAGTTATATGTAAGTAAGTAAATCATTTATTATTGTGACATGTGTATCTTTTACAACTGAGTAGTATACAATTACACAAATCAAACACCTGCCCATTTGACCTATGATAAGTCACTGTTAACACTAAGTTATGATTTTATGCATGGGCAAGAACTTAATTTGTCTTAATTAAAATGCAGAATGAATAAAATTTGCAGCTTGTCTTGGAAAATTACAAATGAGAGTTTGAATTTAGAAACTAGCGAAATTAGAGAGATTATTTGGTAAAATAACACTTTGATATAGTTTATTCTGGGATTGTAATCTAAGTTCATTTCAGAAGAAATTGGAATGTGTCCTCTACATGTATTTCGTCTACAGAGTTTTCATGTGCACTCAGTCTAGACAAGTTCACCCTGAAATTGTGCAGTCTCTATTTTCAGGGGTAGTACCCCACACCGAAACTGTGCCATTGTTGATCTAGCTAACAATATGTTTAGGAATGTTCATCGAAATGTAATTTTCTAGGCAAAAATTTTCCTTTGATTGTTTGTATGTTCTTAATTTAGGAGTATTTAATGTAGATATCCATTTGCCATCTTAGTTCATGTTCTAACTGCTGTTTGCTGATAACATGAGTTAATATATACATGAAGTACATGGGGGGAATATTTTCATAGGCTGCCAGTATATCTACATCATCTAGAATAGACATTGTGCTTTTATGAATAGTCCTTGTCACACTACTACATGTACATTTTAATATGTGTATTGTCAAACAACAATATTCATGTACATGATATACCATATGACTGCCCAGAAAGACAACAACTTCAGTAAATAATGAGTAACATAAATACAAAGCTTTTAGTTACTAAAACATCTTGTCAATGAAAAGAAGAAGTCGATCAGAAATAATTAAGTACTACATATAGGTAGCTGCAAGTTAAAAATCAGAATTAATCCTTTAAAACCTATGGCCAAAAATTTTCAGAGAGACAGAGAGAAAGAAAACATACCCGGTATATATAATAATTTTCAAAATTAACTTTGAAACAAACCAAAATCATTCATTAGGAGAGAGAGAGACAGAGAGTTGTTGAACATTAGAGTTCACTGGTTAAAAATACATGTGTGTATTCAGAGCTTTATTTAAGCTCATTGAGAAGAGTATTAGGAAAAAATTAATATGTAACATAACTATATTGAATAAACATTTCAGTGTTTATACATGTAGTATAACCTCACATTTTCCATAAAAGTACCACTGAGACCAACATAATACAACTGCATAATAAATAAAATTAATGTTATTTAAGAAATTAATGGGTTCTAGCTCCTGATCCGCCATTCAGTAAATACTAAGTATTTTAAAACAATCTTGACTAATAAATGTCAATCATATAATAATGATTCCAACATAAGTCAGATGAGCAAATCTAATGTTTTGAGGCTGTATGAGCTATAATTTTTGAGAACCTTAAATTTACAATGTATCACTATGATGGGACCCAGTTCATTTAAGAGGCATGGGACAATGACTTTTTCATAAGGAAAAGCATGGGTCAAAAACTTCCTTAGTATTAATTAAGTACCCGTGGGATGAACACTTTTTAAAAAATGAGTTACAGTTCTGGACTGCGTTTTACAAAAGAACTTACGATAAAGTTGTAAATATTTTCAGTCTCATGGAATGCTCTTTGAGTTACAAAATGCAAATAATTTACCCTTATTTTAATTTCTGTAATCATATTCTACAGCCATTAAATTAAAACGTTTATTAGATTTTGAAAAATAAGCATTTATTAATTTGGTCGTAAGTCATAAGTCCCTTTGTAAAACGCAGCCCTGAACTCAAGAGGAACAATTAATATCTTTAAACATATTTTATTTAAAAAAAAAATAATCATTTAGGAGGGAGTTACTCCCATTATTATCCAAAACTGTCTGACTTGTTCTCTTTAACTTACACTAAAATTCTATGAAAAGATGAAATTAGAAAGCTTATGCAATTCTGAGAAAAAATATGCATCATATTGCCAATTCCATTGAGGTCTAAGAAAAATATAGCCATTTAAGTGAACCTATCATTTCCCCACTCCTCTATTTAACACAGATTAATGGGGCTCTCCTTAAGTAAAATATATTAACTTACGGTAATCTTTTAGACACCAATTGTTGTTCAACCTCCTTGAATAAGAAACCTTACTCAGTACTACATACATCTACATAATATTACTATGATAAAAGCATCAAATCACTTAGAAATACTCTTACATGTATTACACTCCCCGTATTTTGATTGTCATAAAAAGCATTTATAGTTTGAAATATTTTACCTAATATCATGAAATTTGTGGCAATTTTCTTGGGTCATTTCTTACACATATTTGAAATAATCATTACTGATGCTAAGAAATTGCTCTTTTTTGGAAATTGGATGATTTGTAGCATTTTTATTCACAACTAGACATGCCATTCTGCATGTGTTTTTTGCTCATGAAAATGGAAGTTAACAATCATATTAAGTGAATATCTTATCTATTCTGGTTTCTAGTCTCCTTTTGATAAACCATATGCATGCTAAAACAGTAGGACCTGCAAGTATGATATGCCTACCTTTAATTTAAATAAAATTCAAACACACCAGGGTAGCTGGAGATGGATAAGAATTTCATGAAAAATGTTCAATTTTTACATGTATTTCTACATTTTTGACGGATATATACAACAAAAGGGTAAAAATATGTTGATACTTGTTCGTTTCAATAGTAGTACCATAAATATAGTAGCTATAGATGTTAATTGAAGGTCAAGTGTACCTTTACATATCATACATGTATACGTAATGAAAGAAGGGAGATGATTTTTTAACTAATGTAAAAACATCTTAAATATCACTTTTGCACAGGATACATACACTTGGGTTTTTAAGGTTGATCGATACTATGATAGCTACATTTGTTTACATGTAATTACTACATTTGAAAGAGACATATTCTTTTTAAAATGGGTTTATAATTAGTCAGGTTTCTTAATGTTATTTCATAAAACCAGAGAGCAACTTCACTGCAGATTTATAAATTTAATGATTAAATTGATAAAAACTGTTTTAAAAGTATTATTTTTTTCTTATCTCAGTAATTAACTTAAGCCTATAAATTGTCTTCAGGATAGGCAATTCCAACTTTCTGGGTAGGCCAAATTTTACTCAAGTGGTGGCGATTCTACACATGTAACCGAAGAGGGAGTATTTATAAACTCTCCTTCTGTATGTATATGAAAATAATTGATTACATTGTACCTTTTGTAATTAAGTCTCCCAAAAGAAGTTTGGAGACATTGTTTTTGAAAGTGGTTTCTTCTTTTTCTTCTTTCTTGCCTCTGAACTTGTCCATCGCGTTTCTCAGAGATGGCTGAACAGAGTTGTACACAAGTCTAGGATATGATAAGCACCCTGTTTTGAATTTTAAATTTATTGTTTTTAAATTGGGGTTGGGCAACCATAGTTTTGGGGGGTCAAATAGGGGTAGGGTCTAACATTGAATCCTTAGGGGAAAATTATACACTATATTGTAAATGGTTATAACTTGAAAACCGTTAAAGATATTGACATGGATTTTTCAGATGCTAAATATTTGAGTGTTAATTATGGTCAATACATGGTATATTATAGATATGATCTATGGGGACTATATATATTCCCCAACCCCCAGATTTGGGAAATTACTTAATATTTAAAAAACCGTGACTCCTCACCCCTAAACCATATATATTCTTGTTCCCTGTGTAATGGGGCATCATATGGTATATAGGTTATGACCATATGGGGATGGTTCCGTCTACCCCTGAAACAGGAAGTGCCCTAATTTAAATATCTCATTAAATTCCTATGAGATCCCCAACCCCAAACTACTTATATTCTTGTTCTTTGTGTTAAGGGGCATCAAATGGTATGTAGGTTATGGGCCCTGGGGGTTATCCTGACCCCCATTGAACAGGAAGTGCCCAAATATCTCGAAAACGGTTAAGAACCCCACCCCTAAACCAAATATATTCTTGTTCCTTGTGTCAAGGAGCATCAAATAGTATATAGGTCATGGGCCCCAAGGATGGTCATGACCCCCTCCCTCCCTTTGAACAGGAAGTGCTCAAATATCTTGAAAACAGTTGAGATCCCCGCCCATAAATCATATATATTCTTGTTTCTTGGGTCATGCCGGTTCACCTGATGTACAGTATCAAATCAAATCATATCAATCAATCAAAATTTAAAACAAAAATGAGTCTCCTTGCAGCAGTGAAAAGTAAGAGTTTATGCGTTTACATAAACAGAAATATTTTCATTAATATTCAATAGAATTGGTAATTTTTGGTATTTATTTTCTCAGAATTTGCTGAATCTTATTGTTTTAAGCTCTATTAAGTCATTTCAAGAAGAATATGTTATTGATGGTACGTATAATTTAGCATATGTAATTCATTAGATGGATAGAATGACATTATCTAATAAATTAATACATTGGTTGTTTGAATATTGCTTTTACTAGACTATATGATCAGACAATTGAATCATAAGTCTTTAGTTAACCCCAACATACAATCAATCAAGATGATATATTTAGAGGACTTTTTATCCTCTGGGATAAAATATCCCAACATGGTGATTCATAGGATTTTAAATCCTATAAAAGCCTTTTAGAGGATTATTTATCCTATCAACACCAATGATGGGAGAAAAAATCCCAGGGGAGTTTATATCCCACAAAGATTTTTTTCTCCCATGGGATTTTGGTTGGGTTTGAGATGGGATGAAAAATCCCACAAAAATCCCATGGGATTTTGATATTTGAGAGACAATTACAAGAAAACTAGAGCAATGTGTACATTCATGCTGACATGATAGGATCAAAGTAAAATGTCCCAACAAGATATATAAACAAATGTAAGCTATATTCAACGGAAAGGGTAGGTAAAAGCCCGGACTCTGTCATGTCCGGACTTAAATGTCGCACTGTTTTTGGCATAAATATATCCAACAGTTTCAAGTATAGTCCATATATCGGGATTTATTGTGTATGTCAACAATACAAGTTGATTATTGTGTGTGAAAGTACTCTGCATAATTTGGCAAGTATGGCTATTAGTGAAATATAATACATTTTTTTTATTAAGTACAACTTTCACAAAAAAGAACAGATACAAGTGATAAAGCCGTTTTATCTTGTATAACAATCGACCAGTTTTCTCAAAAATTCAATATTGTTTTTAAAGATCTATTTCTTTTTGATTTATAGCATTGAACATGCTTCATTATCTACACAACTGACTCTTGAAATGTAACTTGTAAAACTTCACAAAACTTTTATAAAAATTAATTATAATAACCTTGTCACATCCAACATGTATTTTTATTGCGATTAGCGTTCAGAAAAATATTTAGTTGACATCCCAGACAAAAACAACCTGCCGATTGGCCCAGCGTTTACCTAAAAACAGTGCCAGAATGTCATATTGAAGTTATTTGTTCACTTGAGTATAACCTGTAAATCAGATGTTTTTCTTGGTATAAAACATGAAGGAAGCATAAAGAAAATGCTTGCTCCATATAACAATTTAACCGATAATCACAACACGAGTTCTAAAATGAATAATCAAAAATTAAAGAACGATAACTCAAATTCTAACAATGGACAGAACAGTTAAATAGAAAGATTCTGTCTACTGTTCTATTTAGAAAGGATAAAAAGGCTTGTTATTTAATGACTCCATAAATCAGGATGACACCTATATTGTAACACATACCACATACTTATTATAATGGTTTTTAATTTCTTCAAATGTTAAAAAAATATAAAGTTAATGTACAAAGTTAAAATATATACTGTTTTGAATAAATAATAAAAACACAAAAAGAAAGAAATTTCAATCTGCTATTAAAAAATAATTGCAAATAAAAGTAAGACTTGGCACAACTTCTAAAATCAAATCCGATGCGATAATACCAGCTGCATCAAAAAGTGCAATAGCAGATTCCTCAGGGTAAGCAAAATATACCGAAATACGGCAACAAGAAGCTAAAGATATCAGACCAGTAATCAACGAATCAAAACGAACTAAGTCAATTGTACTTTCATTTGTACTTCAGAATTATTGTTTTTCTTTGACTGAATTTTTATATTTTCCTTTACTCAGTTTTAAAAAAAACTGTGTACTACTGAGAAGGATATTTTCTGTATTTTGTTAGATGTTGATCATTTTTTCATAGGGGGTACTTCTTTCAATGCATGACAACAGCGTTCTGGGGAACGTGCAGTCTGTTATCATACGTACCGAACACTATTGGTTTTGAGAATAGACCTGTTCAAAGCTAAATGTTTTGAGAAAATGTCGTATCGTGTGCCCTTTTATGATGTAATCTGATGAGACAAATAACAAATAAAATTTCCTATAAATATTTTGTTACGATAAATACAAACTGACTTTAAACAATGTATTCCCCTCTGTACTGTTATATAGTGAAAATAATTACCGATGTGATACATTGAAACATCAGTAATTATAATAATCAAACGGATACACCAAACACGTCAACTTCAAAAAGAGTGAGAGCCCTGGTTGTCTAGGATATCTTTACAAATATCCCCTGTGGTAATGTCGGACAGTCGATGACGACCAGCTGTGACAAAGTACCGGGACCAGCATAGAAACCACAAGGAGTGTTCACATCTGATTCTGTCAGCCCTACAGTGACGGTTACATCTCGTAGCCGAAATGAAAAATCTAGAACAGAGAAAAAAAAAATAATAAAGAATTTAAAACAAATAACGCTCGAAAAACTGCATTATTTCACATTTAAATAATTTATTTCCTCATTGTATCACTCTTGTGCATGTTATATAGAAATAGGAATGACTTTACAGCAAACACATTTAACGCAAATTAAACTTGATATGTAAAAAAAAATCTTCTTGCAAACAAAACAAGGAAGTAACTTGTAATTTTACGCTTTAAATTCAATGACTTTGTCGAAGTTATGTAGCATTACAGCAGAACTAATAAACATGTAATGCATCCACCCATTATATCTCTAGTTTGCTATGCTGAGACTTTTATTTTATTTTACTGTATTTATTTTATACAATGCTTTAAGAATGCATTTCTGATGATAAAATGAAATCTAAGAGTCAGTCATAGATTTAATGCAAGATACAGGACTCACAAGTCTTTGTCATGTACATAATGTAAACAAGGCTCGTGCCCTGTTTTTGTTTAAATAGGTTTAATTAACCGATAAAACCTGTTTAAAGCCGATTTCTCTATATCTTCTTATTCATTTTAAGCATAAATAAACAGTTTCAAATGTTTAACACATTTATTTTAGGTCTAAAACTGAAATTTTCCTTTCAACATTCAAAATGTAAACAAACGCTTTGTTTACGTAGCAAAGAATTGCAAGGTCTGTAACTCGCTTATAACCCACCGAATCACGCTATAATTATCGTTGCCTATTAAAAATGCCTTACGAAAGCATTGTAAAAATTAAAATCGTAAAAAGAATTTTCGACCAAAATCGTGACCATGCCCTTTTAGATATCTAAAATGATATCCAATGAAAAATGAACATAAGAGTTCAGAAATGTTTGTAGGTATGTTTGCATGTTTTTGTTTTATATGTGTCTTTTTTTTATTATTTAAACACCTGTTTAGTATGTTATGGGCTGCATATATAGTAATATAAAGAGGTGGATGTTGAGGGCGATGACGTAACTATTAGGGTCTCCTGGAAGGTATTTTTAGAAAAGTAAATATATAGAGGTCGTGTTCTCATTGGAGGATTGAATATAGAGGTGATGACCTAGTTAATATTGAGGCTTTATAGATGGGACTTTTCAGAACAGTTCATTTATAGAGATCGTGTTCTCATTGGTTGTTTTTTTTGAAAAGGAGGTTGAATATACATATTTAGTGAGCATGCGGAAAAATAGTAGGAGGGTTAGGTAATGACGAAACCATAAGGTGATCCAATGGTTTGTGAGCATGCGTTGTAGTATTGATAACGTAAAAAGATGATACTAAGCAATACGTAAATTTTATTCAAATAATAGATATAAATATTTCGCTGATAAGTGATATGTATACACACATTGCAGACGTCCAGAACTAAATAGAAGGTCAAAATTGAAATTCGTGCAAAAAGAAGATTCCTGATGATCATTATTAAATTGTCGATTTTTCATTTTTCTTATAATTTAAATAAATTATTCACAATCAATTTAATTTTGACCTTGTCAAATAACCATTCCCTTTTTTTTTATATCAAGTAAATTTTCCATCATGATAAATAAAAAATTTCAAATTTCAAAACAATGTAGAAGAGTTAGATATATTTCAAATAGTTCTCCTTATTAACATTTGATATTTATGATCATTGTTTAAACGGAAACCAAATTAAAACTTTTTCTTTATTGTTAACAAAGGATTTTAACCTGCATTTAAAAAAAAATCAAGTTATCTTCTCATTTTGGTGTCGAAGTCACAACAAAACCCTTCAAGTATATTTTAACATTTATTTAGCTTTTAAGTGCATTTAATTTTTTCTTGGCTTGGTGGAACTGTAAAAAAGAAAAATAATTAAATCATGTAATTGGAAAATATCAAAAAAAGTGGAAACTAACTTGTTCTTTTACATTTAAATTATTACTATTACCCACACCAAAATGATTCTTAAAAAAAACTTACTTACGTCACTTCCATGCATGAAGAAACATACTTACTCTCCTGGTTACTTTCCTCTACACTATAAAAAGAGGAGTTTTGTGTTTTTAAATCAGAGTTTAAAAAAAATAGTTTTGATTTTAAATTTTATTTTAAAAGTTCTTTTAAGTAAATAAAAACTGAACTTACATTTCATTGACCCCTTCATGAACCGGTCCGGGACCACTTGCCCTGGTACTTTCATCTTCATACATGTTGTAAGAAAGGTTTTTTAAAGTAAATATATATATATATATATATATATATATATATATATATATATATATATATATATATATATATATATATATATAATATGAATGCGTAAATTTAACGTCGCAAAAAAATCATACTAAGATTAAATAAAATAACAAACCTGCTCCAGTTCATAAACTTCACAAACTCCTCAAAAGTGGAACTAAAAAATAAAGAAATAAGAATGATAAGTAACAGAATGATACGTTAGCTTTGATTTATAAGTCATTCAACTTTTTCAGAATGGAGATCCGAACTTTTCATCGAATATTTTTTTTATTTTCTTATGATAAAAATTAAGATAGTTTTACTTACTCATCACTTATTGAAATAATTTCTCTTCTAAAAAAAAACAAACAAAAAATATCAGTAAAAAAAAAAATACGGCAGTAATGATTTATTAAAAATGCATTAAAACGTTAATGTGTACGATACTTACGGGTTTCGCACAGGGGCGTTAGGCGGCTCTCTGGAAAAAAAAATCAATACAAAATATAACAACAAAACTTGCTTGATATAACTCTGTGTAAGATCAGAATAAATCATGAGTTACTGACCCCATTCCTCTTGGTCTCTTGGGGGTGCTATAAATAAATAAATAAATTTATAAAAATAAATCTATCTGTGTGTATATTAAAGATAAAAATTTTGTTTGATTTTAAAGATTCTTGTTTTGCTAATTTGTATTAACTTCAAAGCAATGTTAACTTACCTTTGATATCGGGTGCGTCTTTTTACCCCAATGAACCCCAATGAACTTTGAAATACCCAAATGATACTAAGTATGTTCATAATTGATACACTTAATGAATTTTATGTTACAACATGTTACACAAATGAAATTTCAACTACGTGCCGTTTTTTCACCGATTGGGCCATATCTTGTAATGGGAAATGATTAAAATTGATTGTTTGTGACCTGTAATTATGTCCTGATGGGAGCTTTGGTCATTTGTGCTTGTTCAACATAACTTTACGAAAAAGAGCCATATCGATTCTTTTCCATTAGAGAAAGACTTCAGTTGTGATATTTTCATGTGTGAGCTTGCTCGCAGTACCTCTAGTTTCGTAAAAAAAACCAAACATTATGAAAGTACATTGTATACATGTATTAAATTATACAAAACGTATCCCCAATAATAATAACACAAGGCACATTTGTTGGGTCTAATGTATAGATACTAAGCCAGTATTTTGAATATATAGAGCACTGAAAATGGCTAACAACGCGAATTTTCACAATTACAATTGTTCGTGTCGCTAGCCATTTTTAGTGTTTTATATACGTGCGGATTCATATACGAGGGTTTTTCAGTAATTATTGAGACATTTTCTCTTATTCGTTTAAGAACAAAGATTAACCCTTGAAATTTCACAAAAATCTAAATAAGGATAGAGTTTATTGATGTAAAAAATTTTTTGTCTACGGCATGATTAGATCATCCCTAGTTAGCTGTTCAATGTGTCTTTGGCCAGTGACCCAGCGCAAGTTCTGCAAATTTTTCGCAACGTCATTTTAACGCTTCTCATCGCTCCTGTGTTTTAAACACATTACAAACGAACAGAAATAAGACTTGTTCTTTATTTCTCATCTTTTGTTTTCATTTCAAGATGTCATCATTTACATTTTCTCTCATTCTTGACTTTTTGTGGAAAACATTTCGGATTATTTTTACACGAAAGTCAAATTACTGTAAATGCCTCCTTCAGTCATTTTGTACTTACAATTATTTAAGAACTGTTGACAAAGTTATCGTGTAAAAAATGCTTGATATTTAGTCCCTTTGTTTTAATTCTAGTAAAACCAGCAGTAAAAAAGATATGACGAACTGAAGCTCTTTATCCCTTGTCATCGTATAGTTTTTGTTTAAGCAATTGCGTGGCCTTAAAAGGTCTTCTTCTGATATTTCAACCAGTTTGAAGTATATTCGCAACGTCGCCTTGACGTCAAAATTCAAAGTAAAGTCGTTGTCAGATTTCTATTGCTTGGTAAATATATTCGTACCATATTCGTATTTCAACTCAAACATCAGTGGGACATGGTCAAAAGGTAGTCGCAAAAATTGTAAATGAACATATATTATTTGATTTATTATAACATTAACTGTAAGTGTACGGCCTTTAGAAAGGGGATGTTCAATCTCAGAGTTCATGGCTGCGCCAGGTAATCCGACCACCGACTTGTTTATCTACAGCCGTAAACAAAACATTTGATATTCTTTTAATATTACTTTCTTTCATTATTTGTTGGGGTTTCTTCGATTTTTATACCAATTTTCACACTAATTCGTCATTTAAAAAGGGAAATATTTGAATTGTCTCAATAATTTCCAAACAACCCTCGTATATATCTAAACGCCCTGAATGATTGGTCGAAATCAGCGGCTGAAACTGACAAGAAACTGATACCGGGGTTATGTTTTTTTTCTGGAATGTCGCTACCTTCATATCCCGAATGAATTACCAAAGAAAGCATTTTATTGTTTAAATAAACATACACACACCCTCAATCACACAAACACATATTCTTTGCTTCCTGGCATGTGTTGATGAACATCCCAAATGAATGATCACAATAGATTTGAATAGAAAATTAAAATCCTATGAATGCCTTAATCACGGTAGATTAATCTATTAACACATGGTTACTGCAATATTGTCCCGATGAAAGTTATCAATATTCATAAGCCAATAAAAAGTGGCTTATTCAGATAGGTCATTCATCACCCGTGGTGATTTCATGATAGCTGATCATTGAACTTTTGATGATATATTAAAATGATGGTTGTACTTGCACACATTTTGCCAATTTTTTTTTAAACTTTACCGCATTGACAATGATTTTGAACCACAGTAGCCTTCTGTTTACAGACCAGTTTAATTTTGTATCAAAATCATGGAAGGATATTTATACTCCATTTTTCAATGCTATTAAAAAACACTTGACTTAATGAGGACCAATTTTGGTGAACTGCTAGTGTTTTTATTTTAGGTTCATAGATCAAATTTCTTTAATCATTATGATTACTGATTTGTCAAGGTAAATGGATATATCCAGAAAAGCAACCAAAATTGAGCCATCATGAATACAAATGATTCCATTTTATACTAGAATATGACTGAATATTAACAAAACATCAATAATTATTATTTATGCAATTTTATATAGCAGTCTTATGATATTTTCACATATTCAACAATGACATAAACGCAACAATGACATGGGTACACTAGGGTTTCTGCAAATCAGTCTAAGTCAAGCATTACACTTCACAGCGCACATAAGTGATGCAAAAAGTTCAATATATTTGCTGATGGTATAGACATATAATATATTGCATGCAAATATATTAGTCCACAGAACTATTCATAAATTTTTTAATCTCGTACAATATGTCACTTCCAAAAGTCTTACAATAAATATCAGCTAAGTTTGTCTTGTATGCCGAGGTAATGCTCATTTGAGAATTAATCTTCATCTGTTGAACATGCAGAATTCCTTTTGGACTTTTTTAATTTGAAAAACGACCTAGTTCTCTCAGCACGGGGTCTGCTTCTTTGGTTTGGTTTCTTGGCTAATGACTTTGTTTTTGGTATTGTAAATTTTGAATCAAATTTTGAATCCTCTAATTCTTCAGAGATATTCACTTTCCTGGTTGTTAAAAACTTATTAAATAGAACTTTTTTTTCCATTGTAGATTGTACTGCCCATGTTGATTTACTTAATCGAAATTTGGAAAATTGGGTGGTCAACTTGAAATTTCCATAACCATACAAAGATCTCCTCAAGTTCTGCATCTGACTGTTTATAATCTTCTCAAGGCATTCAATAAGGGCTGGTAGTTTTTTCACTTTCCAATTGCATTCCATCTTCATCCTGTTGTTTATTGATTCTGTGTTGTTATTTGTCCAGAGCTCATGTATAATTCCATCGTTGATAGGCTTAATGACATGGTTGATGAGGTTGTCATGTAAGTCTTTGTCAAAGTAAGTTTGAAAAGATGGATATTTTTGGAAATTTGGTTTCAACTTATAGAAGGTGGTTTCAGGAGAGGTCGAGTCATCGCAGTTTTTAACAACGCCTTGTGGTCCAAAAATTTCTTTAACAATTTTTTCGCGATCTTCCTTTGAACACCCAATTTTGTCTTGTAAATTATGACGAATGTTATCTTTCAAATGTTTTGTGCAAAGCAAATGGGTTACTACAGGAAACACATGGTGAATTGCTTTAGTTAAAGCCTTTTCCTCATCACTTCCAAGGATAACTAAATTGTCTCCTATTTTTTGATGAATATGTTGAAGGAAGGTGGTGTATGCTTCAAAATCGCTTTCATAATGCAGCATTATCGGTTTTCCCTTGGTCTCTCGCTGAACAACTGCTTGGTGTTTGAAAGTCATGGCCTTGACATAGCAGGATCCTAAGTTAAAGGTTCGGTCAATGCCAATCACGCTGCCATGCTTTCCTAGGCAGTTTGCTCTCAGATCCTTAATTTGGTTGTCTGAGTAAAGGAGGATAATAGGTCTCTTCTTGGTAAAAACTAACTGTTGAATAAAGTCAGAAGTTTGTAGGGAACACAACACTTGGTATACTTCGTCTGCTTCATTTGTCGGTTTAAGGGATTTAGGTTTCCATAACACGGCGCAAGAAAAATATATAAACACCTACATCTGAAGAAATGGAACATCAGCATTGTACTGGAGGAATACGTTTAATTAGAAATTAAGTACTTTTTATAATCGGGGCCCTGTAAAGTTTGCATTTTAATGGAGTTTATATTTACAAGTCTGGTTGTTTTGACTAATGAAAGATCAGTCAACTTTGATCTTTAATAATGAATATGTTATAACTAGAAAACATAAAAACAAATTCGTTTCCAATACTTTTAATCACTTTACCTTTTTTCTGTTGTTAAAAAAGGCACTTGAAGAAGAAATGCTTCTATACAAAATACATTATACACAAAACTCAGTGATGCAGTAACACTGTTTGTTTTATCTTAATGATACAGCAACATGCGAGGATGCGAAAACTGCTTCAACTAGAACTGTCCTAGTGAGACTAATACCCCCGCAAGGCTAATTCCAAATGGGAAAAAGAAATGAATTGAATAATAAAGGTTTGGAACACATACAAATAAAAAAAATCTAGAATTTAAAAAAAAAATTAGTTAACAAAGAAAAATTATAATCAAAATTGTCTGAATTTCATTGTAAATACATATGTATAACAGTAATACATTTACAAATTTATGTATCTGATGATATTTGTTTTATTTAATTGTTTTAAAGAAAAACCAACAAAATGACAATAACCCCTCCCTTTGCAGTAAATGGAAATACCGGTAGCCAAGCAATGCTCTTCTGTTGATAAAACTTTAAAATCTTTCTAATAAGAGTCCATACTTTGTTTAAATATATAAAAAAGAAAATGTAATAAAACAAACAATTTTAAAATTGCCAAAACACTACAATCATATCAGTTATTTTGAATTTCACTTAAATCAATGCCCAATAGGGTCACTTCAATTTTCTCGACCAGTAAATTTAAACAAATTCTAAAAATAATTAACTTCTTTATTAATATGATATTATTCAGTCCTTATAATGATAGAAACTTTTGGTTAACATGAAACAG
Source organism: Magallana gigas (assembly GCF_902806645.1). Taxonomy (NCBI): domain Eukaryota; kingdom Metazoa; phylum Mollusca; class Bivalvia; order Ostreida; family Ostreidae; genus Magallana; species Magallana gigas. The sequence goes on along the minus strand of NW_022994848.1, from coordinate 608,774 downwards.
TTTATGAAAATAAATACCCGATTTTAACGTCATTGTGAATACGGCATACGTGATAATTGAATCAACACATCAATTGTTTCTGCTTAAATATTTATCATAAGTTTTGAATTATCATGTTCAAAAGTGAATGACATACATTGAATAAGAAAATAAATGCCCGATTTTTAATTTTATTGTGGACACTGCATACTTGAGAATTGAATCAACATAATTATGATACTATACGGGAATGAAGTAAAAAAAAAACATTCCTTTTTTTCAAACGATATTGTGTTAATGTTTTCAATGGAATGAAAGAAAATTATTGCATGAAACGACTTTTAAAGTCACTCGAGACTTTCAATAGTTTCTAATATGTTCCTGGTTGTAAAGAAAAATCACTTATAAGTACATGTATCGTATTATAGAGTGTATACTGAAAATAAAAGTTACAGATAATAAAGTTTAAAAAAATGCATTATTAAATCACACTGCTCGGACGGCGACTGTGAAACTTTTTTTTCATAACTATACATTATTACGGTAACTAAAACCTATGAGTTTACTGTGAGTGACCTAAAATCAAGAAGTGGAACGGAATTCGATATGCTTTTTGTATTGGCAGAAACCATTACCGGCGCTTTAGGTCAATTCTTTTTTTTTAATAGTAGACTTTGACCCGTGCGTGCACGGGTTGACATTGCATATCGGACATTTACGAAAAAGGTACATCGACACACCGTATTATTGACATTTACATAAGAAAGCTATAAGCCTACAATAATGCTATTAATTTCCCTACATTTTCCTTAGTTTGAATAATCTGTGTCTCGGGAAAGGCCCTCAGCACAGTTGGATTACCTCCCATATACCCGTAATGTAGCAGAAAATTGCAGAATCGCTGCGGAACGATTTCGGAGAAAATTAACGAATCCATATAATGGAAGAATTTAACATTTTTTTCACCAACGTACACATATTTTCTTTGCTGCGGACACAATACACGGAACGCATTTTATCGTAAAACTGGGTCCGTAGGACATTATTCATTTTTACGATAAAAAATATTCTCTGTTCACTCTCTTAAGAAATGTAATGTGAATTTTTTTTGCATGTTATCTAATATTTTTTGTCATCACGAAGACAAATGTAAGTACTTATTTGAAATGTATATTTGTTACTGTATACAGGGAAATATTGGCCCCGTTTTATTTTTGCCCTCGTTATCAGCGGGCGAAAACTGGGCGAATTCCAATGTTCCAAGTTATCTCTTAAGTAAACATGAAATTAAGACGGGACGTAACTGTTTGGAAGTGTAGAAGTGCGAAAATAACTCTGTATTCAGTATTTGATACTTTCTCTCATAAGAAATCATTAATATATATGAACAGAATATATAGCATATTTTAAATGAAAACTTACCCGTATTTGTATTATCATTTCTGAGTTTATTCATGCAAATATGATATTGTAGAAACATAAACTAAGGATCCCGTTAGCGTGAATGTATTGCGCAAGCGCAAGATTAAAAAATCCAGATGATTTCCGGGATTTGTTTTTTTTAGGAATTTTTGTTTATTATTAATTAGCAAAGCTTAACTGAGAAAAAAACCAAAATGGTAATCTTCAAGAACCAATAATGTTTAAAATATATTTTTAAAAAGACAGTATTCTTTCGATTTATCGGAGTTAAAGACAAAAAATTCGAGTCTATTCTTTTAACATAGTGGTATAGATGCAATTGATTCTTTATATCTATCCCATTTGAAATTAGTTTTGCCGTGCATTATTTTCTTCAGGACAGTTTTAGGGGTTTTTCTCTTAAAACGTTGATACATAACTTCTTGGGCTATCGTTGGGTGACAATAGGCGATTGAAATTTAGTTTGCTGATGATGTGCATGCACATTCTTTTGGATCCATTGTGCATGTAAATGATTCTATCTGGACGATTCGGTCAGTAAGAGCCTTTGTCGTTTCGGTTGTTTAAAATTGAGTCGTTGACTTTTAGTTGAATCACAACTGCTGTCTTAGCTAAGAAAAAACCTGTTTACGTTGTACCAAAGTTTTGTGTTGAGGAAACGGCTTTGCATTTTTAAAGGACTATATATGATATGGGCCTAAAATGGCCCCCTAAAATGAACATTATCATTTTACTTTAATTCTTTGATTTCTTTGTACAGATATATATGTGATGTTTTTACATAATGTTCATTTTGATTCAACTGCCCATAATTTAGAAATATGACATCATAAAGACCACTTTTCCCGCCATTTTTGTATTTTCATCATAAAACAACATGTTTTCAAGCAGTTTTTCTTTCATAAAGCATAGAGCGCATGCTTGAACGAACAAAATATTTTACATGTAATCGGAGATGTATCTGGCCAAGGCTAATAAGTGACAAAAAGTTTTTCCTTGTACAGGCATGTTTGCCATTCATAAAAAGATAAGAAAAATATCAATTTTTGAATGGTTTTGATTGAATTATAGAAATAGCGTCACTTTTGACGTCATATACTGCCAGTGAATGCATATAAATCTATTAAATAGGTGAAAAATATATTTTACATCAAATCTTTTAAAATATAACATTTAAGGAATGAATTCAATATTTATTTGTTTTATACGATATAAAATGGTTTGGGGCAGTCTTCGCTTAAGGTGTAATATCCCTCTGCTATTAATTTTGCCATAAATTTTTTTAAAAATTTCATATTGATTTTCATCAAAGTCAATATCAATCGATTCATATGAAACAAATTTTAAGTGATGAAGCGCTACTAGATTTTTCAAAAATTGATAAAATGTCTAATCATGATATGAAGAAAACTAGACATAGTGATTGGAAAAAGCAAAATTTTACCATCGCAGCATAAAATTAAAAATCCAAAATGTATATGAAAATAATAAATAGTTATATACATTTTCAATTCATATTACAAAACATATTGAAGCGCTGCATTTTAGTTCAGAATAGCACTTTGTTGTATAGGTTTGCAACAAAAATTGCTTCAATCAGCAAGAGTTATCTTTCTTTATCATAGACTGTTGAAGGTTTTACATACATGTTTTACATACAGTGCAAGAAAAATTGCCACAGTTTCTTAAATTTCAGAAAAGGTTTCCTTTTTTAAATTTGGATAAGATAATAGTAAATGGATATATATATTTAAGAAATCCTAAAAATGTAAAACAGAGCATTTTGTTATGTAACACAAAAAGGTGATCAAGTGAATAATCTTCAAGTAATTGGTATGATATCAATATAGGAATATACTGTCTTGAATCAAATGAGCTGAGGTATTAGGGGTTTTTTTCAATTTTTTTCCCCATATCTGCTCCCTCAGAATAGAAAAGCCTTATTCAATTTTAAACATTGGAAATGTTATTAGTTTTAAAAGATTTCAACTAAGTTTAGAATTTGCAATTGTCTTGGTCACATTTTTCCCAATTATAATTCATTCAGCTCTGTGAACGAGCTATAGATAGAGAAATAAAAATATTCCATCCAAATATTCTCTGGCCTAAAACATCAAACATGTACCGTACATGTACTGAACAAGTATATAAAATTTAGTTATATTTAAAAAAAGAAGAAATCAATCGGGAGGGGGGAAGGGAGAGGGGGAGGAATAGTCATGTAGATATTGCCTCATAAATTTTTTATCATTATGATACATTTCTTGTAATATTTTGTAAAAGTTTTCTTTACTTTTTTGCCCCCCTGCTCCAAAAGAGCCATGGGGTTCAGTTCTAATTTTCTTTTTCTATCTTTGAATTCAAATAAGTGTACTGCCTTCCAACATGAATTGGGACCATGCACCATCTCCCTTGTTGTTACATGCCTCAATAATAAAACAAAGTGATATTATTTTCTACAGAAGTTATCTCTCTTATCAGAGGGACATTCCACCTTAATAAATCGCTAAGTGGTTTATAAAAAAGCGTAAACTGTTTCAGATCATTTTATATTGTATAAAACTAATAACTATTAAATTCATTCCTTATCATTGAATTTTTTCTCTCTTCATTGTAGATAAAAAAAGCCATTTGACCATGAAAATGAATTAAAATTGTACAAACTTCAAACGTAACGTCAGGTGTATTGATACGTTTTTGACGTTAGTCTTACTATGACGTAGGCAACATTCTTTATACGATATAAAATAATTTTTTAGCCAATCAGAAAGTGCGTTACAGCCAGAATTAAATTATAACATTTTATTGTACAAGAAACACTTTAAAAATAGCGAATTATCAGGGCCAAATTAAACTCATATCATACAGAGTTCTTTGAGAACATTTGAGAGTTTGTTGCAACTTGCAACTAATAAAATGTAAATATAGGCCACTGTTAAAAACCTTTAGTACAGCAGGACGAATGCATACACTTACATGTATGTGTGTGACCAATTCAAATTTTATATTTTTTTTTTTAGAAATTTGTAAATTAAACCTTTCCAGGCACGCGGCATGGGGGGGGGGGGTGGACGACGGGCCCCCTACTTTTTTGCGCAGCAAAATTTTTTTTTAAATATACATACTAAAAATTCATTTAATAAGAAGCCCCCCCATCCACTTTCATGGGATCATGTAAAAATCCCCACGGATTTGGATTTTTTTCTGGTCAAGATTTTGTGGATGAGTCTGCCCCAGCTCATTTTCAAAACGATGCTACGTGCCTGCTTTCTCTATAACTTTTTTCATTACCGTATTCAATAGAACAAACGCTTGTGATAATTTAAAACACGGTGTGTTTCTGATGGTTTTAATCCCTGCTGTTCGTAGAAAAAGGTGGCAATTAGAGGAAATTTTCGATGCTATGATATTGTGTAGTAGTTCAATTCAGTATATATTTTCAAAGCAAAAACAAAAAACAAAAATATTGCAAAGGAATTCTGACATTTCTTCATCCATATTTACTTTAATAAACTTCGGATTAGCGACGGGTAATAACAAAATCAAATGGTTTATATTTTAGTTTTCACAATTTTAAATGTTATATAATCTGCACAGAGCAATCAAAACAGGTTTTGGCTTCAAAATGTCTTCAAGGATATCAAATCTTAATGACACCATTAGAAAAAAGGAACAAAGATGGTGTTGCAAAATAATCCATAAATGTTATTTATTGATACCACAGTAATTAAACAGAACTAAAGACGAGCTCGTTGCAAGCAACGATTAGGTTTTCCGTCGTAGCTGCGTCATACTTGTGACGTATTACAAACAATTGATAGCTGACCATAGTACAATATTAGATATGTAAACACTGAGAAACAAAGTATTATATTTCTGTGACCGCATAGATTTTACGGTGATAGGTAATTTGTCTGGATCTGCATCGGTCGTGTGCAGTACGAACCAGGTGAGGGAATGTTGGCGTTAAGTGTATAAGGTAAAAAGGTTGGGGCGCGCTGTGGGCCGTAAGCTAAACGAAGGGTAGGTTTGCCTTATTCCCGAAGGTCCACCAGTATACAGTTTCAGAGAAATAAACAGGCAATTGATGCAGGATTCCCCATTATTGGACGAGACTCAACGATGGCAACATTATAACAAGTTAACAGACAGACATGTTACAAACAAGTCGGATATGGCCAGAAGTGGCCCCCGGACTCAAGACTCTGGGATAGTCGGACGTGGCCGGGGCTGGCCGCCGTATTCCAGACTGCGCATTGACAATTGTACATAACTATTTATAAGAATCTTAACAATGAGTATAAATTGCAATTGACAGGTAATGATATAAGTAAGCTGAGTGAAAGGTTCACAGATATAAAATAATTAAATAAACTCAATGAGTCTTTGATGTCCAAGAAATGAAAATCTGATAATTGCACAATGTTGTTTTAAGAGATTAACAGTCCTTGAGACATGACACTCTGTCTCTTTGAAATCACATATAAAGTCTGAAAAGTGTAAATCACTAAAAATAAAAAAGTAACTATGTAAGAAATAAACTGTGAGAAAAAATTACGAAACAGATGTTGAATTTCACAAGTAAAGTAAAAAAAAATTATAATTGAACAGTGCATTTTGCAGGGTGATACTACATGTTTATAAGCATATACAGATCTTAACACGTTGTATCTAGTTTGATTGTGGGACTGTGGTTATGCCTGGTACGAAGGTAAAAAGACCATTGGCAAACGTTTTACACGCATTTTTATCGAACGCAAGCGCAAATGAATCTCTTAGTATATATGCGGAGATCCTGGAAATTTTACAAGGGGTTTTGAAGAATAATTTTGTATTTCGAGGAGGGGGAACGTGCGCGGATCAGAAAATTTTTCCGGGGTGGGGGTTGAAAAGTCAGACGGTTATTTGAGTTTGCCAAGGGATATCCGAGGCATATTTGGTAAGTTTATAATGTACACGTAATTGAAAGAAATTTCGCCTGGGGGGGGGGGGGGAGGTCTGGAACCCTTCCCCTTCTAGATCCGCACACGGAGAAGACCGATGCCGGTAATTTTACTGTAATTTTAACCATTTTTATCTAATTATTCATGTTCATAATTATCAGAAAACCAATACTACCTTTCAAAGCAGTTAAAACTTAAAACTTAAGATACGAACCATTTAGTCTCGGTGAGTATTGCGTCTGCGTACGAAAATATAATGGCAATTTTCAAGAGATTCGGATGGACGATCTGTGTCCTACGTCGTCCATCCGATTCTTTTTCTGACTAAAAGATACAGTCCTGCAGTTAGAGATTGGTAAACTCTAATTGATTATGTCAATTTGTTTGTCTCAAAGAATCATTTTTTAAATCAATAAAGTTTTACCTTAAAAAAAAAGAAAGAAATCGGGCACAATTTTTAATGTTAGCATTTTACAATTTTATGGTCTAATAAAATTTCAAGAATCAACTCTTCATTGCTTTATCCGAAATATTGCATGAAAAAAATTTACATCGTATTTTTAAATTACAAAAGGATATTCAAAATGAACTTGGATTAACCGCTAACAAACAGGCATAAAGAGAGACTAAGAACCAATTTCTTCTCTTTTTTTTTACATCAAAAGAAATTCAAAAATAAATCGAAATATATTTTTTCTTTGTATGCGTTAATGAAAATGTAGATCAGCATGGGGTTCTTTTTCGTGCAAGCACCTACTTAACAGATTGTTACACGGGTCTACAACGATGAAAAGTATCGAAAAGGGAATAATGTGGGTGAAGGATGAATGTGTAGTTTGTTTTTGAAGTTTATTTTTGATACATGTAATTATATTTATCTGGATCGGTTATGTTTGTTAGTTTGTTTTGTTTATTAAAGAAATGATTAATTTCCAAGCACGTAGCATCGTTTTTGAAAGTGGGGGGGGGGGGCAAACTTATCTAACAAATCTTGACAAGCCAAAAAAGATTTTTTTTTTTTAATTTTCCAAAATTTTCAAAATTTCACTCATAATTTCATGATTTTCATACCATTTTTTTTACATGCTTCCAAAATGGGGGGGGGGGGGGGGGGGCAACTCCATAATAATTCAATTTTTTTATGTAAATTTTATAAAAATAGTTGCTTCGAGAAAAAGTGGGGAGAGGACATCTGTATGTCATATAACATGTGAAACTGATTTCATTCCACCCACAAGCTTAAAATAATGAAATAATTTTAATGAAAACAATCTAAATAGACGTCATAAATCCCATATTAAACGCAATATTACCACTTGATTCTGCGCGTCTTTTTAATGAATTTATAAACAGCGGCAAATTCTCAAATGTATTTTTAAAGGTAATGTTAGCTGCAAGTCTGTAGACTTTGTATGAAAAATTTCGGATGGTAGTCAATTTTTCCGGATACAGACCGAGCGGTACATATATGCAGCTAAGGTAACTAAGAATGATTCCAATAAAATACTTTGTTGAGTAATGCAAGCTTTTAAAAAAAGCAATACTTATATTTGTTTAAAATATAACACCCAATTCTTCGTCTTACATTCGCTATTTGTAGAACAAGCAGAACCAGTATCAGTCTGACCGGCCTCACCATATGCATTGTTGGAATTTTATTGTCCTAGCATTGCATTGCTCTACATGTACACAATTTCTTTTAAAAATTAAACACTTAAAGTGTTCATCTACATGTATATGGCTACACATAACGTACACACGTGATTCAAAATAACCGAGACGGAAAACGGTAAAGAATTCAGTCATTGAGTCTACGTTTTATAGAACTTGTAAGAAAACACATTGCGGGCCTGGATGTTTGTTGATATGTCAATCTATCAATATACAGTTTGTTAACTATTTTCGATTGCTAAGGCTACAGCGTATTTGATGAACATTGGACAACATTTTTTCCATGCCACTTTTTTCCATGGAAGATAGCGAATACATGTATAAAGCATTTATAAAATTTATTTAATTACCTCTTTAGAATTGTGTATGGAATTAATAATTTATAAGTTGCTGCTGAATGTTGTTTGGTATTTTCGTTTGTAGATGTTTTGCAAGTAAAAAACCTGAAACGAGGGGCAAGTCATAATTAATATCCCTAATAACCTTTACTTAAAACTAGCGGCTTTGGATTCAAATATTATCGTATACAAATATTAAGTTCACTTTTTAAAATCATCTCCACGGTGATAATTATATAATATCCATCGCAAATCAGTATTTTTTTTTTTTTTGGCTTTAAAAGAATTGTTCTATCGGGAGCAATCCCGCGTTCGTTTAAATTGCCAGCGTACATTTGTCATGTCAGTAATACACATTGTGCTTTATATGACGGCCGTGTATACGTATTGTAGAAAAGTTGAGTTTAATTACCATGCATTG